>JACYXH010000592.1:3256026-3508526 GCA_026745465.1 Lota lota
TCAGCACCAAGAAGCTGATGGAAGATGAAAGCAATAATGTAAAACTTCCTAGGAAGTTACTCCTTTAACAACAGCTGCTGGTGAACATTCAGGCTATGGCAACAGTTCAGTACAACAGGGGTACACCCTTGAGTCCAGATGCAGGAGGACATCAGAATCAGTCAAGCCTGGCTAGAGCTAGGCTGTGTCTCCCCGGGGATAGCTTTGGAACGGTCTCCCTGCCTCCAAGCCTGTGCAGATTGGTCTGCTGACACGCCTCTACAATCCCTAGAGCAAAAGGTAGCAACAGCCCACCTCAGTTTAGAGTTTAGAGGGTTTCTGTGAGCCTTGAGAGTGTCAGAAGATCCTGGTTATGCTAAAACTTTGAACCCATACCCAGGAACATCCATCCCTCCAGTACGTGTATGTGTCGTACCAGTAGCGAATCGGACATAGAGGAAGCCAGTGGGCTGATGACATGTCCTTGTATGTCTGGGAGACCGAGCCCTCAAGGTCACATTAGGTCCCCGTGGGTGACTGTGGTTGACTGTCTTCAAGTGGCCCACCAGATTGGGCACGATTGTCCAGGGTTTCCCAGCTTCCTAAACATGTCAGTTAAGCATGGCTTAGATCAGTAATTTGTAAAGTGTTTACAGTCCTGGTCCCCCTTAGACATTCAACCTACAGCTGCATATTCTCTAGCACTAGTGCAGCACACACAGTTAGGCATCAGTTACAGATATGTTACATTTTTTGAAAATAATTAAATGTAAATCCATTTAGTTTTGGTGTACACCCCAACATCAAATCAACAATTTATAAAATAACATTATCCCCCTTAATATGAAAACCTTGTGTGTTTTGTCACTTTCATCACAATCATCAAATCCTGATGGATCAAATCCCATTGCTCTTATGTTTTGACTTATGCTAACATCCTGTTTTATATCGACATATAGATCACATTGTGTTTAAGCGGGATGGTTCTCCTTCCAGTACATTAGATCTGAATGTTCCCTTGTGTACAATGCTTTTGGTTTCTGTGATATGGAGAAACAAGGTCTTCAAACCTTTATTTATTGAGCCCTCTGTCAACTTTGACTCTGTCAAATCTAAATATATAACATTAAATTACTTCCTACAACATGTTTCTACTTTCATAGCATTGGCATTTAAAGGTCTGTATCGTCCAATTCTTGTCTATTTCCCACCACCTGAACCGTGAACAGTTGAGCTGTGGTTGCTGATACACTGTACTGTAGCTGCGGTTGTAACAACTTCTATCGCAATTTATGTTCCTGTCTTCAACTGCCAGCATTAATAAACTGGTGCCTTGGGGTCTAGGGGAGTTTGCGTGTGTGTATGTTTTCGTGTGTGCACACACACGTCCGTGTTTGTGTGTGTGTGTCTGTGTGTGTTTGTGTGTGTGTGTGTGTGTGTGTGTGTGTGCACACATGTTTGAGTGACACACACACACACACACACACACACACACACACACATGCTTGAGTGTTTGTCGTTCTTGAATCGGTATATGCTTGTAAATGTGTACAATATCTGTGATAAATACAATATTATGCAATTTGTGAAAGAATGCAAAGCAATTCACATTTTGTGCGCATTATTGAGGTGTCCAAATGGCTGAGATATACATTAGTAATGGTAAGAGTCGCAAAGCCCAAATCACCTCACATATGAGCTAACCAAGAAGCAATACATCTCTCTCTCTGCCCTCCTTCCCCTCTTCCAAGCACCACACCCTGGCTCAGTTATTTTTCAATCTTGAGGAGCCAGGCACTTAGCCTAATGTAACTAACTGGGGCTATTTCCAGGTCTGCCGCTCTCTCTCACCACCACTGCCCTGATTGGAAAAGCAGTAAATGACTGCTCATGCCACTGCTATAAAGTACATCCTCTCTTCCTTTCTCTTCATTTTTGTCTGCAAATATGCCACTGCTATCTTTTTGGTAATTAAATGAATGATAATTGATTATTGGTGTCTTTCTTTCTCTCTTTTTCTCCCTTTCAGAATAGCTTTTTGCATATCTAAGAATATATCTAAGAATACCTATCTCCAATTGTGCAGCTACAACTCCAAGGCATGCTTTTATGCACTGCTGTGGACCACACAGTATACTACTGTGGTATAATAGTACCACAATAGTACCACAATTTGGCCATCAAGTGATGCCTTTTGCATTTGTTTTACTGGCCCGATTCGTCCACATTCGTCCACCATTGCCTGGAGACAGATCAAATCACTTGGTGGCAGTTATAGTTGATAACTAAACGAATAGCTATTTAGGTTGCATATAATATTTTTGATTTAAGCTCATTTGATGAAAATAAATTGTTTGGTAACACTTTATAATAACGGTCAATCATTAATCATTCTTTAATGATGACCTAATCACTAATCATACTAATCAAAACATTAATAGACATTGTAGATGAATAAGTGCTCAGCATACCAGCCTATCCAGTGGACTGTACCAACTGGTATGCTGATCTATCCATCACACATATTGGTGGACACTCCCACTCCCAAGCTACCCTCACTAGAAGGTAGATTTTGACATGGCTTCTAATGGATAGTCAACGTCACACCTGGTGGTAACATAGAGGCCTTTAACATAGTTAAAGGCCTACTTATTAAACATCTAAAATGTATATTAATGTTTTCTTAATGATAGTTCATCATTAACTAACATTTTATAAATTAACGTTTTGTTAATGATTAGTTAATCATTCACTAAAGGTTTATAAATGACTTATGACTGAACATTATTATAAAGCGTTACCAAATGTTTTGATATTTGAAATAGTACTTTGGTACTATATGCTTATGGTCCTTTAGCTATACTTATTTTAAGGATAAAGGACCCTATGCTGTAGAGTTATCTTTTTTACCATGTTCAATTAGGCAATATAAAAATAATGATAATGATTAAGAGATCTGAATTATTGAACTGATTATGAACTGACTGCTTATCAATTTAGATAAACTGACCAAAATGCGCAAAATAGCTATTTTTTTGCATGCTCGCAGCCTGGGATCTTTAGTCCAAAATATGCTGTGATGCATCTGGAGCCAATGGGCTGTCATTCTATGTAATAGACAGGGTCAAACTCAGCTGTCAACGCTGACGCACACACACACACACACACACACACACACACACACACACACACACAAACACACAAACACACACATACACAGAAACACACAACAAATAAGCACGCACACCCACACACATAAGCCCCCCCCCCCCCCCCACACACACACACACATAATCACACACGCACACACACACACACACACACACATACACACACACACACACACACACACACACACACACACACACACAAACACACACCCACTGAAATGCACATACTGAAAATTGAAAAACCAAATTTTCTGATGCATAAATCAAAAGGAGAGGTTAAACTAAGCATCATGGATATTTCCTCGACATTGAAAGGGACATTTTTCATATTTTGATAATAGATAAATATGTACATCAAACAATCAGAAAAGTGATGCATATTGTTTTACACAATTCTGATTTAATTTTGTACATTACATTCTTTGGGCAGTATTACGGTGTAAAATAACATTTTGCAAAGATCTAACAAACAGCAACCCACACTCAATTATCGCATTACAACATCACTCCAAAACCCTCAACTGTCTTTCAACTCTCATCCCCAGATTCCCCGAAGCCTCAGGACCAGAAGATAGATTCATAGTCAATTTGCCTTAGCCTAATTATGTCACATTAATAGCAGCATAATATTCTCTTTGTTACAAATAAAGGGAAACACAAAGCAAAATACAATGTTATTCAGCACTAAAATGCTAATAGGCCGCTACTGACGTAGCTGGCTGCCCACCGAAGCTCACTGCCCACCGAAGAAGGGATGTTATCCTGACACTAACAAGGTGGAAAAATAACTCTTCTACATTTGATTGATGTGCACAGGCTCAAGCCCCTGGATTAACACTTTGGTCATCAATCAAATGCAGACAAACACACACACACACACACAGACACACACACACACATACACACAAACAAAGTCTGCATGTTAAATTATAAATTATTTATTATTTACCTCAACAATAATACTGTACTCATAAGCATTAATCATCAAATAGCTTTAATTTCACTGTCACCAAAAAAGTCATTTTGATGCATTAAAATAAATGTACTTTGTCCATATATCGTTTAGTTTATACATCACAGAAAAATACAATGCTATTTTTGACGTAGAGCCACAAATATTGGTCAACAGCTAACATTTTTTTTCATTTTCAATTCAGTTTGTGAATTAATCTAATTCTATCACACACATAATGTCCTCTTACTGACAAAGTAAAAGGTTTACATTCACATTTAAGTCCAATGAGTGAACTTTATATATTTTCTTTATGTGCACACAACACTGATACCTTGCATACCATCATAACCAGCACCCTCCCAAACATAGACAACAATGGAGGTGGGTGCAGTGGACAGTGTAACAGAAAGAGACTGGCCAATCATTTTCCAGTGTAACCCTGAACATGCTTTGTGTCTCAATTCCCTATTGAGTGAATATTGGGGTGAGGATAAACTGCTGAGCTGACGATTCAGGTCACAAAGTCCCAGGTCCCACCCAAAATGAATTGTTAAAAGTATTCATGAATACAAAGATATGTATCTCAAAAATGTTTAAAATGACACATCAAATGTATTTTCAGAATTGACGCAAGTAATTTGGTAATGCAAAGCTTGATTGACATTCCTTTGTTCAATTGTAGCAGAAGATTTTGCAATGGCAAGGAAACAAACACTGTCTACGGTTCGCTCTGATTTAAGGGTCTAGTTTTATGCAAATGAGGGGGAGTAATATTTCGTGGTTGATCAGCCTCGAGGTTAGCACTGTAGGATGGCAGGTTGTCATCCAGATGACTTAACACATTGGTATACTCTTGTTGCAATGTTGGTTTAGTATGCACTACTTAGTGTCAACAAACAACTTACAAATGGAATGATATTTAACAAGACAATTAAGAAGACATTTACATATAGTTAATCACACAAATACTTGCATGCACAAGGTTTATATCTGGGAGAAGATTTTCAAGTCTTATGTTGGTAGTCGTTTTTCAGTTGTTATCCATTTCCAATTCAATATTAATACATATGTATATTGCTGTGTAATTTAATAGGGCCTATAATGTTTAACCCAAGCCAACCCTGAAGCCAACAAAATGTGCCTATCCTGTACCAACCTTCTCACAACATGACAAAAAAGTCCTGTTTAAGCCTAACCTGCACCAGCCGGAAGTTAACATCCTACCATTACGCATATTATTTAACAATGGTGCACTCAAATTATCATTTGTATTGTGTCATTTTGACCATATAGGCTAGGGATGAATTTATTGTGCTTTCAATACACTACCCAGTTGTCACTATAATCAGTAGCGTGCAAACTATTATATTGTCACATAAAATCCAATTACATTTGTATATTTGGGGTTATGATTAGGCATCGAAGTTTGAGTGAAAATAACATTTACGACGCAAACATGTTCATCAATCATGGATTACAGTGACCTGGGTCTTTAAAGCGAGTAAGTTATTAGCGCTTGAGTCATTGATATACCTTTGCATATTAAAACCAAGCTTCAATTAAATAAAAACTAACATTAAAGAGTGCGATAAGAAGGAAAACAACCTTTGCTGAAAAAAAACATGTTCTTTTCTTTAGCTATGTCAGTACAACACCAATTCGTCAGAAGATGGATTGGTCATCAATCTGGAAATGGAACTGACACTGCTAATTCAACACGATATATCGATTTACAAAGATAGAATAAAACATTATTGCTCTACTAAAGGTGCTGTAGGTAAGATATCACAGCACGTAGATATTCTTTCATTCAAATTAAAATAAATTCAACTATCAAAATTCACTGTGACAATATCTGTTCTGAGTTGACTGCAACTGCCTCTGTATGATCCAATTCAGAAATTTAGCCATTTCTGACCAATCATCTCTTTCCTGATTGGTTCGGGGAATCTGTCTTGCCTGTTGCATAACAGGTGCATGAAATCAAACATTTTTCAATGACAAAGAAATGAAGGGAACGAGGGAGCACTCTAGAATCGTACCTACAGCAGCTTTAAAAAAATAACATTCTATGTAAACAAGGATCAAGTGAAACATACCATAATATCCTCCATTTATCATCAGTGTCATGAGGCAGATGCATACCCACAAACATACAGAAACGCAAAACAATTACACGTTTGTTCTAAAGACATGTTTTTACATTGCACTTTGTTTGTCTTCTTAATATATGTTCCTGCCTGCATTCACTGTAGCAGCACTTTAAACTTAATTGTGGCAGTAGTATATTTAAGTGATGAATTTGATTGAATTCACATGGGTGCATGGACTTCTATGATTTTCATGATCTAAGTCTGGGTCCTAGTGACACCAGTTCTCCTCAGCAGAACAAGAATAGAAGGAACAGGGAAGCACCACATATTCGGCATGATACACACTTGTAGAGTCGGTTTGAAGACAAAGCAGATCTTTCTCAGTGTGCCATTGCGAGTTTTGAAAATGGATGCTTATGCCTTGAACCATGTTTTTGCTTTTTTTCTCCTATTCTTCGTTGTGCAATGATTCCGCACTGGACTCTCCATCATCGCTTAGTACATCAGCGTTGGTGAAAGTCCCTGTAAGAGCGCCTCCGAGGGCCTGTTTGACGGGCACCAACTCTGAAAGGATAATGTTGTCCTGATTCCCAACCAGTGTGGTCTTGTCCATAACCTCTTTGCTGTGTACAGCGTCCAGAAAGTCATACTTATGCGACACTGTTCCGCTCTCAAAGAGATACTTGGTCAAGTAGGAGAAGGTTATGTTGGCTAAGAAGGATGCCAACATGGATATGGACTTGAATGGGAATCTCTGCTGGACATAGCGTTCTACATCACCGGTGAGGTGGTGGATCTTCTCCTGGGTCACCCAGCCGGGGTAGTAGATGAAAGGTGGAAGTTTAAGGTAGGGTTCCCCACCCCCGATGCGTAGCAATAGGCCAAAGACATAGCCGGCCACAGAGCCATACGTATTGGTACCTTTGATGAAAAGCACACAAAGGAGCTGTGGGAATATGATTACGTACACAAGGTCCGAGCTCAGGTACCACAAGCCGTACACAGTTCCAGTAAGCAATGCCATAGCAGTTGCTAAACTTCCGAAAACAAAGATGGTAATGCGCATCACCCAAACAATCTCCCGGTCTGACGCCTGTGGAAAGGGAATGATGGGCAAAGAATAAGATGAGAGAAACATTCACAGCGGAAAGTTAATAACTACCATAAATTATAAATGTATATTGTCATGACCTCACACAGATCAATAAACATAGTGTATACTAACCATTAGTCAACATACCCCCCCACCCAAAAAAAAAAACATTGCTATGATTGACAGAATATAAGTTGAAATTGATTACTTGATTTGTTCACTGATGTTGGTTTGACCACAAGCTCGCGTCGTTTAACTATAAACCAGTGCTTGCTTGCGTGTGCTCTTACCGACTGTCGGAAAGCCAGGTGATAGATGTTCCTCGCAAACATAGAGCTGGCTGAGAGAATCGATGAGTCGGCAGAGGACATTACGGCTGCAGACACCGCCCCCAGCCCGAAGAAGGAAATGTAGGATGGGCAGAGGTGCTGGAGCACAATTGGAAGGATCATGTCTGACTCATCCTTATCTTTTGGAGGGATGGCCCCATACGAGGTCTGGTTCCAATCTGGCACAAGAAGCAGAATGACTATTTTGTTTAATCATTAAAAAAGGGAGATCATAATAGAATGATACAACTTGCATACCTAAATGATATACATTTTATACACTTGATATAAATTCGAGCATTTCCAGGAGATTTTATAAATCTTGATTTCCGTATCATTTCCATGTATTCTGCACTGCAACATCCTTTCCCTAATTATTTCCTTAGTCTTCTCTCTTGTTACCCCCTAACTATCCCAACCCAAGCAGATGTTGATCAGCCTGGACTGAGATGAAGCAGCCACATTAATGAGTATCTTTAGATGTAATATTCAACTCAGTAATCCAAATGCCAAAGAGAGTCAGCTCTTTAGCTTTAGCTCAACAAGAGACAGGAGTATTGCTGTCTGAAAATGGCAAGACATATTTGCTTAGAATGTATGCGCTTTGGATAGAAGCATCTACCAAATGGCATGTATTTATATTGATTTATATAGTATGACATATATTACTTTTTTTATTTAAATCAATTATATTACATTTGACTAATATGAAGTCATTTGAGCGGACCCTTTTATCCAAACATACTTCCTGTACAGATCATAAGAAGCAGGTAGGGGTAAGGGGGTATCTTGCTCAAGGATGCCTCCAGGTTAGACTGCAGACATTGGAGTTGAACACAGTACTTTTTGGATGGGGGGCCAAAAACCCTGACCGCCAGACTGTCCTGTCCCTACGATAAACCATGCTCCACACTTGACTTAACATGACACACTTCTTTACCTGTGGAGGCACCAATTGCTCCTATCAGGACAGATGGCACAGCCATGACCAGGCATCCAAAGGCGGCAAGGAATGACAGCACCTGTGCATAGGTAGCTGAAGAGGCAGACAGAACCCGTTGAAAATACACCTGCCAGGGAATTCCCCCCAACATCTAGAAAAAAAAAAGTAGTTGTGCGTTGGCAGCATCGAAATACTCTTGTAACAATTGCAATGCTTTGTTTTGTTTGGTAATATATAAAAGCTGTAACAGTGCATGACAAAGTCCAGTGAAAGCATGAGCTTACCAGCAAAAGGAAATTGTCCGCCCACAACCATGCGTCATCTGGATCAATTTTGCCAAGCCAGGCTGTCTGGTAAATCGCCTGTTTGGCTGATACACCAATATCTGCTACCGCAGGATTTGACAGGGCAAAGGGCACACTGATCCACTGAAGGGAAGAGGGAAAGACAATCGGCACAATTTATGCTCCACTGTGTGACGCATGCCCTTCAAATTCCACTGGTGTTGTGAACCAAAACACAAAACTCACCAGTCCCAAAAAGATACAGAAGAGCTGAACCACATCTGTGTAGGCCACTGAGTAGAGACCTCCAACCAAAGTGTAGAAGATGGCGATCATGGCGGAGATGACGACGGACATGTTAATGTCAATGTCCACGATGACACTCAAGGTAGCCCCTGTGCTCAACAAGAAACATTGTAAGTCTGTCCATTTTTTAACATTGTCTGAATACAATGTTTCTAATAATTTTATTTGACTAAATAACACACCTTATTGTGATCACATATATATATATATATATATATATATATATATTAATCCCATCAGAACTTCAGAACTAACTACCCCAAGCATGTTTTATAGTTGATTTTATTCAGGATTGTGGCCCATTTTTATATTGAGCATACTGTAGGGTTAGTATATATGTATAATGATACAATGTATGGATATCATGTTGGGGGATAACATGCATGTATTACCTACCCAGGGCTGACAAAATGGCAGCAGACCAAAAGATTTCCCCCATTAACGCAGGGATAAAGAGCAAGCCTCCCATTCTTTTGCCGTATAGTTGCTGGAACGGGTCGAGCATGGTGACGTATCCACGGGAGCGCATGGGTTTTGCAAAGAATAGACCACCTATAGGGATGAATACGGAGCTATGAGAACCACGCACCTTACGACACTTCTACATTTTTCGAAGTAAATGTTTGTAGTGTGTAATCATGAAGCTCAATGGGTACAGATTCCTTACCTACAACCAAGCTCATCGCGTAACCAAAAGGAGCTTGCGCCCAAGCCAGACCAAAGTCTGGCAGGTACACGTACTCCGCCGTTCCATTGATGTATCCGCCGCCGACCCAAGTGGCTGTGATACAAGGACAGAATCAACATATTCTAAACCCATCGTTTGGAAGAAAAATACGTGGGGTTTCATAGGGGACACAGTTAGCCCTGAAGCGAACGTCTTAATTGTAACCGCTTGTATGCGTAAAATAACATATGCCTGGAAGTATGACTATGAAGTCCTTGATTTGCAAGTTATAAATAATACATTACATTTGGCTGTTAATGAAAGTCCACCTTAGGGCTTTCAAATTTAAAAAGCACAATTTTACGTGCGACTCGAGCCAACCATTAGTCTATAGCCTTCACATTTTGATTGGAGAAAATATTATTTAAACTATGTCTGTGGGTCTATCTTACAGTAATATATCCGTGATGCTCGGTCGCTATAGAGTAGTCCATGTCACAACAACTGCCAGAATATGTCTCAAGTAGTGAATATGTAAAGCAGTTCACACCAGTCATTGTGAAACCTCCAACGAAAAGCCCAATATCTCTCCCGCCGACCATGATGATCTCACTGCGGTCCGAGCCAACCCCGGAGTCTTTATTTTTCCATGCTGCCCAGATGCCCACGAAGAGAATGAGCAAATAAAAGATCACAATGGCCACAAGACCCTCTGCGTGGATGGCCATATTGCGCAAAAACTAAGTTCTGCGCGCAGAAGACTCGAAACCTGAGGGACAGAGAGTACAAATTACCCCATCGCTCATATCTTACACAAATATGAATCATATTCTTTTTTAGAAGTCATTTTACTACTTGAACTCTTTGGAAACGTACATATTGGAGGTATTTCATAGATCTTTGACGACAGGTTGGGATATTTTAATACATTGCTGAATTGCAATTCTTGACAATATCCAAAAAACAACTTATTCATATTCAATTCCTACGCGTTATTTAAATTTTAACATTTAATTAGTGCGCAACTGTGAGCGTTTCTTATGCGTGGAAATAATGTTCCAAGCGCCTCCACGGTTTGTCATGGAGTCAGAAAATGGAAACATGATGAATTGTTGTAGCACCTCATTCAGAACTGCTTTCCCCCAGTGCTACATTAATCTGGCTCCAGGTTTCAATGTACTTGTTTTCGTCTTCGATTGTAATCGACAGACGTAACGCCAATACAATAGGACTACTAACCAAAATAAGTGCCAGTTAACAGTTCTAGTTTTTACACTTACAACAAGCCAGATAATAACAACACTTTAAAAATTATATATGATTGTTCCTTACCTTTGTAGAAATGAACCTTGAAACAGTAGCCTTGGGGTTTGATATCCAAATAAGAGCAATATATTTATAGGCCTATGTATATTTCAAATACTTAATAAGGAAAATAAATGAGGTTACAATAAACACAAGTCGCTTTTCTTGTTTTGAAGTTATCACCATCATCAGAAATCAACAAGAGCGGTTGGTCACAGAGCTGGAGCAGGGAGAGGAGCATGTATTGGGGGGTGGTTTGTGTGTGTGTGTGTGTGTGTGTGTGTGTGTGTGTGTGTGTGTGTGTGTGTGTGTGTGTGTGTGTGTGTGGCTTGGGGAGAAGGGTGGTGGAGGGGCGTGAATGGTGGCTGCGTGAAAAACGCCTGACATGTAGATTCCGTGGTAGAGGGCGAAAACAGCGTTTAATGCATCGTGCATGCCAGAGAAAGCGTTCCGAATACAGACGTCCTGCCACTTATTGGGTTCTGTCTTTCACCGGTTTACCGTCTTAAGTGGCCTACATGGGAATGTATTTTTGTATCCTCAAAAGGCGGACGAGTTGCATATCTTTTTGTTCTAACCGTTACAGTGGGCTCTAGGTAGGCTAATTGCGAACGTAACTATTTCTACTTTTTTTCTATTAGGCTATTAAAAATAGTAGGCGCGCTATTTAGGCTGACTTTATTTTGAAATAGCCTACAATCGCCTCCTGTTGAGAATAAATGTCTTCATAACAACCAATTTGAATGATTAATTGCTTGATTTCATCACATACAGAGAAATGAGAACTGAACGAAGAATAAATTCAGTGTATTAACAGTTTTGTAACAGGACATACAAAATACATGCAGAGGCAGACACTTAAAAGTTGTTGTAGTCGAGAAAACAATGATTAACATTACACGCCAAAAGGGCAAAAGGGGGCGCCAATTCGTGAACAGCCTCCTATGTCTGTATTCCCACCATACATTTGAAGTAGTTATATTTAGCAATTATTATTTAAATGGATTTAGATATTGTGGAGTACTAAGGCTGCCAGGGTCCCTCACATTAACGAGAGACTTCAGCACCGAGGACAGCGACCGTTTCCCCATAGAGGGAAACAGTGAGATCATCAATGACCAATATTACTCAGCACAGCTGCTGCAGGTTTGGTAATAAGCCTCACCTGCAACCACTCCCTAAGTAAGAACCAGAACCATGAACCAGACAGACTCTCTTCAGCCAGAGCAAGAGGTTACACAACAGTAAACACCGCAGAGCCCGGGTGGGGTGAGCAGCCACAACGGCCACACCAAATGTATATTTTGGATTACTTGTGTTCTTGTTGAAGAAAGAAGATGCCAAACGATATGCTGCCCAGACCCGTCCCCCTAATCTGGCTGGACTGGTGGCACTGATAGAAAACCACCATCCACATGATGCGGGCAAGCTGGGGAGGAGACACATCCGGACCCTTGGATGACCAGAGGCCCAAGGGCAGAGGACCTTTACCCTGCCCCAGTCCAGCCACTGGCTGGAAATCCCTAAATTGTCAGGTGGCACCCCGATTGTGAATCAGGACAGCCATCGTTGTTACCTCTGTGGTCAGGAAGGCCATCTATCCTCGAGCTGCGCTAAGCAGGGTTTTCAAGGCAGTCAGTGAAATCCTCTACACCAGCAAGCCAGGAGGAAGACTCAGGTCAGACCTTCTCTCAATTGCAACAGCTTGATGAGATGGAACCCCAGACTCCAGGGCGGTTTGCCACTGAACAGCTGAATGAGTCCAACCTGGGACATGCATGGAGGAGTTTGTCGGTGATTGAGGAGGAGCTCCAGGGAGGGGTGAGTGCAGCCACCTTCCCACATTTGGCATTTAAACTGAAGGGGGGATTTTGTGGAACAAATACTGGTGCCAAATACTTGTATATCCATAGTTCTCTATCTAGTTCATACTCACCCATTGGGGGCACACCTGGCCATAAAGAAATCCTATGAGAGTCCTGACCTGCCTTAATTGGTCCGGGGTGTAGCGGGCAATTTGAGACTACTGTCGCCACTGTGACAAAAGACTGAGACTCAATATTTACAGGAACCCTCTCATCCGATTGTGGGCTCCCTCCCTAGGTCAGGCAGAGGACATGGAATACCCTGCTAACAAGACAGCTGTTTCTCCTATTCAGCTGGGTGGGGATGGTAAGGTTCTAGCTCAAAGTACTCTCCCAAATGTACCAGGTAATGAAGGTAAGGCAAATGTGCACCTCTGTATACCATCCTCTGACAGACGGACTACTTAAGAGATTCAACTGCACCCTGAGACAGATGTTGAAAACATTCATTGATCTAGATGGTAAAAATTGGGAGCAGTTTTTACCGTATGTCCTTTTTGGACAGAGTAGTTCAGAGTAGTTCCCCAAAGCTTCAAATGGCTTGAGTCTGGCTCTTGGTCAGAGAACACATGCAGAAGGCCCATGAGGAACAGGCACAGAAAACCAACCGGGGTGCCACAGTCTCAGAGTTCTAGCCTGGCAAGAAGGTGAGGGTCCCAATGAATGAGTGCAAGTTACTGGCTAAGTGGTATGGCCCCTAGGAGGTGGCGGAACACATCGGTCAAGCAAACTACTGGGTAAGACAGCCGGGCTGGCAGAAGGGCCAACAAATACCATCATATAAACTTGCTCAAAAAATGGCATGCCTCTGACCACCAACCAGACGAGTTTGCACGTTTCTTTAATGATTTCAGGAAAATGAAAGAGGTATCCCACTTCAATGCCTACCTGATGCCCCGAATAGATTAACTAGTATAATGATTGGGACGGGCTCGCTTCGTCAGCACCCTAGCCCTAACCAAGGGGTACTAGCAGGTCCCCCTTACCTAGGAGGCAAAATAAAAGATGGTGCTCTCAACCCTGAATGGCCTCTACCAATACAGAAGCCGACTTTCTGGTATCCATTGAGCCCCCACAAACTTCCAAAGAGGAATGGATCTTATCCTGAGACCCCATTGGTACGCGTCAGCCCATTTGGATGACATGGTAATCCATAGTGCGGACTGGGTCACTCCCTTGAAGCAGCTGCAAAGTGTGCTGGGAGCACTGAGGAGGACCGCCAACCCCAAGAAATGTCAGTTGGGATTGGTAGAGACGGAATAGCTGGGGTATACGATTTGAATTGTCCCTCTGCACAGGACTGTTCATGATGGCCCGATAGTTCTTAGGTTTGTTTAGGAGCAGTTGTTAAAGGACAAGGAAAAGGCTTGTAATGATGTCAAATGGTTAGCACAGGATGCACTTTATTAGCCCTGCGCAGCCAGACCATAATCACTTTGCTCATTAGATCTGGAAAGTCTGCTGTCCAGTGTTTGTTAGGGGGAGTCCTCTGTCAACCTTACGTTGCAGCCATTTGGTTAAGCTTCAGACACTTGGATCCCGAGTGCTGTGCTTCCAATGTAAACTAAATGAATGAACGTTACCCCTTCCATTGACCAAAACAAGTTAAACGTTTTTGTGTTTGAATAAAGCTAGTTCCAAAGCAGCATAAATATGATTGTATAAATTAAGCCATTGTAGAAATGGCCAAACGGCGCTGCCCAGTTTCGGATGCATTAAATACTGGATATGGGACTAGGTTGTGGTCATGTGTTGTAGATTCATTGAGGCCACTATAATCGCCACACGGGGGCGCCATATGCATACCGAATTCACAACATATTACTAAGGATTTAGCCTATGTTGAGATGACAACGTGGAGAGACCAGCTCGACTTGATGTGCTTCTTTTTTATTAAAATCAATACAGCGAAACAACTTCAAATAAGATTAAAACTTGAATAGAACAGACTAGTAGTAGTGCTCATATACCGGTATAACTCAATGCTTAAAATAGGGAAGCAGACAAAAGAGGAAGAATTTAACAATTTTAAACAGAGTAACCAACGACATTAAATCAGGGTTAAATATATGTTAATGAAAGTTTATGTTGGAGCTGCTGTCCAAATATACTCAATTTCATGACATTACGTCACTTCAGAGATTTTTTTGGTCGGCGTCACATGGCCTGACTAATATATATATTTTTAGTTCGCATCAAGTTATTATTATTCAAATTAAGACAATGTTGTCTGAGAAACTCTCTGCTCCAATTAAAATGTTCCCTAACGTATAGTATAAGTATAACGTATATGTTATTTAATCATTTTGGATGAATGAGCCATTCTTCAGTTCAGCAGCTCCATGTGCGCTTCTGAAAATCTGTATTCGTATTGAGGACAAGCCACCTTCCGGTAATTTGTTTGCACATACTTTTATTTCTTCATCATGCAAATCCAACAAGGTTGATTTCTGACATAAATCAAATATAAGCTGAAAGTGGTGAGGAGCCTTAATGAAATAGTATTAATATGTATTAATAATATTCCTCTAATTCAGCATGTTCCTTGGGTACGTTTCTTCTTAGAAAAGGTCATCGAGCCTGTAGCCATTTCTAGAGACAGAGAGAACTGAGGGGACACAATTGCCCCTTAGTGCTTCTGGGGGCCTGTACGACGGAGCACAGGCCAAGACAGCAGGGGGTGGAGAAGGTGAGTAAGATCTTACCATTTGGCGGGGAGGGGGGTATGTTATTGGCTGCTGCTGACAATTGTTGCTACAGAAGAGAGCGAAGCCTCCAGTCAGACTGAGGCAGGATGAGGCATATCCCACATAAATAGCCAGGCCGAGCTCATACTTCATCCCACTGGGCAGGAAGGGGTTATAGAAGTCCACAATAATGCTATTGGTTGTCCATGACACTGGGATCAAGCAGAGTAAACCTGCGCTGAAGAAGCAAACACCTCCCCCCAACAGCAGGGCCTTCTTGGTGGATAAGCTATGGGCACACTGAGTACACTTCATCCCCATGACAGCTAGAAAGACGGCTACGGTGCTGGTGACACAAGAGATCACCATTAGTGCTCGGGCGGCCTAGAGTGAAACAAGAAATATTTGGTTTTTTGATCAGGCAGCAAAGTATTTTTATTGCATAGAAACAAAATGTGGGCGACAATATTTGTCAGTATTCCCAGGTACACCCGATTGATATTCACTCAATCAGATAGTGATGTATTCTTTGCTGCTAATAACACATTACCTGAAGATCTGACGGAAGAGCCAGAAGGGATTGGTGCAGCTCACACTGGTAAATGCCTGTGCTTTGTGATACACATTCCATCCACAGGCCCTTCATATAGGAGATGGTAGTTATGATGTTGGAGCCCAGGTAGGCTGTGCTGTGCCAATGGGGAAGCAGTGTTGTTGCTATTGTACCTAAAAAGCCCAGCATACCCAGGGAGAACCCAAGCAACTGAAGAGTCATGGTAGCCATAAAGACCTCTGTTCTTGCTTGTTGGTCAGCCACAAAAATGTAGGAAGATATAAAAAGATGTGACCAATTTGGAGTTGTTTTTGAGCTGTCTCCGATATGTCTGTGCTCTGAAAGTGTTCAGTTCTTTAGCTTCTTTCTCTGATGCCGTCGACTGTATCTGTGACTAATGAAAGCTGTTTTGAGCCTCACCCGTTTTCTTGGTTCCCATATGACGGCGAACCACGGCAGCCTATTTGTTAACCAGTCCACTGCTCTGCATAAAGGGAGGTGGTGCGAGGTAGAGGAATTAAACATTCACAGAAACCATGCATGCATCCAATTCAAGAATATGATTAACCAACACTAACTATTTAAGTATTTACAAGGAGAGAGAAATGACTCAAGCAACACATTGGTAAAGCATGTCTAGCTAAGCTTTTCAACAATAATACTGAATAAAAATCTTGGCCTCAGTTTGCATTAGCACATATTGTTGATCATTTTCTGGGAACTTACTTAAAATAAATGTATGCTCATATTTGTATGACAACACACCTTTAATATGTGTGCAATTGGCATTACAGACTAAATAAAAAAATATTCTCTATATAATCGCTATATATGAATGGATATATGAAATATATATCTCGCGGATTCATTTGAACTCTCACTAAACAGGTTGTGCAGAGGCGGAACGTCTGCCGTGCATTGGCATGGGGTCATCAGCATGCGCGAGATACTTCGTTTAGGATTTCTACGGCTGTTTCGCGCCGTTGTAATAAAATAAATTGCACGTCAATAATTTTGTTAGCAGTCCAGAAACACTGTTAGCGAAACATATTCGAACAAACCAACCAACGTTACCCGGTACTTTTAATTTCAAATGATTAGCTTGTGCCATTCAACATACTTTAGCTACCTAGTTTAACCTAGCTAGGAGAAGCCGTCGTTAGTGTTCTGGGTGAACGCAGGCGATTGAAAAGGTTTGAAATTGCTTTCTAGTGAGATACTTTATGGCACGAATAAGTATTTTTTCCCTAAACAGATATCTTATTCATTCTATATAAATTATTATGTAGCAATGACAACTTGCTACCAACATGTTTACTATCCCTACCAGTAGGACCATGATTACTCGTAGTCAGTGTAAAAGCAAAGGCAGTTTTTTTGAGAGGCTGCCATTTGAGGTGTTCGACATGATTCTGCGCAGACTTTCTGGTAAGCAATAACGCACAATACGTATTTGTATTTAGGGGAATCTATATATGAGTGTCATATTTATTCAAACCTGTGTGTTTGGAAGTCCTGGAAATAAGCGTTTTCAGCATGGTGTCAAAAGCAATGAGTGGCTATATTGTAGACCACATCTCCACCCTGGCCTGGACGAAAAGAATGATCCCTCAAAACTTTCACCACTCAAGATTTCCTAATGACAAGCAATCTACCTATCAACACTACAAAGCTCTAGGTAAGCATTGCCAGTTTGAAATTATCATTGATTTGAACGCCTACATTTTGCATTTAAATGCACAATAAAGTATTCTATCTACGGTATTCTTCCAAGTGACATTTTCCCCCATGCACTTTGTGAAATAGTTGACATTGCATGGATTATATTATAGATGTGACTATTATATTTTCCCAATTCACTTTTGTGCCTAGGCTTGTTGTTCAAGAGATGCACCTTGTTATTACCAACCAAAGACAGGTTGAAATTTATCTACACGAAGTTCTCTAAGGTAACATTTCGTTGGTATGATGGGGTTGTTATCTGCAATATAATTAGTTAACGATGAACAACAATTAACTTTACAATATATACAACTTGTCCGCCAGAGAAATTATGCTATTAAACATTGTCAAATCAATCTCTTTGTAGATCCCATGTTTCATGATGCAGTGTAGGCCTTCTGCAGCTAGCTGCCTTGGCTTCTCCAGCTATGGTGTCTTCCTTCAGGTCAAAACCCGCACAGACAGACAGAAAACCAATCCCATTCTATTGAAAATGTATTTTAATAATATTCATCACATGGTTTATTTTCTGTCCACTTCTATTACATTACATTTTAGCAAAACGTTTTCGCTGACACTAACAACATTATATGTATTAAGTATCTATCTAACTTTTATGTTATATCTATTGCTTTTAAGACCCTAATTGCAGGATGGAATGAGCTGGAATGCCACAGAGTGTTTATCTTCCTGTGCGACTTCACAAACCTTCCAAGAAAAATTGAGATTGTTGTCAATGGAAAACCAGGTGTGAACCGGTTTAGCAGGTGTCTACAGTTACACCGGAAGAATGTTATTTTAGAATAACTGTTTGGGGAGTTTCAGAAGTGTTTAAATTAAACTTTCCATGATAATGTCGGGGAATATAGAACAATCAAATCAATTGAGTATTAAATAAGTTATATACAGATTAATATTTTCATATGCAGATATTCTGACCATTCTAATTGATAAAAAAGAAACAACATAACTAAATGCTGTAGGTAAGATTCAAGAGCTTAAATTTGAGTGTAATTTTTTTGCCATAGCCACCAGTCAGCTATTAGTGAGTGAAATGCTGTTTGGATATCAGTTTTAGTTGACTTCGCCCCTGCCTCTGTATGAGACAATTTCGATTTTAGTCCGGACCCGGCTAATTTCTGACCAATTGGTGCATCTCTTCCATGATTTTTTGGAGGAACTTACCTGCCAATCACAGGTGCAAGAAATGCAAAACTTCTTAATGGTGGAGAAATGTAGGGAAGGAGTGGACTTATTTTGGGTTGTTTATTTTCAAAATCTTGTTCTCTTCTGCTCTTTTTCATTCTCTCACAATTCTCACAATGAATATCTGACCTTGGCTGGGCAGCAATTGTTTTCCACATATGGGCGTAGCCTTATGTTGTTAAAAACTCCAGCCAATCAGATTAAATACCTAAGTGACACTCTTGCTCTCTTCGCTCTTCTTGAATATGGTTGGAAGTAAAGCAAAAACATCTCCCCTCTGAGAAAAGCCTCAAGCAAATTTCAGTTAATCTTTTAACATCGTTATTTGGTCTATTTTGGATAAAACAGATACATTTAATTTCCAAATAAATATGGATATTGAGTGTCAGCAAATTGACCTACCCAAAGCAAGCGGATGGGGCATTCTATATACTGTTTTTCCCTAACCCTAACCCTAACCCTCTCTTTGCAGGAGCGAGTCGATACCTAGAGCTGCAAATTAGACAATTTTGTCGTCAGGTTCTCCTGGACCCATGGTCAAGCCGCAAAGAATGTGTGTTTTGGCTGACACGAATCCTGAAGCCCTGGCCTATGGTTAGCCAGGCACGCTTGCTCTTCATACTGTACGGGCCCTTGCTACCGGATGGTGAGTCAGCTAAAGAGGAAGATTTGGTGTACATTTTCCCTTTTAATGTCAGGTGTGAACTTACAGGATCAACTTCATCATCTCATATTTATAGACTCTCGATTGTAGGTGACCATTTATTTAGCTTGCCATTTTTTTTACCCAAAGGCTAATATGTCCTACAGTATAACTCATTAAACCTCTGCCCTTCCTCCAGGTTCCCTTGGCTGGCAGCAGCTGACAAGTAGTGTGCTGTCAAGCAGTGCCCTTTCAGACCTGGCCAAGGCTGTTCTCCTGCTTCATACGGACTTGGAGCTCAAAGACTGGAGCACTAACACCATCTTAGCCATCCTTGAAGAGATAAGGGGTACCTGGCTTCACAGTATAGACAAAGACACAAAACAATTAAACCAAATATTTCAAATTGTATTTAAAAGTGCTACTGAGAGTTAGATTCTACACTGTTACAATTGTGTATATTTGTCATTCTCTTCAAATAAATAAACATGCCCAACAGTAGATTGAAGCAGTTGGTCAAACACCAGTTTGACCATTTATCTTTTGTAGGGTATAATAATACTACTAATATGAAACAGCATTTTGGACTATACAGATTTTGACTTTATTTTGTATTTTAAAGTAATATTGAGTGCAGAGTCTGATTGCTTTTAATGTAATGTGAATAATTGTACCTTTTTTAATATTTCTTAAAATGTCAGAACCTTCAGGAAACAAGTGACATGTTAAAGAAATTAGGGTGAAGAGCGTGTGTGTGTGTTTCCCTCTCCACATTGCTCTAGTCTTGCCGCAGGTTTGGCATGTGGAAAATGTAGCCCGACTGCTGGTCCTGTGTGGCACCACGCTGTGCTATAGTGTCCTGGCTAACAAGGCCCACAATGGAAGACTCTTTGAGATTTCCAGACTCCTTGTTTATCTTATCCTGGTAAGAATGTCCTCCCTAATACAGATCAATACAGATAAGTTATAAGACTCATACCTACCATAATACCTCAATATTATCCTCCTTTTGTGTTTATCTTACCATTCTATGTATACTCATATTTAGATGTAAAATATTTAATATTTATTTTTTCATTATGGCTATTTTCTGGACCGATTTCTTCAGCGTTTGTGTGGTCCCTCACTTAGGTGTGTGAAAAGGATGGTTACTCCATGAGCTGGGTGGTGACGCTGGTTCAGCAGGTATGCAAGGTCTTCACCGCTGCTGCTGACAAGTGGTCCTTTATCCAAAGCCTAGAAAACATGTTTTCTGAGGTTACCATGGAGATATACGAGGCTTCCCTTGCAGGTGAGTTGCCACACTGTTCCAGGTGGATCTATTATAGGAGAGCAAAGACCCCTGACCCCACCATCAAAACATGCTTTCAGGTTTTTTATTCTGGGTCAGCTCTCCTTAATGTAATGTAAATGGCCCTTAAATTCAGTTTGAATAAGTGGAAGACCGGTGCATCACATCAACTCTTAATCAGCAGGTGACTGGGTAACACTAATCAGCCAATCACAGGTTATGCACGCATAGCATGTGTTTAACCAGCAGTCATCCTCGTCATCTAATGCAAACCATTCTACAAGTGGTGGTGGGGTTAGGGTCTCCTAAGGGTCTCCTTAAGGATTTCTACAAGTTAGACATGCAGAACGGGGGACGCAACAAAACCCTGTAATCATAAGATTTCATTTTAATATTAGATTAACCTTCCTACTCTTGAGACCAAAGCCAGGCATAATAAATGTATCAAAGCTGATTCTGATAACTTCTCACTGCCTATATAACATTACTTTTTGCTAATGCAGGTGTTACTTGTCCCACCAGTGGTAATGGTAGACCGTTATGGTTATGAAGAATTATACGTTTCAATGCTGTGGTGTTGTTTCGGGTTGTTTTAAATGTGTGGGGTTATTGAATCCAAACGAAGGTTCTTATGGAACAGAAGGTTACTCTTTTAGTGCTTCTGGATTTGTGTAAAGAGAAACATGCATTAACACCTTATATTACATATGTATTGATGGGGAAAACTGTGATCTGTTTCCTAGGAAACCCTCAGGAGGACTTCGAGAGTTTCCAAACGCTGTGTACCATCCTCGGCTCCAGTGCACACTTTCACACAGAAATACTTCACATGTTCCTCAAAGAGTAATGCTAGCAGTTCAGAGGTGGGGTCGATCATTCAGTAGGAAATGTCAGCAGGAAGTAAGGGTTAAGGGGGTGAATGAACCATGCAAATTAGATTGAGAGGGATTCAATAATATGTTAAGTACCTTAGCCATGGACATAGTTTGTAATATTGCATAATTTCTTAGACGGCATAGATTTATTACATATTTATTCAGTGTGTGTATATATATTTATATATATATATATATATATAGAGAGAGAGATTTATAAATCTTGTTTTGAAAAAAAACGATTGTATAGATTTGTTAAACAATTTAATATTATATATTGAGCATTTCTTACATAAATGTTTGTGTAACACATTACATGTTTTAGTGTTTGCTCTCATTCTTGTCATTTAATTAAAACAATAAAAAAATGAAGAAAATTTTGAAACATCCCTATATAAAACATATTTTAGACATTTTAAAGAAACACCACTTTACGATTGCATTTATTATGTGATGTACATAAAGATTCACATAATTATACTTAACTGAAACATTGTAGAATCACAATATATTTTACCTGCATTAATGACTGAGGCATATTTCTTAAAACATAAACACTAATTAAATATCTTTACCTTCCCTTCCCTAATAAATAATTAAAAGTAAATACCTATATTTAAATGTGGCGGATACACTGGCTAGTCGATGAATAGTTTATTTTGTTGAATGCCATGGCCATCTTAGGTATTCACATCTTCATTGCTTTGATATGATCTAGAAGGGAAAATATTGAAGACAAATACCTTTGATTTGTATTAAATGTTTTAGTTGGACTTTTTTTCCATAAGCTCTAGAAAACTTGTAACACCACGACAAAGTCCACAACAATCACGTATAGTTGACAATGTGATACTTACTGTGTTATTTGTTCTTGAGGTTTTGTAGAAAAACAAAAATATGTTTTACTTTAAATGGTTACAAAGCACATATGACATTTTCATGATCAGTTCATGTGGCACAATCGTTTTTTTCTTAGCCTATATACATTAAAGTAGAGTAAGTACGCCCTCACATGCACAAAAGAAAAAATGCATACTCAGTACCTTGTAACCACTCAACTCCTTCCTGTAGGCCTTCTCCTTTTACAGCATCACTGGCACTGAAAGATACATTTCAATGAGTTCAATTACTC
This sequence comes from Lota lota, assembly GCA_026745465.1. NCBI lineage: Eukaryota > Metazoa > Chordata > Actinopteri > Gadiformes > Lotidae > Lota > Lota lota. The sequence goes on from JACYXH010000592.1 coordinate 3,279,125, forward strand.
TCTTCCTTGTTTTTCTCTGGTCTTGGGAGTATGTAATCTCTGGCTCCAAACCTATTCCTACTCCTATTTGCTTAATGTGTAAATAGAGTATAAATCAACAATAGTTATTGCATTAATTAATTAGTTATTTTTAAATATTCCCACTGGTGTGGCATGCTGGTAAAATCGGTAAAATTATTACAAAAGGAGAAGGTGATAAAAGAAAAAAATCCTGACTGAAAAGCAGATACATTCGATCAAGTGTCTTGATCTAAAATATAATCAACATGTTTAATTTAACTACAAACAAAGAATGCTTGTTGGTGGTAGAAACTTAAGGTTAGTTTCCAACTTACAGTTTAAAATACAATGACAGGACGTAACAGGATTCAAATAAACAAGTTTGCGTTTATCTTGCTAAAATATATTTTTTTTGTTCTTAATGTTTTGTAGTTGTCTATAAACTTGGAAAATCAACCATGGAACAGGGCACTACTGTTTAAAGAACAGTAGTAAATTGGTTAGGCTGAAACAAAGAATTTGCATGCACCTCAATGCTGATGACAACAGCTAAAGCAATTACCATTGGTTTTTCTTTATCCATCTATGTATGTATGTATTTGTGTGAGTGTGTGTGTTTGTGTGTAACCTGATCCCACATTACCATTATTATATTCTACAGTATATTCACTTTCACAACAGCCTTTTAAATACTATACTCCTTTACTGGTAACATTACACAAAGTGCATTGTCCAGTGTAAGTCAGAAACACTCTCCTATAATAACACAGCTAGTATTCCTGCACTTCATATGACCTGCACACCTTGGGCTCCAAGGCCTCTGTTTAGCAGATGACCCCCACTCCTTGCATATTTTACTTTATATATTTTATTTTATCACTCATTGTTCTTCCACACAGGTTCCACATTTTGCATTACCAATCACATTAATACACAGTATTGTCCTTTGTAAGTTTTGCCTATATACTTCACCTCCCTGATTTCTTCAGAGAACTACAGATTGCTTAGCTTTCCGAATAAAGCTAATGATTTCTCATCCTGGCTCAGCGCTATCTTACGTGCATCGTCTTAAATCCTTATAATTCCTTGACAAATTAAATCCTTATAATTCTTATAATTCTTAGACAAATTGGACACGAACAGTTCTCAATTGGAGTACAAATTCTTCTTGTCTTGCATTCATCTATATCCAACTACCACCTATCGTTATCTGGTACGTCTCAGGTCAGTTGCCACTATCGCAATGATGACTCACATAGTGCATGAAAGAGTGGAAGATACTCATCTGTATGTGTGTGTATATGTATATGTATATGTGTGTGTGTGTGTGTGTATGTACGTACGTACATGTAGGTACTAGGTAGGTAGGAAGGTAGGTATATATGTATGTATGTACGTACGTACATACGTAGGTATGTATGTATGCATGCATTTCTATCTGTCAGTCTATGTATTTCAACAATGACAATACAAATGAGATAACAGGAAGCCCCTACCAGATGTGCCATGGTTTGTCTTTGATGCTCTCTAAACACAGCAGCTGGGACACCTTGACAGAGGACATGGCATCTCGTAGGTCTATCTTATTAGCAAAAAACAATACAGGTATCCTCCGGCTCCGGATGTCTGTGTGAACAACACAGTGGAAAGAGTCCACGATGAATTCCTGAAGGGAAATTCAGTAAACTCAACACAAACACCCTGTCAGTCATCAAATACCCAGCTGACACACACAAACACACAAACACACAAACACGCACACACGTATGGATCACACACACACATGCAGGCATGCACACTCACACACACACACACACACACACACACACACACACACACACACACACACACACATACACACACACACACATTCACACACACACATTCACACACACACATTCACACACACACACGCACACACACACACACACACACACACACGGTCTCTCCAACACACACACACACACACACACACACACACACACACACACACACACACACACACACACACACACACACACACACACACTTTTCGCGTACCTTGGTGGTTTAGAAGAGTGTCGAGTTCTTCTTTGGCCACAACCATTCGCAATTTGTCCCCACTGTCCACAACAAATATGATGGCTTGGCTCTCTCTAGCAGTAAAATACAATCAAACATAACAACATCAAGCCCAGTTGTCTTCCTAACTGTCTATTATCATGGGTGTTGTGTGTTTGGATCATACTTATAGTAGTGTTCCCATAAGTTTCTGTATCTGGTTTGACCAGACATATCAAAGACTGTGAAAGACAAGCTGAGAGAGACACAGACACGCACACACAAATTAACAGAAATATGTAGCAAACTGTTGGCAAGATATAGTAGAATATGTATTATACATTGAAAGGAAATAATAATTACGTTGAAGTCTTGAACTTTTCAATGTTGAAACCAATCGTTGGAACTACATCTTGTGCCTGTGTCTGTACATACACACGCACGCACGCACGCACGCACGCACACACGCACACACACACACACACACACGCATACGACAGACGTGATGGTTAAAGTACAATGTAGGTAAAGTTGTGACGACATATAGTTTGGCTTTACCTGACAAAGGGCTTAATTGACTCGAATGATGATCGTAAGCAATCGGTGCATGATTGCAGTTAAAAAACAGTGGAAAACCCCATAGTGTTCATTGTATGGGTCACTCAGATACAAGAAAATTAATTTGCAATAATTATTTGCAGGCCTACTTACATTAGCGGGTTTGAGGTGGTTTATAATCGTAGTCTTGCCGCTGTTGTCTAGTCCCAAACATAAGACATTCACCTCTTTCTTCCTTAGGCCCAGCCACAATGACAATTTATCCAACAGTCCCATTAGAATCAATGAACAATCTAGTACAGCTACAACAGGCCTACACCCTTTTCCCACAGCATGCAACTCTTAACTATACATACACACAGAGCTAGCGGTAAGTGTTGCTGGGTAGGCTACTATGTTGTCTTGAGCAGAAACAGTCTAATCCTATTTGGAAGAATTAAGTGCTTTGAAACACTCGGCGTGCGGTCCAAGAATAAGCACCGTCAGTATCAAAAGTAAAGAATGATTATTCACATGTCTGTTTCACTAATCAACTACAACAATCAAATGTACAATCAAAAACATGTAAAAACGGGTGTGTTTTAGTTTTCGGTAGAGTACAGCCTACAGCGGTTGTCCTCAGGCCTTCACCAAGTTCTAGCGGAGGTAAGGAGCTATTTAGTTGCCCAACACTGCCCCCATGAGGCAAACATAATATAGGCCTAAATTAATGCAAAAATACAGGCAGCACAATATCAGTGAGAACACGATCATCTTTGGGAAATATTATGTAACTTACACCTAAAGAGAATAGTTAGTTAGCTTAGTAATATAGGGTATAATACACGGCATCATACTGCAGTACAGAATAAGCTACTACTACAAACCGTAATGATAGGAAAGCACAATGTAACCATGACTGATTCCCAAATCTCTGGCCCTGTCTGGTCCAGAGATGTCTGCTTGTTTTGATTTGGAGTACAACAAAAAGCGAATGAACTGTACAACCACCATAAATGTTCACCTTTATTCGCAAATACATATCTGCTGTAACAGATTCAGTGTGCAAGATCTACAACATTTCTTTGGAAATCATAGAAAAATAAAAATACAAGAATTATAAGTATTACTTGTACTTCGTACAAAAGAGCAGCCTACCATTGCTCAGCAGAAAGACATGCTAAACAAACAGCATTTCATATTTGTTATAATCTGCAGTGGGACAGGGTACATTTGTAAGTGTGTGTATGTGTATGTGTGTGTGTGTGTGTGTGTGTGTGTGTGTGTGTGTGTGTGTGTGTGTGTGTGTGTTTGTGCGAATATATCTTCCTTTTCTAATTGCATTCTCTAGCCCTGATTAGCTAAGCCTTCCCGTGACTCTATACATATAGACAGCTTTCTGTCTAACATTGACAGTAAAAATCCCAATCCCTCCAATATATCTGACTGTATAAATTCATCTTCTAATGGCATTGGCCCATGATAATCGTAAAACATTCTTTAACTCTAAGGTGTTTTTATGTAGGATTATTATATTGTAAGGCAATCTGGGTTTGTGAGACTATTCGGTTTTACAGTAGCATGATGAAATATGTCTTTATATATTATTATACGCTTTCTCTGTCACTCTTTACTTGGTCTTTAGTTTCATGGTATTATTTTTCCGCTGTCTGTTCACCATCGGTTTTTTGTATATATACGTCATTTTACACATTTAACAAATTTGCTATCTTGAAAACAGCATTACTGTAAGCAAAATGATTTCCTATCAAACTACAATTCCATTGGATCCAGTGGTCACAATATCGTAAATCCTGTATATCATTATGTCATATTTCATATAATTTCATATCATACAATATTATCCTTTTTTAAACTGCTTTTTACGATCCCATTCGCTTATCCTCTTAGATGGGTTTGTGTACTCATGTCATGATGCAAAAAAAAAAACATTTAACCAGAATGCTACATTCGTTTCCATCTATCCTGCTGAATGTGCTAACAATGGGGAAACAAGACTACCAGACCCTTCTTAAATGAAGGAGATTCCAATGAGATTAATTCAACAATATCATCTTAAAACCCCTAGGTTTTATCAGCACTTAAGATACAAGGTCCTATAGTTGAGGCAGAACTGAGGCTGAACCGAATTCAACTTCAGCACTGTCCACTACTATACTAGTAGTCGTAGTAATAGTAGTAATAGTAGTAATACTATTTGAATAGTCGTAGGATGTGCCATCAGTTATAATACTGCTACAACTACCAAATGTATGATATCCGAAGGGTTCAGTTGATCCGGGTCGGAAAGTTTCACATGTTACATCATCATTCAGAGAGCTATACAGTTTGACTCAGTACCATGTTCTGACTGGAAGGAGCTGGCATGTTCTGTCTGTATTTGTACTCATTGGGTTCCAGGATGGCAAACAAGATAAACTAGAAAATAAGAAGAATCGGATGGATGATTCAATGAAGATAGTGGATGGATAGTGCTTTGATCTCAATGTCTATTATATCAAAGTTTAACTCTATGAGTCATGTGTCTGTATTGCTTTTTTGTTATAATTCATATGTAAATCAAACTAAATGTCATACAATCCAGATTCACGAGGTCTTTCACATACAGTACTCCACAACAACATGTAATAGATTATGATAACAATACTAATCGTTTATAAATTGTCTATACACTTTCATATTTCTTCCTTCAAGTATTAGCACACCAGATTTGCTGGAGATAAATAAAGCTAAATAAATAATTATTGTCATAATAGGATACTAAATCATTCAATCAATGATTTTCAGTCGTCCATCCAATAGCAGCTACATGACCCAAAATGTGTAGTAAAAAAGCAGATTACATTCGCAAATTCACATCTCTAAGTATATTTGCTTCACATATAAAGTACTGCTGCAACAAGGCATTACATTCCCAAGTGCTGGCCAGGCTAGAGTCTATAGAGTCCGTGTCTCTTCACTGCTTGGCTGAAGGAAGTTCATGGAGGTGTTTCAAAAAATAAAAAGCTTTTCTTTCTATTATTGTGGGAAGGAGATGTGTGTTCAGTCCAATAAGGTAGTTGATCTGATATCTGGTAAGATTCAACGTTCTGTCCCACTGTTTCGTGGCACGCTGAGGCACAGTCTGCAGCTGTCCATCTGGCGATCTAGATATCCCATCCGTCTAGTCCATTGAGCTGTACTTCCCAGGTTGTGTATGCAGGTGGCCTCATACGTGGAAGCCCTGGTCGTGTTCGTGTAAAAGCTGGAGGCGCAAGGTCTGTATGCTGCTGACGATCCGCCTCTGGTGGCCGATCAACTCCACTCCTATGTGCCTGACGTCTCTAGGGCAAGGGGGAGGGGGAAATGCACTCAGACATGACACAACGTTGTATAAGAGAATCAAATCACGAGGAGCACATGCACGAAAATACACACATTAGCACAGGGGCACACCCGCACAGAAACACACATGCACAAACACAGGTAAACGCATTACTTCCCACACAAAATCAAAGGGGATTGAAGCACTGCTGCAACATTAGTTTTTTGCGTTATTCGTGTTTTCGCTTCTCTACTCACTCGATGCTCATACTAGCAACAGAATCCAGTGTGCAGACACCCGCTGTCATAAAATTGCTCTTGTACTGGCTCATCTTTATTGAGTCAAGCCAATCCCCGATGGAGATAAACATGGGGTAATCCATGACTTCACCTGGAGACTCTGGTGGACTGACACAAACAAAAACAAAAAATAATTAATTTAGGTTCCAACCCAATAATGACCCCAGAGGTTATAATAAAATATTACTGCCCTAGATAATTTACAGACAATGAGTTGATATATAGTATACAGCATACATTAACTATTTGATTTCATGAAGCTTACATGCTGTTGAAAAAACTGCAATGTGTTCTGCGCGCCTCAGGTAAGTCCACTTTACTTGCTAAACTTTACCTTTCAATGTCCTCTACTAGTTGCAGCAGGCTGCTAGGATTGCGGATGAGTTTGTCTAGGAAGGACACCACGTCCTCAAACTTAGGTCTGTGGTTCCTTTCCTTCTGCCAGCAGTGCAACATCAACTGGTGAAGGGCCACTGGGCAGCCCATTGGAGCTGGAAGCCGGTAGCCCTCCTCAATGGAGAGAATGACCTAGAGTGAGACAGAGCCATGCGGGTTATTGGAATATGTTATTATTATATTCGACCAAAATGTTTCCTTAAAGCCATTCCTAGTTACAAGCCTTTCTCTAATCCCTGTAGGCCCAATGCAAAGGGTGTCTTGCATTGTATGATACGTTGACAAGACACCCCTCTAACGTTTAGGTAATATATTTGTTTGTGGTGGTTTATTCCTAGGCTACTTGTCTTTCTATAATAAACCTGACCAATATCTTGGTAGCAATGGTTAAATCAGTTCTATCCCCACAGTGAAAAAGACAGGGATGACCTTTAAAAGGGGTACTCTCATGCTCTTTAATACTTGTGGTGCATTTGCAAGTTAGCCTACTCACATCTTGATTGGACATCTCCCAGTAGGGCCGCTCCCCATATGACATCACTTCCCACATGACGATGCCGTAACTCCACGCGTCACTGGCAGAGGAAAACTTTCTGTAGGAGATGGCCTCTGGTGCGGTCCATCTTATAGGGATCTTACCGCCCTAGACACAGACACAAACATGTTACAACACAGATCTGGTGTATTACACCAGTGTTCCTCAAGACAACAAAATGGCTGCCAAGCAACACAGGCTGGCATACAGGCTAATCTAAGTTTTAAAGATTGGGGTGATTGTCATAATTTATCTGGACGTTGCCAATAACTGTACAGTTTGAGATTGGCTGCGCATTAAAACTAAAAATGAATTGTTATGCAGTCACAGGTATATTTTAAAACAGCTTCAAGTCAATCAGAATCAAGAACTGGAACTATCTGTAAATCACCATTCTCAATGAATCTGGATTGTCTGTTTGTATAACTTGAACACCATAAGGAATAAGGAACACATCAAATTCTCTTTGCCAAATTGTATTTAGTTCTTTAACAAACTGGTCGTGCTTTCTCCTGGTGCCTCCACAGCACTACATGCTGATAATATAGGTAGAACACATTATCTTATGTTGAAACCAAATACTAATTAAGTATTAAAATCAACGTTATCTAGGGTACGCAGAAACATACACTGTTGACGAGTGCTTTTGGCGACTGGGTTGTGAGATGGAACAGCAAACAATGCCATGTCTGGACAAACGTGTCCCCTACATGCTTTAATGTGTTACTGGGTTGAACAGGTGGGAACTTGACAATTCGTAGGTGCAGGGGTGTTGGATTTAAAGGGTTTAATGAGCAGGAGGTATACCGTGGTGGTGTAGGCAGCCTCCGGGTCGTCCTCCAGGACTCGGGACAGGCCGAAGTCGGACACCTTGCACACCAGGTTGCTGTTGACCAGGATGTTCCGAGCCGCCAGGTCTCGGTGGACGTATCCCATGTCGGACAGGTACTTCATGCCCGAGGCGATGCCACGCAGCATGCCCACCAGCTGGATCACCGTGAAATGACTATCGTGTTGCTAAGAGTGAAGGGATGTGAAATGGCAGAAATCAACATTATTATAATGTTTTTAGCAGGGGTTGATTTGGGTGTGGGGTGGCAAATAGATTCAAACCCCATTTTGCAACAACTGCCCTTCACTGTATTTCTTTTGGATATTATTGGACTAATTGAAGTGTACATTATATTTGAAATGTGTTTGCACGGTGACTCAACAGGTTTGAATGTGTGGAAGGTTTACACACACCCACACACACACACATTATATATATTGTGTTTCACGATGTAAAGTGTAATATGTGTAGCCTTTATGTAGGGATATATGTTGGTTGACTACAACCACTCTTTCTAACCGTATGTGTTCAATATCCTGTGCTATTCAATGGTGCAAACTGCCTTTTCCTCTTGCAAGGTTGTATGAGGCAAGAAGAAAATTATTAATATTATATATAAAAGATTAATATATTACTGTAGAAATGTTCAAACGTTATTAGAGACACACCCACAACATATAACATCCCCAAGATGTATGCTGTTGGCTTGTCATCCACCAAACCAGTTAAGTCTAGATAGTTGAGATAAATGTGCCTGTGCTGTTCGGACATAGAAATGTATACACTTATATATATGTATACACATATATATATATAAATTATATCAATGTCTGTTTCTGTGCACGCTTACTCTCAAGAATGAATCCAGGGAGCCGTTCTCCATGTATTCTACCACGATCATCACTGGCCGGCCTGAATCCACACAAATACACGACACACAAAACACTTGAAAAATGGCTAGAGATTCAATGCTTAAAGGCAATCCCAAACAGTGGGAAACAAAGCAAAGTACCTTATAGAAACACAAGTACGAAGGACATTGTTTACTGTTCACTGTTGTGGACTGTTGAGTAAATGAACAGGGTGACTATATCACAGTGCTTCTAACATTGTCCTCATCTTGTGCCCAAACAAAACAAGTGCAGTTACATTTGCACATTTTAAGCATGTTGCTTATTCCCGAAACGATTTGCAAAACAAAACCTTAGCTACAATTCATATAGTAATACAAAAGTTTATTTTTAGCTAAACCTTTCCTATCCACATATCATACTGATATCACGGCATGCTGTTCTGTGACATACTCATAGAATGAATATATACAGTACATATTTAACAACCCAAGGATAATGTTTGTCCTTCCTGAACTAATAATTCAGCTCTGGGAACAGTGTAGGGGAGCTGTATTGCGGTGCATGGAGGAAAGCAAGCACACCTGTTTACCACCTAAAGCCAACAATGTTTTGTGTGCGGGTAAATGACAGCCTAGTCACAGCACAGTGCCTCGCCTTAATTAGTCTCAGAAGAGCAACAACAGATGGATGCTGTGGGAAAAGGAAGTGAAGAAGAAACTAAAATGATACAAATATACAAAAAGATGAAGTGTTTGCTGCATCTGTAAATGTGTGTGTACGTACGAATATGGTCTGTGTGTGATGGGTACACATCTGGGAAATGCCACTTGATTCATATTCAACTTGTAATAAGCCACGGAAATAATGAAAAAGTAACATAAACATCTTTGTGATTTATTTTTCAGTATACTTATGATATATAGCTATACTAAATTATGTGAATTATATGAAGACAAATAATTGTGTCATAATGACAAAGAAAAAAGGGACTTTGTTTTCTGAAGAACATATTTTGGTTTCTAAAACTACATATTGCAACGAAGATTAGTATTATTGTTAATTGTCTTCAGATGCACTACAAATTATACTGTCCAGAGTGATTAGTAAATTATTTAACAAGGTATTTGTATGACATAAAATATTTGTATTAACAATGTAGTGGTGACAACACAACAATGAACTTCAATGCAGTGTGTGTACTGCTGACCACAGGACACTGCTCCTGCATTATCGGCATGCCTAGTTTTTTTTATGCATTTACAATTACATTGCTACTCATTGCTTATATAGATATATTTCCCATATTTATAGTTTTTTCATTTATAACTCAAAATTGAATTTTCTCTTCATTTCTTCTACTGTCCTGTACTTTCTGCTGTGACACTCAACATTTACCGTCTGGGATTAATAAAATACCTTCTTATCTTATCACTATCTGGCAAAGCATTTCTCATCAATTGGCCTTCAGCATTAAAGCAGCGTTCTTCATCTAGTTTCTGTGTGCTGGTGGTGAGGGGCAAGAAGGTGGTAAGTCTTTCAGGGGCTGCATTAATATTCACATCGCTGACTCACTTTATGAACCCCCTGTAAAAACAACCATATGTTGCAGTGGGTGTGCTCCATAAAACAGAGATGGTTGACAACTCACCAAGCACACACACACACACACACACACACACACACACATGCGTGTGCAGGCATGCACACGTTCACACACTCATTCACACACTCCTAATTTAGTTCAAACCAGGGGCACCGCTAGAAATGGCCACCTGTGATGTGACCACTAAAAGATTCAGAGAAAATTCAATAAATTGCAGTATTGTCTCGCAAATAATTATGTATAATGCACTTTTACAACATCTCATCCTCATTTACGCTCGATTAAATGTTTATTCAGAAAAGTACATTTGATGTTGTTTGACTATATCTTTGTGATATTATGGTTACCTTTTTTTGACACCTTCATAAATATGTCCTTAAATTGAATTCCACCACCCCACAGCCAGCCAGCCCAGCAACGCTTCCTTACTTTTGGTGACCACACCCGCCAACCGGATGATGTTAGCGTGGTCAAACTGTCCCATGATGGATGCCTCTCGCAGGAAGTCCCGCCTCTGGCGCTCAATGTAACCGCCCTTGAGTGTCTTTATAGCCACAGGTATCTCCTTCTTTCCCGGCGTCGTTCGCAGGTGGCCGCCGCACACTTCACCGAATTCACCTTTGACCCCATAACAAAGACACAGAGACACACCGAAAAAGTACACATGAACATACATCTCACCCAGAGGCCCGTACACACATACATGACATATGTGCACATACACGCACGCACGCAAGCACGCACGCATGCAAGCACAGACAGACAGACAGACAGACAGACAGGCACCCACGCACGCACAGAGACAGACAGACAGACAGACAGACAGACAGACGCATGCACGCACGCACACACACACACACACACACACACACACACACACACACACACACACAAAAACGACCCTGAGAAGCCTGTGAGTGTGAGATCAGCACTGACCAAAGTGAACACATGATACCACCAGATGGCAGTGTTGAAGTAAATAACTTGTTTCTTCCAAGTGTTCATCTGTATGGTTCCACCACTTGGATTAATTCAGTCCAAGTGAATGTCTTACTTGGAGAACAAACTATTTTGCCAAAACGAATGTCTTGGCAAAACAATATGTTTAGAGTGTTTTGTTCTCTAAATAAGTTCAAGATGTTTAGATAAACAAAATATTCCAGTAACATGCTGTAAGTTTGTTCTTGTCGTCTTCAATGGAACAAAGGCATTTCATGACAGTTAAGTGTGGAGAATGGAAACAGATTTCTTCTCATTGAAGAAATTATTTGATTTATTATGACAGCAGAAACAATAGGGATGCATTTATTTAATCTATGTTTCAAATTCAAGTTGATGTAACAGTGAAATGCTTGTTTTGTCAGCTCCATCCATTGACAATAAACAATAAAATAACAATAGTAAGCCAGAAGGAAAATTAAGTAGTAACAAAGTAATGACGTATATAAGTGAACCAGTGATATAAGGGTACTAATACAGAATAATATAAACATTGTTTGAGCAGAAGGTGTGCGTACGCAATGCATGTATACGCACCTGCTCCGATCACCCTTTCAATGTGGATCCGACAGGGGTCAATCTCCTTGGTGAAGTCGTGGACAGCCTGTGTTGGGTCTTCGTATGTGTCAGGGTCCACATACGTCTTAATCCCAGGGAATGGAACTGTGGAACAAGAAAGACAGACACGAATAAGCCCACACACCATCAGAAGGGATCCTTAATACAATGGTAAGAAATACTATAAACTATGAGGCAAGAATACATAAATGTGTGTGTCTCTGTGTGTGTGTGTTTTTGTGTGTGTGTGTGTTCTGTGTGTGTGTGTGTGTGTGTGGGTGTGGGTATGGGTTTGGGTGTGAATGAGTGTGTGTGTGTGTGTGTGTGTTGTGTGTGTTGTGTGTGTGTCTTCTGTGTGTGTGTGTATGTGTGTTTGTGTTCTGTATGCTGTGTAATGTTAATCTTAGGTTAGCTGTGGAAATAACGGCTAGATTTATAGTCAGATCCAGAGCAAGCTATGATATAATTTGAGATGTTAAAATAATCACAACAAATAATAGGCCATGAAGAATACTTAAACTTTTTGAGTATGCAATCTGAATTCCTCTATATTGATTATACTATTACTTATACGGCCACTGCTTCACATAAGACAAAAGTTGCTTTAGCTGGTGTGTTTGAATAGGAAAGTTTTGTATGTGAAAGTTTTGATTGTGTCACACCTAATAATATCATAAGCTTGGGACATGCTTGTTTTGTTCATACGGTAGCATAACAATTGATCAGGTCTTTCCTCCTTTATAGCAATACTGTCGACTGAAAGGCAGTTAGCTGGGTGTCAATGGATACACATTGCTGCTACGTTACACAATCCACCTCACATTCCTCATTCTTTATCTCTCTAACTTGACCAAGGCACCATCGTAGGATAGACAATGCTACAGAAGGGCCACACTAAAAAGGCTGCAGCCAGCTTGGGTTTTGTCTCAAACAAATAATCTGTCATGAAGATGATAACTTCTGTCTCCCTTCACTCCACATAAAAAACCTCCAAAATCACCACAGAAGAGATGGAAGGTGAGAAAGAAAGGAAGACCATGGAAAGGGAGTGAGACTGAGAAAATGGGACTGAAAAATATGAGGTGTGAGCAATTTCCTGGAGCTTACTATGAAAAGAGGTGTAGAACACTTCCTGTCTACATTTCTTTCACCTCAAAACAAACCAAAATTATTTTGGGGCGGGCGGAGTTGAAAATCAATTAAACGCATCACTCAGAACCTGTCGAAAAGGAAGTGAGCGGATGTGAGTGAATTATGCTGAGAAAGAGAAGAAAGGAAAAATAATGATGGGCAGAAAAAGTGATGAGGAAAGAATTGGTAAAACACTTCAAACAAAGATCATACATGAAGTTGAAAAAGGAAAAGGAAAGCGATGAGAGATGAGAGATGTGGGCTTAGGAACATTACCATGTTCGTTCTGGTAGTTATTTCGCCTCTTCTTTTCTGAGCTCATCTTGGCCTTCATATACCACTGGCACCTTAGAGACAAAGAAAGATTATTAATGACATCTTTCCAGTAAGTTTCTGGATAATACACTCCCCCCTCTCACTTTACCTCTTCACTCCAAGTGAAACCTCGGTGAGTGACAGAGTATTATTAGGTGCTGAACGGCTGGCAGACACCTTACTACTGATGCTGGCTGGGTGGTCACGGACAAAATGGACGACACGCTCTTCAACGCACCATAGGGGAACTTTCTCGTGCTGGGAATCTAGTCTCACAAATCAGACTTTAGATATTTATCTAAAGTCTTATGGGAGACAAGCTCGAATTTTGTCGAATGGGCGTTTCTGTCACTTTCTTTGGTTTCATTTTTGTTTCGACCAATCATGTTGCTGGAGTCTGGGATTTGTAAGCCAAACAATGTTTTTACACATTTACAACTTTAGACTGGCCACTGTAGAAATACACTTATTATAATTCTCTTCTGAGTTTTTCTTCGGTTGAATGTCTCCATAAAGAAACAGGAAACAAGGCGTAACAGTTTTTGGTTCCAGGCTCCTTGCCGTCTCCCCCCAGAAGTTCTGCTATAACATAGTAGAACTGCTGGATCCGAGATTACTGGGTATCCAACCTCAATAATATAAAATAAACGAGGGATGAAATCTGCAAAGCAGCACTAAGGGAATGAGCTCTTGTGTTTCATTGGTTGCCACATTTTTGTGGAGGTATATCAAAAGTTCTTACACCCCCCCCCCCCACACACACACACATTTCAAAAGGTTAAGTGTTATGCCTACATGGAAAATTCATTGAATATTCAATGTTTACACATTTCAAACTGGATATTGAATATTGTGGATGTTTTGTGCATTTGTTATGAAGCATAAAAAACTAGAAAGGCGAAAAATCCACAAATTGATGAGAAAGACTGAGAGCATTGGTTCAAATAGTAACTTCCACTGAATCCTTGGACAGCATTGGCATCCCTGTTTCCTATCGGCCATTTTGACAATTGTGTTATTTATTTATGTTTTTACCATTATGAAACATTTTAGTCTAGATTCCTACATTGTCAATTTAACAGTTAACTTGAGAGTAGTGCGGATCTATTCATGGACAAAAAATAACTCAAATAACATTAAAATACTTAATACACAGAGTACTATCAAACTATAAAACGCTGATTGTTCTGAATAAAAAATGAAAATAAAGTGGGCCAGTCATCCGTCAATTACATTCATAGTGTCGCCAAGGTCATGTGTGGACATGAGCCAAAATAACTATTTTTTTCCAACTGTCACATAATCTGGGTTAGCAGGTTAGAGCTAATGTCAAAGAGCGGCGAAGCTGCGGGTTGCCAGGTTGGGGTCCCGCTGAGTGAAGCTTTTGTGTAGGCCTGGGGATCCGATGGACAGAGCCGATTGCAGGCCTAGGTAACGTTGCATGTGGACCACAGGAACGGATGAAAAGAGAAGGCTGGGAAAGAGGTGAGTGGGATTTGGCAATCCGCTGCTGACCTTGGAGGATGGAGCTGATGGGTTTATTAAAGAAATAGTGGTATGTGTCTTTATCAGCCTTCCCCAGCCTGAACCACTGATCCCCTTTATCCATACGTTCTTCTGTGGTGTGAGTCCTGAAAGGCCTCTCACACACTGTGAGCCTCTTTGTGATCTGGGGTTATAAAATTGTCTTTAAAAAGGTATAACCATTTAACGGCACACACACACACACTCACGGATGCATGCACAGATGCATGTGCACGCACACACATACGTACACACACACACACACGCACACAAGCACACACGCACACACACACACACACACACACACACACACACACACAGAAACACATACATTCAAACAACTGAAATTAAATGTAATCATAGATTTGCATAACCATAGCTAAATCACTTGCACACGCTATGGAACAATGCCAATTTAAGGCTAACATGGAGCCTTAGCTCCAGAGCCATAGCTATAAAGAGGAACTGGGAGTGATGTCCTTATCTGAGAACCAAATCCTTCATATCTCTGCCTCTCACTCAAAGCTTGAGTACCTACACTGCTATTTTTAAAAGTAACAGAGAGCAAAAATCCCTCCTACATGGGGCAAGACTCATCTATGGAAAATTGTGTTGTTGTAATTTTTAGTGGGCAAGGTGAAAGCTTGTTCAAACATGGAACATTTGAAGCCTGAAGCGTTGCGTTTATACACTTGTTAATGTTTTATCTAGAGGTAGGCCCCTCTAAAAATAAAATACAACATTATGTAATAAATAAAAAAGAGGTAGATATTTTTCTGTTTTAAATGTCCAAATAACGTAATAAAGTTTAACAGCCAACAGCAGCTGTTTGTGGTGCTGAGGTTTTTAGAGGCGCTGTCCGCAGTGCTGAAACATTAAATAAATTCACAGTTATTCCTTAAAGGGTAGGTAAACCCCCAAATAATTTGGTATAATTTTATTTTTCACCATGCTGTTTGAGTCTCACAATGAATAGAGATTTGGTACTTCCGGCAAATACATTTTTTCCCAGAGTGATAAAGTGCATGAGCACTCAAGCGAGTGAGATGTGTCTTTTCACATTGCTTAACACTGCCCCAGCCTCTGCTCCTAGACAAACCCAATGTGTTAACTTTTTTTCTGATACTGTAATTATATTTATTGCCTCAGAACAAATGTTTTAATTTCTTGGGTGGAAGTTCTTCTCAAATAGACTTGCCCTTTAACCAATTGTCAGACAACTTGATGAGTGAATAAAAAACTATTCCTTCACAAAAAATCACCTGGGTGATTTTACAAATCGGAAACATATATATTATTATGTTATGTAAAGTACGTCACTAATTCTTTTTATATTACCTACATTTGAAGAGCTCGTTCGGCTAGTACCTTTACTTGAAGGACCCTAACGGTGCGGTTTATTAAGGGGCGGGACAAAAGTAGAACTTTGGTTGACTTTATGCAAATTAACGCATAGTGCTGCGCACGTTCGGCCATGTGATTGGATAATCAACACAAGCAGCAAATAGGCTGAAACGTCCGTTGGGGCTGTACCGCACAATGACTCAACTTGTTCATAACTTCGGTGTCACTTACTTATCTGTCCTATTTTTCTTCTTAGGACTCAAATGCATAACCGACGAAGACTTAAAAAAAAACATTAAACAATATCAACTTAAAACCCAAACATCGAATGCACAACATATTGAAACACTGAACTACACAACGGTAATCATGGTAACAACGTATACTAAAGTAAAGTATGCATGTGTATCAAAGGCAAAGCGATACAGAGTTATTTTCACATTAGTCAACAAACGCCCCCACATGAATGCACCAAACATAGGAAAGGCCTATGAGAGACATTCGTCGTAGTCGAGTCTTACCGGCCGGTGATGAGAAAGAACAGGGTGAGGATGACAAGCAGGGCAAAGCCACCCACTGCTGCTGTCACGATGACCAGGACCTGCCTCTGGTCAGACACGATCTTTGAAGCTAGAGGAGAGTAGAAAGAGGATGAGGGGAGTGTGTGGAGATTATCAGGGGATGATCATGAAAATAAAGGAGACATGTTTATTTTTTCCGATCCATGTGCACCTCCTATTTGATGTACTACTCCTTTTTTTAATAGGAGGAAAATATGGATAAATAGATGTTTGATATACTCCTGGTGTGTCTGAAAATTAGGCCTTTCATTCTTGTGCAATTTAATTAATATTATTCATTCATGAAATTGTGATTCATTTCATGAGCATTGGGCTCAATTGGTCCTATTTGATATTCATGATTTTTCATTTTCTCTGTCTCTTCAATAGGCTAACGAATCCCAGATAATTGAAAGATGATTGCTATTACCAAGCTTATTTCTATAATATTTCACACTAAAGGAATATTAATTGGATATCAGGAGCAGTGCAACAAGCCTGGTGAGCTCTCACTCTTGAATGCAAGTGTGACGCTTTGGTGTGTGTGTGCTTAGAGCCACTTAAAGAAAGAGAGAGAGAGAGAGAGAGAGAGAGAGAGAGAGAGAGAGAGAGAGAGAGAGCGAGAGAGAGATATATTATTAGAGGGTCTGAAGGGGCCTAAACAGCCATGACTTGTCACATGATTTATAGAGGTTCACATAGATCCCAGTGGCCAATTTGGACACAGATGTAACATGGCATAAACATAAGCGTGCTTTATTAGTTTAATACACGAATAGATCAAGAAACACGTTGTATGAACAGACCCATATGCATTAATCTTCCTTCTTCCTTCTTGCTGTGCAATTTACTTTGCTGTTCAATAAGAATGCCTCATCTCAAGTGCTGTTATGGGAACAGACACATTTTCTAAACCATATATCATTCAAACTCTCTCACAGGGGAGCTGGGTAATTGAAGATAAAATGCCTCCACAACAGAAATTGACTTTGATTAAGCGCCAACAAGGAGTGACATGTTGTCTCAGATTCATAAATTAGGCAACATAAACATGTCATATAAATCCAATTAAGGACTTACATATACAATACTATTTTTGGGATAGCAATCAGAATGCAGTGTGTGCATTTGATCGAAATGCAAAATGTTACCAAAATAGCAAAAAAGGAAAAACTAATATATTCAACTGCCACTTGAATGTGCTGAAGGACAGAAGGTGAATTAAATGTAACAAAATGTAGAAACATAGAGTAGAAAAACTGTGACATTCAATATTTTTTGGCAAGGAATGAGAGAGCGAGAAAGACACAAACATTACAGCAAATAATTAGCAACAACACTCACACACGCACGCACACACACACGCGCGCGCACACACACACACACACACACACAATACTTCTCACACAAAATCTGAGGATTAAAGCATCACATCAATTTAGGAAATCAGTACAGTCATTGTCTGACAGAAACAGCTAGAGATAAAGAAGGATAGAGCGATGGTGAGAGAGAGAAAGAGAAACACAAAAAGAGAATGGGGGAATAAACGTCTTGTTTTTTTCCTTGATAAGGGTATTGCTGTCATAAAGCTTGGCCAAGAGCAATCTGATTTAGCAGATACAATTAAAAATATTTGAAAAGGAAGGAGTCACGGCAAGGCCAATTTATCTGCTCAACAATACTGGTGCAGATGTGAAAACACAGTCTTACTTAAAGCTAACCTAATTAAAGAATGAAAGAAAATAACATCATAATGAAAGACACTTTCCAAACAAAAACACAAACCAATAAACATTATCATCAATACCAAGTGTACCTCTCTATAGCTCTATCCAGGCTCAGGCCTCAAACGTTAATCTTTAACTGAAGTACACCAGTATAGGAGCCGATGTCAAGGCACTCATTTAGGAAGGGGGTCAGCAAAACTATCCCGTATAAGGTAAAGACTGCACATTACCAAACATAAATGAACAGACAGACTGGATGTTTGAGATGAAAGAGAATTTGCCATGCAAAAGATAAGGGGAGGAGGTAATACCAATCTACTGTGTTATGGAATTATGTTTAATCTATTCAATGAATGAATGGTGCATGAGTTACTAATGTCAAGCAAAAGCTCATAAGCTCTTTTCCAATATGATGAAGAATATCATCCCTAATTGGAAACAAACCCCTACCCACTTTTTTAAGGATGTGTATCATATAATAATATTATATAATAATAACTGACTCTAAAAGTAAATTTCTATCAATTATCGGCTAAAACATGATAAGAAGTTGTGAAACCTTTAGGGGTAGGGTAAGCACCCTGCGTACATCTTTTTTCTTTACACGGTTTGACAGTTTCTGTATACAGTAGTTAACGATGCATAAGCTTAACACTTTCTGTGTTAGTACAACCTTAAGAAAAGGGAAAACACAATTACTCACAGTCTGAAGTGGTTTCGTAATCATATTTCGGAGAGTAGGAGCTGTATCCAAATGCCGTGCGCGTACGCAAGCTGAAGACATAACAGGTTGCCGGTTTCAAACCGGTGATGATCACGCTGGGGGCCTTCGTACGAGTGGACGAGTAGCTTAACTGCTCGTGCTCCTGGATGGGAATATGGAAGAGGATCACATCAAGAAACACACAATATCAATTACAAAAATATGCTCTTTGGTATCTAGTGGGTAAGTCAACATCAGTTGTTTTATACCTACTTTAAGTAGGTATTCATTTAGCATATGTTAGCAGTTGTATCTTTCTAAGCATTGTTGTCATTTTATTGATTCAGTATTATGACTGTTACACTCTTTTTGTTGCAATTGTTTGTATTTACATTGAGGACCAGATTGGAAATAAGCGCACTGTTGCTTTAATGGGTTATCCTCTAGGCTTTTGTACTGCTCAAGCTGCTAAATTACTTTTTCTCCAAAAAAAAAAGATACAAATCAAAAATGAAATCAATAAGCAGAGCACATTCTACCTTTTCATAATACTTTATCTCATAATCGAGGATGGGCAGAGCACCCTCGTCTGGTTCGTGCCAGGAGAGGGCAATGCTGTAGGGAGAGGCCCAGTCCTTCTTCAGAGCTGCTACCAGAGTCGGACCTAGAAGGGGACACACACACACACACACACACACACACACACACACACACACACACACATGTTTCCAGCATTTTCCCAGGAGTTCCTTTTTTTAAATGAGATGCTTAGGTTAGCGCTGCAGACAAAATAGTTATTGAAGATTTGGTCAAGATAAAATAAAGGCAACAAAGGAGGAAAACTCCTTGTGTAAGTGATACCGAACAAAAAGAAAAACACTATGTGCTAAATTAATCTAGTGGAAGAATCTGTATACCAAATTTGAAGTGTGTAGGGTTACTGATTAGCTCTTGAGCAGATGCATGCATAAATGTGTGTATTGTTGCGTACATGTTGTTATGTACACATTGTGTACATTTAACTAAATCAATCCCTACAGAATGTATAGCTCTCACCCAGGAACGGGCGTTCAGCTCTTAGGGGGCCGGGGGGGTTGTAAACACTATACAATTTACCTGTATGCAGCAAACATGTACATGAAATTGATTTCAATGCTTGGCTTCTCTTGTATAATTAGCACAACAATACCCTTTTTGCGGTAAATAGGCCTATCAATATGCGACTGTAATGGAACATAAACTCATGTGCAACTGAAAATAGATTAATCTGTGAGTCTAAATTGCTGTGTTTGGGCCTTGAATGAATCAAAGTGTATTTGTTTTTGTGCTTGTATACTAATTATTACTGTGTAATATTGCGTAATCACTGATCTCACTGAGGTAATGAACTCTTTGACACAAATTGCATCGATTACCATTCATTACACTATCTTGACATCTTACAGCAACAGATCCTGCATCCTACATCTGCATGTGACAATGTGTAACCTGTGAACCAGGTCATGCATTCTGATTGGTTGTTACTTCTTGAGGGGACATTCATTCTTAAGGTGACTCAATAAATATGGTTCTAAACAAAATGTACCTTTTGATTAATGTTGTTGACAGGTCAAACAAGAAGGTATTAATCCGGTATTAAACCGTATTATCACACAGAACACAGAACACTCAGACAAGAATGAGAGGTATAGCATGTTCAAAAAGGAGAATTGCTTAAACACATTGATGCATATGTGTTAAAACACAAAAATGCTCAACATAGTATTCATGACTTATATTGTAATGTAGCTGTCAAAGGTCACCGTAATAAATGTGACTTTTATATGTTTTGTAAGGAGAGCGCTGAACCAAAGCAACACAATATCATTCATTTCAGCTGGGTAGACATACCTTAACTCTTAACATTGCTTAACATTTTGAACTCGGTGGACGTGAATTAAGAAGTTGACTGACAGATGTCAATGCCATCACAAGACACTTTCCAAACAATATTTTGATGTCACCTATAGCTAATGCTTCTCAAAGGTGTATCACAGCACATAAATTACATTGAAGGAGACGTCAATCTTGCTTCTCTAGGAACATTGAAAAGCCATTAGCCATCAGTCAATTATGATGCCAAATGGGTACATTTTCCAGTCAAGTGTGGTTAAGCTCAACATAAACTAATGTAGAGTCATTAAATGAGCTTGACCTGCATATGATTTTAATTAGCTTTGCTGCCCTGCGGTCTTCCATTAACTGTTTAAAAAATCAATACAGCCAGTATTGAAGCCAAGCCAAAGCTTAAACGATGTCCTAACATCTCATTCCCTGAGATAGATATAGAGGGACGGATGAAGAGAAAAAAACAGAGGACACAGGGAAAGCACACACACACACACACACACACACACACACACACACACACACACACACACACACATACACACACACACACACACACACACACACACACACACCGAATGATTGCTTATTGTGGGAGTTAGCTAATGTTGGCCAAAAGACACCTGATTAGGTTTAATGAACAGCTAGCCTGTTTAGTATCTAAACTATAACTCAGTTGTGATTCCAAAAGTTTTATTTATTTATAAATAGTTAACATTAACCATTAACAGTATCGCCCCAGCTCCAGAGATGTATCTTGTCCAAAGTCAAATTAATGAAAGCGAGTGATTATCACTAAGTGATAATTGCTCACCGTTCCATATTTGATCAGCTATTAACACATACTGCCCCTATGCTAAGTGCTTCTCCTTGAGACCTTTCTTCCCTGAGGCATAAGAGCTTGAAGTCTCAAATTTGCTTTTTTTGTTGCAGGCCACGTGCTACTAAATAGCTGTCAAACTGTATAGGAACAGAGTCTCTCCCCCCCCCCCCCCCCCCCCCCCACACACACACACACGCATGCACACACACACACACACACACACAATCACACAATGTGATAGTGGGGAGGAAGAAGCTACTTAGTCTCCCTTGGCCCTGAGCAGATGTTGGTTAGCATTGTCCCCTAGACCATCTATCATGTGTATCTGCTAAGCACAGAGCGTTAACAGGTAATTAAAAACCATCCATCATGCAACAAAAGGATATGGACAGAGAGGGATGATGTATGGGGAAGAAGAGAAAAGGTAAGTAAGAAGAGAG
Organism: Lota lota; assembly: GCA_026745465.1. Taxonomy (NCBI): domain Eukaryota; kingdom Metazoa; phylum Chordata; class Actinopteri; order Gadiformes; family Lotidae; genus Lota; species Lota lota. The sequence continues at coordinate 3,301,557 of JACYXH010000592.1, forward strand.
ATGAAATGAAGAAAATGTGGAAACAAAAACCTATATTCAGTAGTCTAGTCTGCAGGAGTGGGAAAGACATAGAGATGAGCTATAGAGAGTGATATATGTAGTCTCAAATATCAGACCTGGCTCAAATCAGGGTGAACGGGGCATTTCACTTTCTTTTGCTTCATATTTGTTTCAACCAATCATCTGGCTGGAGGTGGGGATGATAAGTGTCTTATTGGCTAACAGTGATCAAAAACTCAGCCAGTCTGTAAAGGTTTCAAATCTACACGTTGTAGACTGGCAACTCTAGAAATACACTTATAATAATCCTCTTCTGAACACTCTATCTTGCTTCTTGCAATTGAGTTTCTATTTGGTAGATTATCTCCATAGCAAAACAACAGGCATAACTCCACCCTTTTCAGTTTTTGTTTTCCGGCCCAGGCTCTGTGCCGTCTCCCTCCAGAATTCTGCTATAGCATAGTAGGACTGCTGGATCCGAGATTATGATATATGTAGTTGGACAAATTGTACACACCACTTCGCAGCAGGGAGCTCGAACCCCCAACCCCAAGATCGGAAGACGAACGCTCTGCTAAACCAAAAGACTGCAGCCTTTGGCGGTTATAGCGACCTTAAGGCGATCGTAAGGTGAGCTAACCCTGGAGGATGGTACTCTTCACTACGTAAAGCCCCATGTCCATAACACGCTTCAGCACCAGCTCCAGCACTAGGTTGGGCGTTCGAGACTGCCTGTGTAGGGAGCTTGGCTGGGCTGAACCAGCGCTGTCTGCAGCTGATCGCCAGGTAGAGCGAACCTGACGCAATCTCAAGTTAATTACATCAGATATTTAGAAATTGCACTATTCATTTTTTTCTTTCCTAATTTCTTTTTATAGCAGTCTGGCAGTATAGTGGTATATCTATGAAATATTTATCAATAAAACTGTGTATTCATTATTTTATTTTTGTGGACACAATAACGGATTGGGATGTGATTGGTTAGTGACGAGTGTCGCCGAAAGATCAGTGTGAAAGTTGCACGTATTTGAACTCTGGGCGATGCGAAAAGATCTTGGAGCATCCCAGTGCCCGGAGTGGCGATGACGCTAGGTGGAGCTCTGACGTTTGCCCCTTAGAGAATGTATTGCAATGCTGACGCTGGGTTCTTCTTTAGCTTGTTATGGACATTTATACATGCAGAGGAAATGTAACCCCAGTCTTTTGACAGCGAACACAAAGGGCTCTAGGAGGACAGTGGATGATCAATGTGCTGCATGCTAGTCAATGGGCTTTTGTGCGCTGAAACCCTAGAGGACCATGTCTCTGATTGCTGAGGCAATGAGGGCCATCGCTAGAAAGAGGGTTGTGTGTTCATACACAGGTGGTGTAACAGTGAAGGAACACATTATTTCAGTCTTTTGGTACCATTGGTAACATAACCAACTCAACAATCATCGCCCACACTCCCTGTGCTCAATAGAATGGACGTGTGTGTGAAATGGGCAATGGTTCTTGTCCAATGGAATCATTCAAATTGATGGTCGTGCCTCTAGAGATTTCTTAGTGCATATTTTGCTGAATCTTGGGTTTGTTACCACGCTGATTTAAGAGACGGATTTCTTTTATGTTTAGGTGTGGTTGATATCGTTAGCTTTAACCTTCTGTTACTGCTGTTTTGTGCAGCTATTTTCTACATTGTAATCTGATGAATTGATGGAAGGACATCCGTCTACTCCAATTTTTTATGTATGGCTGTAATAGTTGGAATTGACCCATGCTTTGTCCTGTAGATGTCCACCTTTCATCCCTTATGCTAGGATCAGACTACACAAATTCAGTACCATTTCAACCATTTTGCCGTTGCAGACAAGCTTTCATTGTCGTGGGTGATAATGAACGTAGGAATATCAGATCAGGCTATCGTACCCTGTGTACTGGGACATGGTCAAAAGCTTGCAATGTGTCATCTGGGATGCTGTGACACCCTGACATAAATACTACTAAAGACTTCCCTGCATTCTATTGGATGTTTAATGGTGGGAATCACAAAATAAGACATAAAATGAGCTTGAAAAAAAAAGTTTCTTTTTGCTTGAAAAGAAAAGATATATCCACAAGAATCTATCGACATAAAGTAGCTTTTTAAATTTATTTGGCACCCTTTCGTTCACGCGTCGTTGCTGAAGTGTGTAGCTGGCACTAGTAGCAATTACTCCTGATAGAGTGCTGCCTGATGGTTGGCAGATCACAACATGCAGGCGTCTCGGCTAGTTGCCTTACGATTGGATTAGTAACTTCATCGACCATTAGCATACAGACAACAATCCCCATCTCATCGCATTGCGTTATGTTTGGATAGTAACTGTATATCAAACTATTACAGACTATCCCCATTTACCAGCCACGTAGATACAAAAATAATAATAAATAAATTATATATATATATATTGTCCTTATTGGGGAGAACCAGGGGATAGTGTTGTTTCCGGCTGACTACCGGGAGAGGACTATGACTACCGGGACTCTCCCGGGAAAATCGAGAGGGTTGGCAATTATGCTCATACGATGTGTACCCTGACATTGATGAATTCAATGTGGACTGCTTCGTCCCTGTCCCAGGTAAACTTGACGCCTAGTCGTGAAGACAGAATGCGTCTCGGTCAAATGAGAAGTGTCCCGTCTGTAGCCCAAGTCCCTTCCTTTAATTGACTCCACCTGTGTTAATCAGATGATTAGGTTCACCTGTGTGTTCCCTTGTATATGTAAGTTGGCCCCTTCCGTATGTGTTCATTTTCAGGTTGCATGTTGCCATAGTCTGAAGTTCCTATGCTACTCATCTTATCTCTGCTTGTTTGTAGATCGGTTGTTTTTTTGTTTCTGTATTTTGATTCCCTTTTCAACCATGCTAGTCCTTTGAATTATTTTGCATTCATGAAATATTCTTGACTCTCCTGTTTGTTTCTGCAATTGGGTCCGGTACCAGAAACATTACAATGGCCTTGACAAGTCATTGTGAATCAAAAACCTATTTTAATACCTTGTGATACAATCATTGTACTCCTTGATTCACCAACAGAGCTCTGATCTTGATGCCAAGCCCTTGAGCCGACCTCATTTATATTTCATTTATTAAATTTGACTTTCAGTACTTTGACCTTAAGGTAATGGATGACTTGATTTACAAAACGGACAATTGTTTTAAATATGAATACAATCTGCCAAAGAGGCCGAGCAAAATCTATCACCATGAGTTATCTAATTTTGATCGCTTATTTTTAGGCTTTGTGGCCACTCTAAGCACTTTAAACTTTCCTCACATTCACCCCTTTACTCACAGAAGTGGTGTCATACATGCATGGGCAGTTTGTTCAGAATAGGTATAGGGTTAGGCGTTAAGAGTCAAGAAACACGTTGACATTGACTCAGGGAAACCAAGTATCAAACCAGCAACCCTCAGAAGTCAGACAGACAGCTCTTAGCTTTGAGCAATAAAAAAAGAAAGAAGGAAAGAAATAAAGAAATAAGGAAAGAAATACCAAAGGAAACACAGAACAAAGAAAATAGAAGAAAAGGAAGCAGGAAAGAAAGACAAACAGAAGGTAGGAAATAAAGAACAAAATAAAGAATGAAAGAATGAAAGATAGGAATAAAGAAAAATAGAAAGAAAGAAGGAAAAAAAGAAATAACTAGACGTGTCGCCATGTGCATTTTCTGAAGAAAATGTGTGTGGTTGCATGAGCCAACGTCGTCGTATGTGCATTTTTCCGAGAGCTATAACATGCTAATGCTAGCAAGGCTGATGAGCAAGCACACTAAATGTCAAGTTCCTGGGCCACTTTGAAGCAGACTTGTGATTAATTGAATAATGGGGCTGATCGTTTTACTTTGATTGCGAGTTATATCGCCCCTTGTAGTCAAAGTGATGCTTTACTTTTTGGAGACCTGCTTACGCACGGTTTCTATGTGTACCAACTTTGACAGCTCTGACTTGTTCACCTTCGGAGTGGTGCAGTCAGCGTTTTTTTCCCCAATGACTTACATTATAAAAAATAGCTTGGCGAGTACATGCAACAGTGCTAATGTCAAATTGAAATTGTGATGTATTGTTTTGAGTTACCGACACAAAACCTTCCACATTACCTAAGGGGGATGTCATTGATAGGCCCACCAAGTTATAGGTCCCTGGGCTAGTCTGAAGCGGACATTTGCATCATTACTACTCGCCTAACCAAATGTTGAGTCATTTGGGTTTACTTGTCAGTTTTCAAGGTTTTTTCAAGGTTTTCCAAAACATTCAAGGTACAGAAAAATCTATCCAGACGGCCCTTATGGGTCCTTGAAGCAAAAAGATTCAGCATGTCACATAAGGCTCAGATACCAAGTCTGCGGACGAAAAATTATATAAAAATAATTGTTGGTCAAGTTGATTGTTGCCGTGAACGGCCGAATGGTGCGTAGCTTCAAATGTTCCAGTCACAATAAATTGTGGGACGGCATTATTTCCTTTCCTTTCGTAAAGGATAGTCCAGTGTACCCTATAAGAAAGGAAGCACTGAAAGATCTTTCCTTAGCATTTAGAGAATTTGAACAGCTGTTATCATGGCTGCCACTACCACATACTTTGACTGCAAGTTATAGCGCCCCCTGTGGTAAAAGCGGTACCAACATTTTTGGAGACCTCCGTACTTCCGGTTTCCATATGTGAATTTAATTTGACAACACCCACATTTTCACATTTGGAGGGGTTGATTTTAGCGTTTTTTCCCCATTAGCTTTCAATTTATTCAATAAAAAAAAAATATTTATATAAGGTTTGGTCTATACAAGTAGATTGCGGGTGGTTTGGTGTTGATCCTCAAAAACTGAAGGAGATAATTACCCAAAATTACACGGACGAATAATAAAAAGATGAAGACACATAGTAACAATAGTGTGGCTTGCTTTGCAACCACACTACTAACAAAATATCAAATAAATAAGGTAATAATGAAAAAAGCAAAGAAGGAAAGAAAGAACCATTGTGTTATTTTGTAGCGCTGCTAACAGGCCTGTCTAACACGGGCAGAACATATCTTTAATTGGATTGTGGCTTCCTGCTGATTCTTCTTGTCCCAACTTATTAGGGACGTGGACAGACAATGATGTGTAGGATGGGCCTGTGAAACCAGGGCCTGTAGTAGCTGGCCACAATCAATGCTCATTTTGAACCCAACCTCACTTTCCGCGAAAGCAATTAATTGTGAAGAACATAGGTTCTTGACATTTGATTTCCATGTCTTTCCTCATCTCCACAACATCCTGTCCTGTTTATGTAGCAGAAGTTAAGAGCTTCATTGTCTGGTAAAATCCAGACAAGCAGGAGCCTCACTTGCACTCAAGCAGCTACACAAGCAGCTAATACATGCAAATACAAACATACTTGTCTGTGTGTGAAGGTGTGAGTCAGACTGGGAAATTGCGAATGAAAGCCAACCATGCTTGAGGGAAGAGTTGAGAGTGATGTTTGGCGTGTGTGTGTGTGCATGTAAGTGTGTGTGTGTACATGTGTTTGTGCATGTGTGTAATGAGGAGAGCTGGGTTCGATTATGCAGTTCATGCAGAAGATAAACTCGGTCATTAAAAATAGTTGTGCACTGAATGTCTCATGTTGAGATGAGTTGTGTGAGGAGAAAGAGAAACTTGGAAAATGCCTTATTACAGCAATGGTGTAGGCCTCACTCACAGCTCTATCCATTATTTGCCCCTGCTTTTCCTCTCTGCGCTCCTAGGTCTACTCTCACTCTCCTTTGCATAGCTCTCCTGTCGGAACCAAGTGTTTAAAGACAAGTAGCCCCTTGCCGAGGTACAATATAAATAGCATACATTTCCCTTCCCTCCTGCCCTCACTCCACCTATAGCTGCAGCAGGGACATATTATTGCTTGTGGCAAGGTGATATAATGACTATATATATAGATATCTATAGATATCTATATATTTATCTAAAGATATATACAGGCCCAAGATGAGTGACAATAAGTGGATAAGATCAGATTTCCATATTTTACCAGATGGTTGAAAAGTTGCTACGTTGTTTGAGTTTGTTGAGCACGTGTGCTTCCACTTTACCCGCCCTCCACCAAGGGGCTGGTAGAGGGCATAGCTTTCACCTTTCATTGTAGTAGTTTTGGACTGTATTACATGATCTGACCATCATGTCCCATATGTAATGGATAAATTCAACGTATTTTGACATTATTTTGTGATTGATTGTATTGGAACCTTCAAGCTGAGTACAAAAACATGGTTATAGAACAGCACAATTCCTCTCTATCATCGTTAGCCCACTTATTACATATTTGTTTTAATGTTAATGATAGTGTTATGTTAATGTGATGTTATTGTTATTATTTTTGTGTTGAATGCCTATTGATATTGTTTTTGCGGAAGCAATAAAATCTGCTTTAAATCAATACAATATTATTTCCGCATATTTTCTTTATTTCTTCAGGCAAATGCCATTACTTCTGGTATTGGGAATCATTAGCCCCTACACGTCCCTGGTATTTCTACTGTCTACCAAAACTGTGACACAAGACATAGTTTGAAAATGAGGATTAAAGGAGGAGAGGGTACATGTAGCATTATCATTAGCATATTAATTAGGATAATACATTATCACTCAAGGGGGAGAGGCTGGCAAGAACATCCTAATGTTTAAATGTTATTTTCTACCAAAGTATACAGTGACTTGATGTGTATGTATGTTCATGTTACAGTATACCATGGTATGGATGCAAGTGGTATGGAAGTAGATTATTTATTTAGTTCAAGTTTATGTAGTTCAAGTTTGCCACACAATACACACACACAGACAGACAGACAGACAGACAGACAGACAGACAGACAGACAGACAGACAGGTAGGCAGGCAGGCTGGCGCGCACACACACACACACACACACACACACACACACACACACACACACACACACACACACACACACGCTGGGATGTTGCAGGTGAACTTTAGGTGTTGGTGCCAAGGGCGCATATTACTCATGGAGTTTGTAGATAAATCTGCTGTTAATAAGCCAGTGAACCTGGAGTCTTTATTTACGACTGATCTCCACGCAAGGCCAGCGCACTGTCCTACACCCTGCTACTGCCAGTGGCTATAAACACATTCACCACTTACACTCAATTGTACACACATGTACATGTACGTGAACACAAACATCCACACACACACACACACACACCCATACACACACACACACACACACACATACATACGTACACATACACATATACACACACACACCACATATACACACACATGCACACACACGCACGCAAACACACACACACACTGAATCTTTCTCCGACAGACCACCATGGGACACACAAACACCCCTATCACTCTCAGTCATCTGAAAAAATAAGATCCCGCTGTACTGCGGTATATATTCAAGTTTTTCCCTCCCCATCCACACCCTCTCCCTTGCGTTCAACCGATAATGGAGAATGGATTTGTGAATGGATGGAGAACGGCTCAACCCTAAATCCACCCTGCTGACACCCTGTGCACTACAGATTCTCAGCTTTTAAGGAGGATCTATGGTGGCAGTTGGGTGTTTTCAGAGCTACAGTGCCATATAGATTCCTTTGGGAGAGTCACCCTTCCACATATTACAGTTTTCTGGTATTCCAAACCAAGTACGATTTTCTATTACACAATGTAAGTCTAAAGCTAATTTGCATAACAGGATATGTCAAGTGATTTAGCTAATATTTAGAAAATCCTTTTGAGATACTTAAGACATTCCTTTTTAAGACATATTTAAAATGCAATATGTGTATACTATAGTTTTATGTTATTTTTTTTGTGACTTACCTCTTGGATCAATTCTTAGATTTCAACAATATCTTGGCTGATGTTATTCAGCAATGTTATTCTTGAAATTGATGACATGAATGAATCACAAAGCAAGGTAAAAGTACAGATGTGTTGTGCTCTGTAAAGCCAGCTTAATGCGTTGCATTCTTGGTTTACTCATGGCCATTACAGCCTCCACCTTTCACCCACTACTGCTGTTCATCGTAATGCCTTCTGAATCACTGTGTGCCATGTGCACTGTGCATTTAAAGATGAGTGATAGTGAATAAGAACATATTGCCAATACAGAACATGCTGAAAGGAAAGGTTGAATGAAAGAATGATCATATGCATGTGTAAATCATGTATGCCGGAGTAGGAGAGACACACATTGTATACAGTGCTAAAACCCCCTCAGCACAACTGCAAATCAAACATTGATCTGGGAGGCAGACAAGCAGTCGCAAAAGGGCTGTGGGGCTTTTAACTATGGCTCGTCAATATGATGAAACTCTTTTTGATGTTCCATGTGTCACATAACATTTCTCAAAAACATTCATTTTCGGATTTCTAAATCAACAACACATGCTGCTCAGGTGGAAAGATGGTGCGTGAGTTTGTGTGTGTGTGTGTTTGTCTGTGAATGTGTGTGTGTGTGTGTGTGTGTGTGTGTGTGTGTGTGTGTGTGTGTGTGCGCATGAGAATGAATGGGCAGAAAATGATAATAAACTATAAATGTAATTGTATATTTTATATCTACTACAGATTCAGAACCACCAACAATGTACATTTCCAAAGAGACAGGTTGTTTCTTCGCAATAAGAGGCAAATCTCTTTAACCTAACAGTTATCGGTTCAAGAACCAAATTAATAAAATGGAGATTTCCACAAGGAGCCTGTAAGGATATCGACTCAATGCAATAACAAATAAATGTCTCAACTTTCTAAGTGTCACTTTAATAAGACAGAGGGCCAGGCCTTTCCTTGTCAACTGGTTCTAAACCAGTGATGAAAAACAAACAAATATGCAAACAAAAATATGCTAAATATAAAAAAGATATGCAAACAAACTGTACTGTTGCAACTCGCTATAAATGACATGACATGGCAGTCATGTCTTCCATGCTTGTTGTGAATTCCTGCCCACCTTGGAACTATCAGTCACAGTCATGCTTACTCCTGCTACTGCTGTTTGCTAGAGTTGTCCCCCTTATATAACACAAGGGCGTGCATGTGTAACAGTATATTTACTTTTAAACGCTGGTTCCCTGAAGCATAAGAGCATAACAAAGAGGATGAATGATAAATGAAGAGACTTTATATGCAAAGTAAAAATTGTAAAGCTATAACAGTTTTACACACCAGATTGGAGCCCCTGGGGGGAAATAGAGGACATTAAGAGAAAAAACCTCAATATTATGAATTATTTAGAGCAGGGTATGGAAGCTACAAGATGTTAGCGAATATTAACACTTTTTAGATTTTCTTCAGGTGTGGGCCTCAAAATGGACCAACTCCTTTCGTGGCATTTTCTCTCCCCGTTCTTGAAGGATAGATCATATCAAACATAATGTACAAATAATACCAATAAAATGTAGCGGTTTCATGTTTTATAAAGAAAATGTGTGCTTTTCTTTGTTAATCCACACTGACCATTACAAAAAAAGAGTAAATTAAAATAAGTAAATGAATAAAATCGGAAACGTAAACAAAATCATAGAAACACGGCAGTTAGCTTACCACCCTGGTCCGTGCTGACGGTGATGGTGGCCATCGGGGGAGGGATGGTGCTCATTTGCGACACGCCGTTGAACGACTCGACCTTAAACGTGTAGTTGGCGTGAACGGAGAAATCCACGACGGTCACCGTGGCGTGGACCAGGCCAACCGGCCGCGGCAGAAAGCGCAGCTCCTCCTCGCACTGCCGGCACTGGCCGCTCCTCTCCGGGTCGCAGCGCTTGCAGAGCACGTTGTAGGTGACGTCCCGGCGACCCCCCAAGTCACTGGGTGGGGACCACTCCAGCATCAGGCAGGTGTCGTTGAGGCTGTACATCAGGTTACGGGGAGCGGACGGAGGGCCTGCCAAGAGTTTTTTTTTTTATGAGACATGTGACATGTTAATGAAGAGGTATGCGAGATGCTGAGTGGCAGCCCGTCATGGCACCTCTGCTTTTGTTTAATTATGCGTTCGAATTTTCCTGTCTAAAATTAGACATGAGTCGTACACGAAGCGGGACAAACAATTGCCTTTGAATCTGAGCACAGTTCACTCTGATACTTAACAGTGAGGACTTTATCCCTCTAAGTTATTCCGTGTGAAATATGCTTGGATCACGCTGTAGCATCTGACATTTAAGTTCAAGGTGTTCCATATCGGCAGGGGGGGGGGGGGGGGGGGGGGGGGGGAGAGAGAGATACAGATGGTAGTGTGGCAGCGGGTCAAGTCATGTTTATTTACTTGATTCATAGCTCATAACACCTATTTACATGAAGATAAGTAGGTCTAACGGGTCACTGAATTTGTGCCCCATAGAGTCAATACGCCAAATACTGAAAGAGATTATGTGTGCAACATAACTTTCATAACTCTTTAGATATGTCCGCTCATGGGGACAGTTAACTTTATGTGCCTAGCTAGTTGTTATGTCTTGTTCCCCAAATGTTTATCCTGCTATTAACTGCACCACACCTTACCATCTTTTACAAATGCCTAAACATTTCCATCCCTAACATAATACCAGACCATTACTAAGCCTTCACCTAGAGTGAACTGTCTGTCCTAATATACCTTAACCTAATACAAAGTAATGGTCTCCTGTCCAAGCCACAAGGAGACCACATTCCATTACACATTCCTAATTGATCATTCTGACTCACAGTCATGCCCACCACTTCATGTTCCGGCTGAATAGTTGTGCCATTCCTATTCATTTGTATTTCAGAGGTATTGCACGACAAATAGTGTGTAGACCACATGCAACAAAACCAATGTCTTGAGTTTTCATGGTTACATTATACATGGAATTATGTATGGTGTACAATATAATATCATGTAGTAAATGTGTGTGTGTGTGTGTGTGTGTGAGAGAGAGAGAGAGAGAGAGAGAGAGAGAGAGAGAGAGAGAGAGAGAGAGAGAGAGAGAGAGAGAGAGAGAGAGAGAGAGAGAGAGAGAGAGAGAGAGAGAGAGAGAGAGAGAGAGAGAGAGAGAGAGAAAGAGAGAGAGAGAGAGAGAGAGAGAGAGAGAGAGAGAGAGAGAGAGAGAGAGAGAGAGAGAGAGAATGCGCCCGAGTGTTTGGCACACGTGTTTGCAGCATGTCAGAGAAAGCGTAGTGTGGTGGAAGGCAAGCAGCTGTCAGCAGGGTGGAGTTAGGGGGCCTTTGGGACTCAGGCGCTCCGTTGTTGCCAAGCTCACCGTCTGGACAATAGAATCTCTCTCTCTCCCCCCTCCTCTTATCAGGGAACACATCCCCTATGTATCTCCCTCCCTTTCAACATCTCCTCGGAACAGGCAGCCACTCCTCTGAGCCTGTTAGCATCTGCCTATTTCCTCTCTCTCTCTCTGTTCAGTCTACTGTCATCCTTATCTCTCTTTCTCTTTTCTTCAATTCTTCAATGGAGAGAATCCCTAACTGCCTAAACCCTTTTTGTCCCAGCGGACATCGGCACAATCGCTCTCTCCCTTCTCTCCCAACGTCTTTGTCTGTCTCTGTCCATGCCATCGATTCCACTTTTTATGTGAGGCCTTTCTTTGCAGCACTGCATGACATTTCATCTGCTGCCTTTCTCTGCCAAACTATCAGTCTTATCATTGTAAACTCTCCTACATTCTAGATGTTTTATATATTTATCCTATATTTTCCAAAAATATAGATAGTCTATATTCTATCTACTGCTTTTTCCCTCCCCACTAGTGAATTTATATTTGCTTGATTAAAAGTGAAAGTATAGATATTTAGTTAATTAATAGTAGTTGATAGTTAGTTAAAATGTAATTGAATGCAAATATGCGTTGATAATGATGATTCCTTATGGAATAAGGGATGGCAGAAAAGAGCTGTAATCTTTTGCCGACATCTCCTGATATGTATCTGATAAATGCCAGTATTCTTTTCCTATGCAGTTACTAAAACACTCATACACGCACACAAAATCTTTCTCAGACAGCCCACCCCTGGGATAAACACACAACAATGTTTATTTGTGGCCATGAGATAAATAACTGATGCAGTGAAATGTCATAATGATAATTTAAACAACTGTGTCCTCCCTGTTAACAAATAAACACACTATAAGCATTCCGAGGCTCTTCCTAAAAACACCACAGGAATCACAAAGAGTGGACCGAAGTGTCCTACAAATTCTCTTTCTTATAACAAAACATAGTTTGAAGAAAATACAGACTTCAGTGATCTCTGTCTTGAAGACTTGGTGGGGTATCTAATATTGTACAGGGCTCGGTTAAACAGCCTTTTAAGTCAGTAATAGGAATTTTAACTGGGTCCTTATGGAGCCAGTTGCCTTTTGTTCATAGAAACCATTACAGGCCGTTTGGTAATGGACAACGTCTTTGGAAAGATAAAAGCAGATTTCTGATAAAGTGGGTATATGCATGGGACTTCTGGAGTCCCATGCATCACAACACAAGATCATGTGTTTCAATTATTGTATAAGCGACACACACTCCTAACATCAGATAATCAAGTGGTTGTTTTGGCCAGGTATATTCTCAACGAGAGTAACCTGGTTAAAAAAGGTTGACTATAAAAAAATGTTGTAGGATTTGTGCTAAAGCCAGCAGACTTAATTTAAAATAGCCGTATATCTGCTACCTGGATGAACAACTTGGATCTAAACTAGCTTATGGTGGTTTAAACCTTAGATCGTCAAGAGATTCAGAAAATGCAAATGGGATGAAAGTCTCAAAGCAGCATTCTTCAGTGGACTCACGTGTGCACGCCATGGTGGGAGGGTCCTTCTCCGACCTAAAGAAGCCCTTCTCACAGTAGCAGATCGCTGTCCCCTGCCCGTAGCTGAAACTGTGCAGAGGACACTTGGAACACTTTAGGTTTCCTGCGAAAGCCTTGTAGAATCCCGGCTGGCATGCTAGATGTTGAAAGAAACAGACAGAACAGCAAGAATATCGTTTAATGGTAACAGAGAAGAATGGAACATTAAATTGGGACTGGCCCATTTGAGCAAGGCAATCTCCATTCACACACCGGCACAATAGCTAATTTATAAAAAAATATATTGTTCACTTATTTATGTATTGCAGCAACAGTGAGCATGCATAAATTTCACACGCATATACACACGCACGCATACCCACACACAAAGACAGATAGACAAAGAAACACACACACGCGCACACACACACACACACTCACACGCATACACATTCACTCACACAAATGCGTGTGCATGCACACAGAGGCTCAAAGAAAATGAATAGAGGGACATAGAGACAGTTAAAAGAGACGAGCCTAGTGAGAATTCAACTTTGCTAGCAGTTGTCGAAGAGAACATGGATTTAACAAGGTGACAGAAACTAAGCCACTTAGAAAGGCTTCACCTTGAGGCACCCAGTCCCTTTGTGTCTTTGTTGCCTTGAGTGATAAATGGTATGGTGCCCATGAGAAGAATAGGGTGGGGGGCAGTGTGTGTATGTGTGTGTGTGTGTGTGTGTGTGTGTGTGTGTGTGTTTGATGTGAGGGAGTTGGGGGATTGCCGCTCTGATCAAACGGGGACAATTAGGAAAGGGGGAAAAGGTTACTGCATGCATGCCGCTACTGTACGTGCCTGCCACACACACAGACCCACACACAGACACACACCCAGCGCACGTGGTGTGATGAAGAATGTCCATCTCCAGTGGTGCACCAAGGCTTCCTCTGTCATTACCCCCTTCCTCACGTGTCCTTGACTCAACAAAGCCTCACTGCCCCCCCCCCCCCCCCCCCCCCCCCCCATCCTCTCCTGACGAGTGCCTGCTTTTAACCATCAGCCTCATGAGGCCTCTGTGTCTCTTGACCTCTGTCGCTAAAAAGCGGACATTTATTTCCTCACCTCGGACAGAACAACGTGCAAATTTGGCCCGCCGTGGCTGAGGTCCAAAGTCTCCCCAGGTGCGCCGTTCTAGCTGGCTGTGCATCAACATACTCGGACACGCTTTCAGTTCGGGGGGATATTGTGTACCACTTGTGACCGTCTATCGCGGGAGATCCCGGAAATAGCTTTTTATAAGGACTTGAAATTGCATAGGCTTACACCCCTGCAAGAAAAAGAGATATACAGTGAAATGTGCTGAATTGCAATACCAGCATTACCATTCAGTGTATTCATATTAATCCCTAGAGTAAATTTAGCTTTTAAGACTATTAGGGGTTCAGAGGACTTCTTTCAGCCTAGCATATCAGCTGAATCATTTGATCAAGGCAGACATTAGCTTTCATCCCACACTGGTGCTCTTGTCCATTCCACAATGGAAACAGTGATTAAAATAGAAATGATAATTTCACTTGATTGGAAACACAACAAACAACTCATTTGATCTTCTTTTCTTTTTCCAAAGAAAAAAGTGCTTGAATCAGCCATCAGCATGCCATCAACATCTCTACATTACACTTGTTGAGTCCCTTTCACACTTTATTACTCTGTAGCATATTTATTGTTGCACATTGGTTGCATAGATATTTGTTTTTAATGCATCAAATTGATTGCTTCAAAATACATGCATAAACAATTTGATGATTCTGGCATTTTCTTTAACGATGCCAAATGCAAACATGTTTTTAAACATTTCACACTTTGTATTTTGGTATGTGAAGTACAGTGTAGATTAGAGCAACTTTAGAAATATATTTATACCATACCACACATATTCACACACACACTCATGCATGCACACACACACACACACACACACACACACACACACACACACACACACACACACACACACACACACACACACACACACACACACCAACCCACACACAATTAAATACAATGTACAGAAGAAATGGAGAAGGTTAAGACAGAAGAGTCTAGTGAGAGTTCAACTTTGCTAGCAGTTGTCAAAGAGAGCTTGGACTTAACAATGTAACAGAAGCTAAGCTAAATTTCAAAGGGCTTCACCTGGAAGCACCTAATGGGGGAACTGAGCAGCTTTAAGTAGAGGTGGTAGAAGTTGCAATTCTTGTTTATTTGTTAATAATTCCTAGTGTGTGTGTGTGTGTGTGTGTGTGTGTGCGTGTGTGTGTGTGTGTGTGTGTGTGTGTGTGTGTGTGTGTGTAACTCTGTAAAACACTAACTTGTTTAGCTTCTTATTGAGCAAACAAGCACAACTGGAAGGAAAGGATGTCCCTACATTCATCTGTCTATGTGTTCCCAGAACTCGAGAGACTGCTCTTGTTTCCTCCTTTTGTAGTGATACGGGTCAATTGACCAAATTAACAAGATTTCAATCAAATCACTGAAATTATTTGAGCTATGTCTATGGCATGAAATGTGTCATCTTCCTGATTGTCGGTTCACCTTGTCCAACATGCACCAGCTCAGTACAGGTACCTTTTGACACATCAAAGAGTGTAGAAGAATGTAGGTGTGTTCAGAAGCATGATGAAGATGAAGTCCTCTTCCCCGTGTTGTTGAAGTGGTCGGCAGCGGCGGAGAAAAACAATCCCAAGAGGAGCACAATTCTGCAGCATTTACTTGCAGAACCACATCAACAAATGTTGCAGAATAGTTCGGCTCTTGAAATTAAAGAGGTAGCATGAAGCAGATGCGCGGGATGAGGTAGCTTTGCCATAATAGCTGGCTGAGCTGCGAGCTGGACAGAGGGAGGGCAGATGCATGCTGCCTACCAATCACATGCACACAAACACACACGCGCACACACACTCAACACTTTGATATGCAGATTTTGTGTCAACTGTTAGGCATAAGCTAATAAACTATTTCCTGGCATCTACTTGAAATAAACCATAGAATAGAACACACATGCATGCATGCGTGCAACATTTCACGTAGAAGTAGTTCAAGTAGATCACACTCTCAAATCCCAGGACTTTTAACCATCACTTCTGCAATTAGCAAAGCTATTGGGCTCCAACTGAAGAGCCCTCCTCACTGAGTCTTTCATTCTCTCTTGCTCTGTCACTCTCAATATTTCTCCTCTCCAACACGCTCTTCTCATCTCTTCATTAGTCGATATTTGTGTCTGATTTACACTCTAGGATTAGTGTCAGAGATTGGTGTTGTCAGCCTAATGATGTCAGGGAGAGGTGATGGGAAGAAATTAGCCTGTTTCTTGACAAGTGTGACATCCTCTGCAAGATTTTTCCTTACCTTTCACACTTCTTGTTTAGTTTTTTTCATTGAATCACCTATCTTTCTTTCCAAATGCATTAGGTCTGACCCTGTTACTCTCTGGGAGGATTTCTGAACACCTTAGCTTACCTCTAACTGATTGGTCAGCGTACAACCGTTTAAAGTGGTCGTACGGGCGTACTCTGATGTCACTGCAACAATCAAATCAACATTATATTTAGTCTATTTAGTGGAAATATGTGTCTGCAAAAATGTTATGTTTTTGGAAACAATTTGATACATACTATTTATACCATTAATATGAAATACCTTGTCGCCTTCCTATCTAGTGCAACAGTGGAAGCAGATGTATGCACAGCAATTCCATAGCACAATATATCAGTCAGTCAAACTGAAAGGTGTAAATTATTTAATAAATGATCAGCAGCCTGAAGAAGAACAATTCACAATTGTAGTGAACAAGTATTACTAAAATCAGCCATTGATGGGAACGGAGTAACAAAAACAGTAAAAAAGTTACCAAAATATGAATAATTGCCCATGCAGAGCAACATCATATACAACAGATGGTTTTAGGTGTACCTATTCATTGGCATCTAACTATCTATATATCAGTGACATTATCAGATCAGGAGATCCACGCCCACAGACACGTTTTTATCGCCCTTTCAGAGGTCAACCTTTAGGATTTCTTAAGAGACATATTTTATAGTGGCCCAAGTAAAACAACCGTAGTAAACCTCTCAAAAACATTTGCTACAAGCCTATCCAGAAATCAAGAGCTGACAAAAGATAAAGAGAAAAGAGGGGGGTGGGGCAGAATTTGCTCACTAAATCTTGAGTTCAACAATACAGTGCCCCATGGGGGGACTGGGGATCTCCCATAAACCTTTGCTTTAATGGTTGAACACGACCTGCCAAGACTATACACTGGCTTCATTTTCTACAAGTCTTGCATTCATTATTGTACTTGTAAGACAGGAGCAACTGATGTATTAAGCAGGACTGGACTTTACAATGTAATGACAACGGTGTGGCTATTTTCACTGGTTGATTTATGCTATTTCTCAGGATGTAATGCTTGTCACAATAGTTGAGTAATTTATATATTTTATTATATATATATTCCTTCTGTATCTGTTTTCTACTTCTGCCTTTCTAGTTAAAGGGTGAATTCTGCTGTGCTAGTCACTGTGCTTTCATGCTTTTGTAGCATCTAGCGACTCACTCTGAAACACGAAAAAGGAAGTATAAACATTCCAATATTTGCTTGACTTGCTAAAGTTACTGAGGGGAAAATCAATCACTCAAATTCAAAGCAAAATGAATGTAAAGAAATGTGTAGCATACTGTGTATCATCAGGTGGAAGCTGCCTTCAACTGAATCAGAATACTTGTGAGGTATTTCAGGCTTCAAACATTTTTTTCTTCTTCCATTCTGCATTGAAGGTAAGTTCTTGGTACGTCTCTCACAGACATATGGCCATTAGCAGGGATAAAGTGCCCTTGTTTACTGACAGGAATATGGAAGGCGTGGCAGAGTGAAAGGAAAGGATAGCGAAGAAAGTAAGTGTGAGTGTGTGTGTGTGTGTGTGTGTGTGTGTGTGTGTGTGTGTGTGTGTGTGTGTGTGTGTGTGCAGGCTCAAACACTTTCAAAGGTTGTTTAAGTATTGTCTGGTGCATTCATCAGCAAAACATCCAATCACAGACTATAAAATTACCAATATTTTTGACGATGAATGCATCTCTCCATTACAATCTGAAGGTCTAGAATGAAAAGTCTAGAGTGGATAATAGCAATATGAGATGAAAGATGCCAACTAGGGAGTGTAAGCGGACACATCTAGGAGCAGATGGCAAGGTGGCTAAATATAAGACAGTTTTGCAGGTGTGTGTGTGTGTGTGTGTGTGTGTGTGCATTTGTGTTAGTGTGTACTACGCTAGACTCGACAAGGCTGTCCTTCAGACTGCTAACATAGTGTTTCATGTAAGCTTAAGGGAAAAAGCTAAAAACAGCATGCTGCTGCTGCTTGATTAGCTCTACAAATCTGCTTTGGAAATTCAACCTTAATTGTGGCATAGTAAGACGCACAAGAAAGACATGCTTAAAAATTACTTCTAAAGTTAAAGTTAAGTCCACATAAATCCAACATGACCACAGACTAAGGAAAAACCAAAAGCAAATTTCAAGAAGTAAAGAAGTTGTATGCTTTCCAAAGGCATAACCATATTAACAGGGGTTTCTGAAATAACTGAAATGATTAAAGAAAAACAAAGGCAAAAAGGCGTTGCAAATAACTTAAAAACAATCTTATGACTCACAATCTCACCACTAAATGTGGTAAAACAATCTCAGAGCGATTGTGATTGTGAGTCATAAGACTGTGGCAGTAAGTGGTGCTAATCTTACCACTTTTATTAAGATTAGCACTTAAATACAGCTTGTAAATCCGTACCTCTGTCTAGTATGGATGTTTGTAGATGTTTACCTTTTGTTCATATTCCAAATACGGTTCATAGAGGAAAAAATGGTTTCTAAGGTCTAAGGAGCTTTTCCCAAGTAATTTATATGGTACATGTATTTACCAAACAACCACCTACCGATCCAACCATCTATCATGGCAGGTCTGGGTCGGCAGGACTGACTTTGTCCAAATGCTTTTGAATCTGAAGGAGCAGCCATCAGAGACTCTGACAGCTAATGATAGCCAATGCTTGCACAAGTGACAGGACCTCTCCGTCTTCCAAACACAGTGTGGCAGAGCAGGCAGAATCAACTCTTTTATTACAGTCTGCTGCACTGTATTGCATTATGGGTCAACTGTGAGGTTTGATAGTAAATCGGCAAATATAATAGCTCGGCGCAAGTGCCGGAAATCAGCACTTGCATTTATTTTCATGTTTGCACGTTTTACAATTCTGAGATGGCCATATATTGTCCATTTGTAAAGCCGTAATAACACTGTAATGTGCCACAGATGCTTTTATTCCCCACACATTTTCGACATGAATGATAGAGTATGAGCCCAAATTGTAAATAATTTTAAATAATAATTAAAGCTGCAAGCAGCGATTAACTGGGGCCAAGCCTAACGCGGACCATTAAGACCTTTTTTGGATTAGACACGGTAGACAAAGATGGTATAGCCTCAGCTTGGGTCTGGTGAAGCGCTTAAAAACTCTTATGACCTTACGTCAAGAGGGCGAGGAGTTATGCTTCTTTAAAGTCTTCAAGCGATCGCTATAGCGCCCCCTATCGCCTAAAAGTGAGGATGTCAATGTGGAATCAGCTTTCAAACTATTATGTTGAAAGGACATAATGTTTTCTTATTTCATAAACTGTAAAATTGTCATTTTAGTACATTTCACGCAACTAAAAAGCACTTCAGTTGAGTTTTGTTTGCATTTTACCTCTAATACACAAACCCACAGAGACAACCTACACGCACTCTCGCAAGCACATACACACACACAAGAACACAAGCACGGGCACACGCACACAAGCACACAGAGCAGTGAAGGTATAATATTTTCCACTCAGCCATCTAAGATAGAGTGTAATAGTGTTCAATAAGTCGAACATTAGCTGCAATAATACCACTTCCTGATGCAGTGACACACACCAATCCCATTTCCAGCAGGGTTTCTTTCTGCAATGCTCTGAAAGCTAATTTGAGGAACAAGAAATCCAGGGCACATGAAAAACGATTACCTTAAATATCAGTTACGGCTTAGGAGAGTAACAGAGAGTAAGACAATGAATGCAATTCCAGAAAATATACATTTTGTTTAATATCTTGTAATCATGTATTGTGATCATGGTGATATAAGAAAAACGAAATAATGAGGATTATCATAAAAATAAGACATTTAAACACGAATAGTTTTATCCGAAAGTGGGCATCTGTGTAATCTTTGTAACATCACATAGACCCCATCTGGATGAATAAAGGGACGAAGACATTCAGTAATTTTGTTAAACTGAGCAGGAGTTCAAAGGTGTAAGACGGCAGAATCTCAAACTCATAAAATCATTCATTTATTCATTTAGTCATTTATGATCTGCCTTCACACCCATACTCTAACATCTCCCAAGGTTCTCTTGGGGACAGCGCTTGGCTCCCAGTTAGGAGGTAGAAATCCAAACATTGGTTGCAAAATTGCATAATAAACTTGGAGCTGTTGTATTACCTCCAGAGTGGGGGTGTCATTTGTTCCAGTGCAACTTATTTTAACGGAACACAGTGGGTTAGCTAATGTGCTCGCCATGATCAATACATCATACCTGAATACATCAGCTCCCTGTGAGGTGGAAAATGAAACCAACACTGTCGCTGTGTGCTCGTGTGAGAGAGTATGCATGTGCACACCTGTACAGTCAAGCGTGTTCATGTATGAGTTTTGTTTTGTATGTACCCATCGATCCAGTTAATTACAAAAATGTAAGTACAATATGCAGGGTTAACTTTATGCATATCATTTGACATCGATACAATCTCTATATTTGTATGGGTATCCCTGTGTTTTTGTTTTTGCTCCCTACTTTCTGCACGCCCCGCTAGCTACAGGTCTTTTCCATGCCAGCCTCTTGCAGCTCGCTAATCATGTTGACTGCCAGCTCCCAAATTAAGGCTGTCACCACCGCAGCTGGACAATCGCGGCTGGTGCAATTTATCTCCCGATACGTTAAGTGGATCCACGGTGAAAGGCCTGCCTATCATAGTTTGTCATGTGAAACCTGTCAGGTGGCAAAGTGGTGGGTGTGTGGGTGGACAAGGGGTTGACTGGTAGTGGGGATGTCGTGTCAAACACAGGCTTGGGAAATGCAGACGTATAATGGTGGTCACACAATGGTGTCGTAGCTACAAGTTAGTTACACACTTATTTGCCGCTCAAATGGTCCAAAATAAACCATTGCAACATTGGCCGTGTTTACATGAGAGACAGATCTGTAGATACTACAACCATTCTTGAATCTGGATAAAACAAAACATATCTGTTTATACCAAAGGCACAACACACCCCCAACCCACCCATCACATGACTTAAGTCATTTCAGCCCACTTTTCTCCTATGTCCGAGGGGCACACATGGTAAGGTAAGGATACAAGTGGAATGAGAAATAGTCATTGCACACCTTATTGCCTGACTCTTGTGATAGATTATTTCTCTCTGACATCAAATCGCGCTGACATAGCTATCAAACAATGCTCCTGGCTTGTGTTTATGTATGTATGTATGTATGTATGTATGTATGTATGTATGTATGTATGTATGTATGTATGTATGTATGTATGTATGTATGTATGTATGTATGTGTGTGTGTGTGTATGTGTATGTGTATGTATTTGTGTGTCTGTGTGTCTGTGTGTGTGTGGGTCTGTGTGTGTCTATATATGTGTGTGCGTGTGTGTCCGTGTGTGTCTATATGTGTGCGTACGTGTATTTGTGTGTGTGTGTGTCTGTATGCAGTGTTTGTGTGCAGTGTATGCATGTGAATGCGCATGTGCATGCATGTGTATATATGTGTATGCGTCTGTCTTTAGGGTAGCAGGCTTCCTGAATGACCAGACATCTGTGTGATTGCGAGGAGACAGCAGATTGGGTTTTCAGAACGGCTGAGCTTCCTGCCGCTATGCTGGAGATGAGGAACAAATGGCCCTTGATTGCATATGATCCCCACAACTACAAGGTGGGCTGGGGTGGAATGTGAAAGCAGAACTGTAAAATGTGTGCATGAAAATGAAAGCTATGTGTTGATGAAATTGCCACCAAGTTCAGTTTTGCAAGCACAAGTGAAAATAAAAAAGTCGTCAAAAAGTCTGAAGTCTAAGGCAAAATCTATTTTATCGTATTATTATTTACACAACATTAACCAATAATAAATTCATAAGGCAGCTTCTAACTCTCACATAAACTTTAAATATTACTTTATATTAACACTACACAACACAACAATACTAATGTCTGTCTGTAAATTAATTAACCTATTTTAGATAAAATGATTATGCATGATGCATTATATGTCCTATATTTCAAATAGTACAACTATACACCTACATTTAATGCCTTGCAAATCAAGTCCATTTAGTTAATCTAAAGTGTTAACAAGAGCATTTCCATCTAAATGGTGTAAATGATTGCATATCATGGTGTATATATGCCATATGTTTTAATGACGTGTTTTACACTCAAGGCTTGTATTACAATATGTTATTAGCCTCTTGTGATACTTACATATCCACAACTGGCTGTAAGAATATGCTGTGTAATATTTAGCTTTGCAAACTCCCACCTTCCACATAGTGTTGACACTGACACACACACACACACACACACACACACACACACACACACACACACACACACACACACACGTATTCCCGGTAAAACCACCATCCGTAGGGAGGCATGATGTGGCGTTGATGTGATAATGAGACATCTGTAACCAGTTGTTAAAAAAGAAATACCTCATACAAAAGCGTCAGCTCAGAGCACTAAAACACATACATCAAGGTTAGCCTGCACACGGCAACACACGTTTAATTGTATCCCAGTTCACTTCAGTGGGGGCTATAGTAAACGTCCCTGTTTGTACATGGCCCAGGTGAGCAGACAGATGGAAGTGATGGAGGAGGAGGAGGAGAATGTTTTACTGCAGACGGAGGCTGCTTTGAAATGCTAATGCTGAGCTACAAGGAGAGGGAGCGAAGCAATGGACTCGACCGCCTTGACCCAGAGTCCCGGAGCAGAAACACACTGGTCCCCGCATACTCACACGTGTACAATTCGCACGCGCACACACACGCAATCACGCATGTACAACAAATGCAAACACAGAAGCGTGGCGTTCTGAACGCACTCCCCAAATGTGCTTTGGTCCCCTATTCACCTGGTCGTCACAGTCACACACTCTACCCAAGCAGTGGGGTCAGGGAGATGCAGGGGAGGGTGGGGGGGAGGGGTCCCAAAGGCTCAGAGACAAGCTGAGAGTGACAGAGACAACTGAGCAAACTTCCTCCCTTAATATCGACAGTGGAAGATAATTTACTGATGGCAGGGAGTGGCGTCATATTCACTAGGGGCATGGTCTCCATGCATATGTGTGTGTGTGTGTGTGTGTGTGTGTGTGTGTGTGTGTGTGTGTGTGTGTGTGTGTGTGTGTGTGTGTATGTGTGTGTGTGTTACAGTGAGCGAAAGTGAGAGTTTGTTTTAAGACCTGGGAAGTGTTGGGACATAAGCATATATTCGTTTTAAACATAGTTTAATGCTGTAGGATGCTGGAATGCTAGGTATGCTGTGTCGTTATTATTATTTGAGAATCAGGGCTATAGAGGGGGAGAAGTGACAGGAAGAAGAAAGTGTTGAGAAGAGCGAGTACCAGAGGGCTACTTTTTTGATCTGCCCTTCTCTTTATTCTTGTGCATCTGTTTGTGTGTGTGTTTGTGTGTGCGTTCAGGTGAGTGCGTGTGCATGTGCATGTTTGTGGATGTGTTTGTGTGTGTGTGTGTGTGTGTGCACGTATGTGTGTGTGTGTGTGTGTGTAATTGTCAGAGTGCTTCAAGGCAGAGCAGACAGACGGTGGTCAGCTGGAGCAGGTTGGGTCTGGGGTCTCATGCCTTGACCCCTGAAGGGCTTGGATGGCCTCTAACACTTGTAGTGTTAATCACTCTCAAAGAGCCTGTCGTGATAGTGTCACGGCCATAGAGAGGCTGTGTTGGGGCTTTCCCAAATACTGATACACAATGACATAAGAGGGAAAAGAGCCAATTACTCAGCTCAAGACATTCAATAGAATACATTTAAGAAAAACAATATCAAACACAAAAAGCACAGTCATTTTCAAACACATTCATTTTCAAATATACAAAAACATTTAGGAAAAATGTGCATGTGTACACATGGGTGTATGGCAGTAAATACAAAGTGCATATCGAAACGTATACAAAATATCAAGGAAAGGAGCTAAAGGAGAGGAAAGTGTTGAGTTGTGGCATGCATGTCTCTTCATGACTATTCTACAGCCACAACTTTTTTCACATATCATGCTAATGAATTCAGATTGGGTGATTAGCTTGGAGTTAATTGGCTGCAGCAGTAATGTCCTCAAAAGGACAACACATTTTTGTAAGAGTGGAACACTTCTTGGTCAGGGAAAACAGTACGCTTTATAGATATTATGGTTCTGCGAACCACAACAATATCAGCCACTCATGACTAATGACTATTAGCAATGTTATTTTCATTTAGATGCTAAGCTGGGATTTCTTGATTAATATGGGTTATTCATTATGTTGTGCAAGGAAGCAAAATGCTATGGAAAATTAGGTTTAATGCTAGTTGTGGTTACAATCCATCTCAGACCATACCTGGCTGGAATTTAAATACAAGAAACAAGGTTGGCCCACAGATGTAGTGTTGCAGCGGTAATGGCAGAACCATAAGCGACAAGCAAGCGCAAACTGATTGACCGACTGAAGACTGACTTTCCCTTTTGTGCCTGTAGTACAGTGAATCAATTTCTAGATACAAATATACTTACTATTTAATATTTTATTGGTTAATATTAATATTTTACTATACATAGGCATACAACGCTAAATGGCATCTACAGTGTATCTATGTATTAATGTTTACTTCCATATACTTACTTTTAAAAATATGTACAAAATGCCACAGGGTACTGCAATTTCAGAAATGTTGTAGTTTAAAGGTAGTTAAAAGTTGAGTCTGCATTACTCATAATTTGTACAATTATCTTACTGGTACATTGACAATTTGTAAACACCACTACTATACATATACATTGACTCCCTCTAGCATTCTACAAATACAGATTGAAAGGAAGAAGTGTTGTGCTTGTTTCAAACAGATCTTCCTACTAACTTTCAGCATTAAAGTACATCACTGCTGTCACATTGCTTTGGACAACTAACCAGCTAACCTTCCTTGTGTAGGTTTCTGTGTAGATCTTCTGGTTAATGTATACTGTCACATATCAATCGGTATGATATATATATATATATATATATATATTTATTTATTTCACCTCAGCTTCATTCAAACAATAGTAAAGAAATAATACATTTAAAACAATTCCCCCTGCCAGATAACTCCATAAATGCAAGCTTTTTGTGAAGTGGGTTATCAATATGTTGTAAATGGGAGAATATTAATTTCTCAGGGACTACTTGCAGGCCAAAATGGATTTATGTCAACATTATATGTAACTGTGCAAGCTGGATATGTTGTATAGTACTTTTAAGAAAAACAACTTGCATGGCTTGATAACTTGCTAACCCTTTGGTTCTATTCTGCTTTCATCTTTCGTTATTTTATTACTTTTATGACTCTGCTGTCTTGAATAAAAATACAACCGTAATGGCTTTTGTTATTGGTGACTCTTACAGATCGATCCCACATAAAGCAAGCTGTATTGGCTGATCAATCAGGTGCTTGCATTGTTCTCCCAGGCTGCTCAATAAGCATACATCAGGCTTAATGTAAGAAGTAGGATGAGCTGCCTAATGCCTGCAGCTGGCTATGAATAATAAACATTTCACGCACGCACACACACACACACACACACACAAACACACACACACACACATGCACACACACACAGTTATGACCCTAATTAACCAACAAACACGCACACTGACACAGTCACACACACACACACACATGCACGCACGAACACACAAGCACGCACAAGGTGGTTTTCGTACCTGAGCCGAGTAGTATGTAACAACAGCAGCAGCAGCAATGCCATGGGAGTCAAAATGAAACTAGGACTGCAAGCAGTCACACAAGGTATTCACAGCCCACGCACCGCTTTTCCCAGCGATCGTCCTTTTCGAGCGAATCGATGGTGCAGTCGTTACTCATCACCGCCACGTCTCACAAAATGAACAGTCGAGGTCGGACTCGAACCGGCGACCCTACGTCCACGCCGTGTCTCACAAAACGCATGGTCGAGGTCGGACTCAAACCGGCGACCCTACGTCTGTGAGGCAGGAGCTGTACCACTACACTACATGGATATGTGTATTGACATGTTCAAATCACACTATGTTTTGAGAGGGAGTAGTCTTCCATACGCGGCAGATACAGTGAGCTTGGTAGGTGTGGTAAAATGGCATTTGTATGACTTATAAACCGGTTTACTGGAAGTAAACACATAAATAATCAGCGACCATGTTTCTAAAGTATACAGTGTGGACAGTCACCTTCAAAACGGACCATTGAGAAATAATGTGTGTACTCCATTATGGCCTAGCATGCGTTGTAGAGAGGCCTAAGTTTGAATAGGCGAACGTCAAACCAATGCATCCAATTCTATTCTGAAATTTTTTATGTTTCGAAATATAAAGAACCAGATAGAGAGAGACACACACACACACACACACACACAGAAAAAGACACACACACAAAGACATAGAGAGACACACACAAAGGCACAGACACACAGAGACAGAGACACACACACACACACACACACACACACACACACACACACAAACACACAGACACAGTGGTTTCATAGTAGATGCCGTTTATGTGTGATATTCTGCTACCTGCTGGCGAATTGGTGCATTACGCTTAAGAGCAATCACTTTAAATGACACTGTGACGTCATGGAATACGATATCCACACCAACCTTTTATCACATGTTAAGGGAGGTGTCCTCTATGTGCATGCCAAGTTTCAAGTTTCTGCTCCCTTCTGAAGCTGACTTGTGGTTGATATAATAATAATAATAATAATGTATAATAATAATATGCATATTCTGAATTTGCCATAACTCGACCAGTCAAAAATCAAAAATCCCCTTGAAATGTAAGGTTAGACAAACCCATAGATCATGAATATCCGTTTTTCATTGGAAGCTATGGTTCTGAAGAAGATTTTCTAAGCTTTCACGGAATTTTCATTGCATAGCAAAATCTACCCTGATGGACATTATGGGCCCAAGAGGATAAAACGTTCAGCATGTGAAATAAGGCATGTACACCAAGTTTCTGAAATTTTCATCCATAGGGGCGGACGTGCTGATCGTTAAACTTTGACCAGATGTTATAGCGCCCCCTATGCGCAATTCACCGGCAAACTTTTTTGAGACCTGCTTACCAGGGATTTGTATGAAAACATTTGATTACTACACCACGGAGATATAGGCGTTACCAATCCGGAATAATAATAATACCCAACTGTGACAATAACAATAGGTATCCACAGATACGCTGTGAATACCTAATAACACAACTGGGAAGAACAGCACTCAAAAGTAAGTAATTAAAAATATATACAACCTGTTTCCAAGAGCCCTTATTGAGTCTAAACAATTAATTATGAGGATTGCAAATATAAAATTGGTTGAACTGAAGCACACATTAGTTTATCAAAAATAAAAAATATTCAAAAATAAATATGTATGCTGGCCTAACATAACACCTAACATCGCCCACCTCGCCAATGGATCAGTTGTAGACGTCCGTGATTGCAACAACAAGACTTTATTCACGTTGCTTCATTACAAGAAAAAAATGAATGTAGCTACCACAGTGAAAATAATTGAACCTGTAAGGCAGAGTTCATCCAGAGGTGACTGATGGTTTGAATCAAAGCCTTTCCCCTTTGCTGACCCACTTTACACCACGCATTTAACATCCAAATTAGGTCTCACCACAGGACGGACCACACAGGCTGTGTGAGGGAGCGTTTGTGTGTGTGTGTGTGTGTGTGTGTGTGTGTGTGTGTGTGTGTGTGTGTGTGTGTGTGTGAGTCACTTTCTCCATTTTCTCTATTCACTTTAGCCAATCTCCTTGTGTGTCATATGTGTGGCCTGTGGAGGGTGTGATGTGAACGGTTTGTCAAAGCTATGTGATGTCCACACTTTACCTGCTGTCTTTCAGACTGCCAACAAGGCATCTCCCCCCAATCAGGTAATCAAGCGGGCTTTCAATGTCCCACTGGTTCTCTCTGAAGCCACTACTTTCTACTGCTACTCTCTTTCCCTAGACATTTTGCCATTGGTTTTGTTAATTATAAGTTCATCCATAAAGTTGACTTTGTATAATTTAACCTTGATGCCTGAGCTCTCTCTATGTTTCCTGCACAGAGCCAGACAAAACTGAACTGCACCCACACACGTGCACACTCACACACACACACACACATACACCCCCCCCCACACACACACACACAAGGCTTCATAACATCTAATATGTTTTAACGATTATAACTTGATCTCAAACTAAAAACAACACTGTGCTGCCATTTGATAACACAAGTAAACAAATATGTGTATAAAATCAATTGGGCAGGGATCATAGCATTATAAATAAAGTTTTATTAGGGTGTCATTAAAGTGTCCTTTTGAAAGCTGGTTTTGTAAAAGTGCTTTGCGAGTGTAACTGACAAAAGATCAACCAAATCAACCTGAGTTGCTTGGCATGGGATTGGACTGGCCTTGATGATATAAGCAAGCACATGAACAGGGATTTTACGGCAATGAATGCCTAGAGATGGGAGACAACATTGGGTAGAGATATCGCCTTTCTAGGAATCCATGCCTGGGTATTTACTGCCAAGTGTGGTGCATAGGAGAGACGGGTGATCACTTAATTAGAACAAGTAAAAAAATAATCTGTCAGCATGAACCCTTCTGCCTAACGAGTGCTGCTTATAAATCATGCATGGCCAACATGACAGCTCAGAGATCTTAAATCTAGTGGATGTGGTTATTAAAATATGTCACTTCATGCTTTATACTTCAACAACAAGCAACAACCAGTAAGTTCTGCCATCATGGCGGATGAACTTAATATAACCTTTTGCAAAGCTTTGACTATGTTTGGCTTTATTTATACCAGACACAAACTGCCACATTCTTTCTTCCTCTTATGTTTCTGAGGCACGCTTATATTTATAACTTCAATACCGGCTTGTAATGTGTTATCTAGGCCATGTCGCTCAATAGGTCTCTTTTCATTTGGCTAATTCAGTGTCTCAATGACACTGAGTGTGTTCTAAAATAGGAACATGTGTATCACATACATCAATCTGCTGGGGAAAAGGCACAACTATGCAAATGTTGCATCGTTTGTTACAATGTCTGTGTTCGATAAAGAATTAAAAAAAATAGAGATACATCAGGCGATGTCCCCTACCTTTGTTATAAAAAAAGGGATTGGAAGAAGCTGTGTTTGCACGTGTTCATGAGTGCATGTTTGCGTGCACATGTGTGTGTGCTTGTGTGTGTGTGTGGGGGGGATGAGTGAGTGTGGGGCTCTGGCGTGTTGAGGGATTGTCTTTGATCACTCTTGGCTTTGAAGTAGGAATGAGAAAAAAAGGAAAGCAGGAGTCACCACAAGTTCACATCACGACTAAGGCAAAAAAATCAATAAATATCACAATACCATACTATAATTTGCATAATTCATACTTTGGACAGTTAACATGCAGTGAGGGGAAATTATCTCCAGAAGTTCAACAAACTCAGCCACCAATCAGACACCTTCCCTCTTCGCATTTGCTCTCGATTTCAGTTGGAGAGGAAATGCAACACTCCACCGAGTTAGAGGTTTGAAGAGTCAGTGAGAGGTAAGCAGCAGCCATTTTGAGGTCACTTTATTTTTGACTACGATAGTAAATAGGTTTT
This sequence comes from Lota lota, assembly GCA_026745465.1. Classification (NCBI taxonomy): domain Eukaryota; kingdom Metazoa; phylum Chordata; class Actinopteri; order Gadiformes; family Lotidae; genus Lota; species Lota lota. The sequence goes on from JACYXH010000592.1 coordinate 3,331,391, forward strand.
CTTGTTTGTACATGGATGGTATACCTGAGAGGATTGTAGTGTTAATCAATTTAGTGATGCTTAATTCTGAGATTTTACCACAATGGTCGGAGATTAGAGATTCTACCATTGGCAGGAGGCTAGATATTCTACCAAGGTTAGAAGGTTAGATCTACATATAATGAAAAGATGATACCCTGACTGGTCATAACTATACTGGTTGTATTAAATTAGAATCATGTAATGGACGTAAAGGAAATGATTAGGTCATTATGTGATTGTAATCAATGGGAAACTAACGCTTTTCAACTGACACCTCGAGACAACTCGCCTTTTTAGCGTAGGGCCCTGGATGCCCCAACATCATTGTAGGTAAAATTAAGATGTTCTATGGTTACTTTGCAACTGAAAAAGGCACAGCATGCTGCTCTGCTTTTTTCTACGATTCAACAAAGAAGGCAGTGAAATACTCCTCGCAATTTTCAGACTGCAGCTGTTCTCATGGGATCGGCACCTAAGAAAGCACTTCACATAATATGTGATATGTGTGTATGTGTGTGTGTGTGTGTGTGTGTGTGTGTGTGTGTGTGTGTGTATGTGTCATTGAAAAATGATCTTAATGATATTACCACAGATGATATACCAATTCGTTTATTAGTTGTTAATTTAATAGCCTTAGTTATTTAACGGTAGGTAAGAAGACATTGAAACTGCAACCATTTCATCGCCATTATTTCTTTAAAGACCCTCTTCCAAAATGCCTTTGGGAAGCTGTGAGTACGTAGGTGGTTTTTGGTGCACCGCACTCCTCTTAAGCATTTGTTTTAGTATTCTAGCAACAAATAAGCCCCTTGGCAGTACTGCCGCTTGACACTGTGTCATGCGCTGTTGGGGCCTGGGCCGACCTTCTGATGTCATACAGACATGCAAATGTAGGAAAGCCTTATGCTAATGGTAGCTAACTATCAGAAAGTTTGGTTATTTTGCTGCTAAGCTCAGAGCAATGGCAAAACAGCCAACAGACTACAGGACCCAGCCGAATGTATGACCCAGCACTCTGTTCCGGGGTCACACGTTCATCCCATTGAAAGCCTTTCCGTGGTAAATAAACAAGATTTCAACTACTTCCTGGGTTCTGAAGATATGCGGATGATCCTGCGGTATGTCCTCATCTCAGACGACAGGGTAGTTTGTTTATCCAAGGTGAAATTCATTTTGAAATCCACAAAATATCCGCATTTGTAAATGTTTAGGGATTTATTTTATTTTCAAACATACTCTACAAGTATGTTTATTAAATAATGTATTACCGCCATGAAGTGCCTTCTAAAAATATATTTCTCAGCAGTGTGTGTTTGTGTGTGTGTGTGTGTGTGTGTGTGTGTGTGTGTGTGTGTGTGTATGTATGTGTTTGAAAAACAAGCATCCATACGTACATTATCACGCAAGTATTTTATGTATGGACACTTGACAGTTCGCTTTCTATATAAAAACACACATACACACACATACACACACACATAGTGAAGGCAGGCAAATGGAAAGCCGGAGTGAGTCCTCTAGACACTACCAATTAAGCCACAGGACCAGACATTTTCAAACCAAACAAACCTTTATTTAAATGTCAGGGTCTACCCTGTCTTTTAGTAAACAACTCATCTGCCAGTCAGTCCTCCAAGTGTGCCTCTGCTCCTATGTGTCCACATGACAGTGTGCATATGCACTACATTGTGTAGGAGTTGTGATGGCTCAGGTGGCTGGGATAAGGATTCTTTGATAGTTTAAGGATATGCATGGTGCTTGTTACCAAAATTCAGGGTTTGACTACTGGCATTACCGTGTCTTTAAAAATGTCCGCAGAATAAGAGAAAATGGCATTGGAAGGTGTTTCAGATGCCATTTAAAGACAGCACATTGTAGTTGTTAGCAGAGCAATTAAGTATGTCTCTTGGACACACAAATAATGCTTCAGGATAGTATGTGACAAAGCGAAGGACTGCAACCATGGCTTATTATTAATTTATTATAATATATGTATTATTTTTTATTATTCTATTATTCTTTAGGTGAGCTCCACATGTAAAAAGATCCACAAGTAACATACAAATGAATAAGAATGTTATTATGATGATTATGATTATTATGATGATGATTATTATTATTACTATATAAATTCAATGGGGACCAAGTGTCATTCTGGAGTAATGGGATTAATATCTGTTTACAGAAGCGAAGAAGGAATTTGTGTGTGTATTTGTGGCTAACTGGGTGTTGTATCTCAGCAAATAGCACTTATCTTTCTAGAGTGTCACACACATACAAAGATATGCAAAACACAAACCTATCCAGACATAATCTTATCCATTTTATTCATAACCCTGGGGAGAGGTCTAGTCAAGAAGGCCTAGAATGCTGTTACCGATGTATAAATGTGAACCCCACCCGGGTTCCACTCAAACAGAACTAAGACCACCTCATCAGGTGGTCTCGGTAGCAGTAACGTGTTCTGCTCATGGTGTCCAAATAAGCAAACAAAAACAAAAAATTGTCATGAAAAGCGTGACCTGATTCGGACTTAACTGCCTAAAGTGTGAAGGTTGCCTTGGATATTCTGACAAAAAAGGCCAGGAAGAGCTATATTCTGACAAACCTTCCTACAAACAAGGAGGCAAGAAGGAAGTGGTTTTGGGTAGAAGGCTGCAGTTCAGCTATAATGACCTGTTGATTGTGATGCAGCTGTGGGTGCAGCTGGGGGAACCTCATGAAATTACTCATAATCAAATACATCCGCATCTGGATTAAAACCGTAGGAGAAAAGTTGCAAGCTATATTTTTTTAAGGGTCTACCAATGACGGAGCATGGTCATCATGAATAAAAAACGTATTGTCTGTGTGTGTGTGTGAGAGAGAGAGAGAGAGAGAGAGAGGGGGTAAGGGGGACATGGAGTATTGTTTCACAAATCATTGGTACTGATATGCATTTCTTGTTGCATTTTGATAAGGGGTCAGATAAATCTTTTAATCAAACTGACTAACAGTTAAGATCGTTAGATAGACTAAAAGCGACTTGACATGAATGCGGCATACAAAAGGTGGCAGACAAGTCCCTGAGGCTACAGCACAGAAGAGAGAGGTAGGGAACAACACCACATGAGTCAAAGGAAAGGAAACGAGACGACCGAAGGTTCCCCACTCACCAATGCAAGCGCCATCGATCTCCTCGTAGCCAACGCTGCAGATGCATCGCCCCAGCGGAACCAGCCAATCGCCGTCTGCTCCGCAGTAGAGTTTGGGGGTGTCCCTCTCTTCAGCGTGCTGCACGCACGCCCCCCTCACCTCCACCAGGGAGGAGGAGTCCACGCGGGGCACCGTGTCCGGGAAGGACGCCAGATTCCTCAAGGTGAAGGGGCACTTCTTGTAGTACACACGCACGGACACCAGGGCAATGCACGCCCCGATGTCCTGAAAGGCCAGGTAGAAGCCCTTCCTGCTAATGGGCCCCACCTCGCGCACCTCCGTGTTGAGCTTGAGGATGCGGTCGCCCAGGTCCATCTGGGTGAAGCTCTCGTCGGCGGCGATGGTGTCGATCTTGGTGTACTGCGCGGGTTTGAACTTGACGCCGTGGTCGGTTTCGTCTGTCTCGTGGTAGAACAGGTTGAAGGTCTCCTTGCAGGTGCCCGAGACCCAAGGGATGGAGTTGCAGTCTCGGAGGGTGAAGCGGAGCTCCACGTACACCTTCTGGGCCGCCTGGCGGAAGATCCAGTTGGAGCGAAGCCAGTTGTTTTGGTTGGGCTCCATCACATGGCACACCTGGAATGTATGAATGGGCCGATTATGCTCGTCCATTTCTGTGATGGCATCCCACTGCAGGATAGGGAAGATGGGGGGAGAGAGAGAGAGAGAGAGAGAGAGAGAGAGAGAGAGAGAGAGAGAGAGAGAGAGAGAGAGAGAGAGAGAGAGAGAGAGAGAGAGAGAGAGAGAGAGAGAGAGAGAGAGAGAGAGAGAGAGAGAGATATTAAGAGAGTTTGTCAACAGAAATCTTCAATTTAATATTAATTGATTTAACCACAACAACAAGCTTAATTTGAAAAGTCCAAACACACCTCAGGAGGTTAGGCCCGTGTTTTTTCTATAAACAAACCAATCAGAAAGTGTTTATTTCTCTGTCTCCACCATCCTTGTGTTCTTGTTTAGAAGGTGATAGAAGGTAATTAACTTTTCTCTCTTTAGAACTGTTGGTGTCAAATGATCCCAAGTCTGATCCTAAGCCTTCTAGTATCAAATGAATATATTCCAAAATCAATCCCTTTCTATTTGTAGTAAATTATTTATTGGTAGCCAGGGCAACACATTTGTATTTTGGCGTATGACTCGTCTGAGCAGCCATGCCAGAACGGTCAGGGAGTGCAGCCAATAAACCCCCTATAGGAGAACAGAACCGGCAGCAACATGATATGCAAATCAAGTAAATTGTTTGTTTCGCTCTTAATCACAATTACAAAGGGCTTCATAGGTGGCAATATATGACACCCCTAACCCTAGCCCCCCAAGCACAAGGAAAACTCCCCTATTATTAGGGAAGAACCTCGAGAAGGAACACAGATAGAGGAATCCCTCCTTCCAGGGATGGTTAGGAGTGCAATGGCTGCCATAATGGGCAGACATAATGGTAGCATGACAAGAAAATCGGTTTGAGTAAAATAATAAGCTGGTAGCGGTCAGTCAGATATCGCCTGACCCAGTAGTTTTTCCCTACTTGAAGTTATGTTAAGTAATTCATCTCTGTCATGAATCACCGAGCCATTACTGGCGATGGATGATGCTTGGTTCTATGCAAGTAACGATCCTAAGTTAAAAGTACTATGAATCTACATCATGAATCACTGGGCCATCAGCTGATTTTGATTGACTATGAGCAGCCTATAAGTAGCGCAGAGGCATCACTCTAGTGGCCGCTTGAACCATGCAAAGCTTACTTCCTAATTATTTGCTGAGCATTAGCTACCTAATCCGTATTCATTTATTAGAATATTTATTTATTCTATTGTCTTTTACAAAACCCCCCAAAAAACATGCACACACACAATAGTTACATGCATACTATTAAAACTAATCAGAACATGATCTCATGGATGGATGGTATACAAGGACAAACAGTCTGGAGAACTGGAGGGAGAAGTGAAGAGGAGCAGGCTAATATGCAAATAGTGTTTGGCTGATAAACCAACATATTCAAGAAACAGTTTTGTACCAATACAAATATTACTGCTTGATTAAAGCAGTAATCAAATCCTAATGTTTGTGCTCACATCCTTATTAGGCTATTTAATAACATGTTCAAATTCAATCAACCAAAATTCACACATTTTAATCTCCTCTTCCCTCAAGGTGTCACTGTAATCATATAATAATTAAAGTAAAACAAATTGATTTTGATGAGACATTACATAGGCCGACACATGCACGGCTACACATGAAGTGCTCCCATTTTGACAATGCATATCATAATGGGTAGCACTTCTGCGCTTCTTCTGCTCTAACACAAGATCAGAGACATCGCTATTTACATCAATTTACGATAATTCTTTTGATTAATAGAATTCACTGGTGCTATCGCAGTCTCCTGACCAAGTAATGAAGACAACTGTCCAATTTCTATGGTTGAAGAATTTCAAATGGGCCATGAAACAGTGTTTCAAACGTCTGTAAGAAAGAAAGAAAGAAAGAAAGAAAGAAAGAGGCATTTTCCTTTTGACAACTGCTCTTTAGGTGCTTATTGTGCTTCTCTTTGCAATCTTTATCTGACAATTGCACAGATATAACAAACACACACACACACACACACATACACCACACCACACACACAGACACACAGACATACACACACATACACACACTCCCACGGGCACACACCTACAAAACAAAGACATCGGCAGAAGAAGCATAACTGGAGGGCTGTCAGCACTCTGTAAACTCTATTGACTGCTTGTCCGACTCATACACAGGCCACCCACCACCTTGCTTATTGATAGGGGGAACATGATGATGCTGAGACTCAACAGACAGGTTGTGAGCATGCATCTTGATGGGAACAAGCACACATCAATCCAATGGGCAAATCTGTATTCTTTAAAGAACAAAATTGTATTCATAGAATAAATGGTGTTACTTTTCTCTTACCTATAAAACTTAAAACTACACTATTCATTTTTACATATACTTATATATACATATACTTTGTCATATTATTATTTTTTATAGTTAAACTGTCACCTTTATCTATATAATTGATTTCCAAAATCACAAGAAAATCACAAATAATTTAAACATACATTTGATAAATTAATAAATATTAATATTTACATATATTTAATTGACAATTGATATATCCTTTCAAAAACAAAGCAAAGTGCGGTGGAGACTTGGATCATGTTACCTTTGCTGCTTTACCTCTCCTGGTAGCAGGCATCACTCTATACTGCCTCCCAATCATCTGGAGGATTTTCAATTAAGAAGTAATCTGGTCACGTCAAACAGAGGCAGCTGCCTGCCCGGCCCGCGCATCGCATTACTCCCATCCCTATCTCTTGCTATGCCTCTGTGAGGCAGCGCAAACATCTCTCAGGTGCACTCTTTACTTCTCATGATGGCTGTCCTTCAATTCCCACCGCCACCCACCTCTCTCTCTCTCTCTGTCTCTCTCTCTCGGTCTCTCTCTGTCTCTCTCTCTGTCTCTGTCCCTCCATGTTCCCATGCCAGGGCTCTGTCACACTTGTCCCATCCATCCCACCACTTCCCTGGCTGAACATAGTGCAAAGGGCAAATATGCACATGCATGCACGCAAACACATGCACACACATGCGGGCATGCGCACACAAACACACACACACACACACACACACACAAATATGCACACACACACATACACACACACACACACAACCTGTTCCCTTATTGATAGTGTGCAGCAGCTGTCAGAGGGATTGAGAGATTTCTATTTTATCCCAGGGCTGACTGGCTTGTGATGGATGGGAAACCTAGTCCGTCTGCTGCAAAACATTCAATACTACCTCACTCTTTTCTCTCTTTTTCTCCCCCACACGGGTGCCACAAACACACACACACACACACACACACACACTCATGTACTTACACACACACACACACACACACACACACATGCATGCGCACATACAAACACCCACAGTCATGCGCACACGCACCCACACACAGACATGCGCACACACACACATACACACATGCACAAACGTGCACACACGCACACGCACACACATACACACACACCCTACAGCAGCAGAGGGGAGTGGTAGTTGAACTAGAGCGATTGAGGAGGAATGAGAGGGGGAATGAAAGACGGAAACGGATATAAAGTCTCCTGTTCACAAGTGGCTTCATGTCAGGCATACCACCTAATGAGAAAGCGACACATTAAATTCAATCTTTTGGAAGCTTACATTTCCTGTAGGGCAGAGAAAGGTTTCATGTGTTTCATGAATTGAACGGCATTATACCAGTGTTTGATGTTTAATATTCAATATAGTGGCGGTGGGTGCAGATTATTTGTGTTGACGTTATGTATACGGTGGGACGTGATGCAGTGAATAACAGGTCCCTGGTAGTTTTAGACCTGCATTCTCACATACACACACAAACACACACAAACACACATATACACAGTTACATACACGTACACATACACATTTACACACACACACACACACACACACACACACACACACACATACACACTGTGTAACCAGGAATATTGACGCATCCTACATAACAATACATGTCATCGAATATATACAGCGGTAAAAGATGGCAAAGTATTAAAAATAGACTGATTCGATTTGGTCTGTCAATTACCCAGATGCATGCTGGCCGACATTTATTAAAAACTAAAAATACCATTCAATAGTGGCTCTATATGTTTCTCCATATGTGGGATTCTTAGAGATATTGTTTACTGATTTGATTGAAGTGAATGTTGGTCTTGCCATCCACCTATATTTCTGTGAGAGCAATCTTTCAGAGTGAACACAAATACAAGAAATCAAAAAATGAGCCTTTCAAGGCCAGTGCGATTGCTCACCCGCATACATACCAAAATAAACATGCGCATCATGATGGCATCCACAAGCCCGTACACAGATTTAACAGCTCGATACGTCGTGGAGGTGGGCAGTAGTGAGTGAGTGAAATACAAAGACCCCTGCATCCCTCTCTTTCCCACATCCATCACAGCAAATCAAGATCCCACAGGAACACTCTCAGAGTGACGCCGTATCAGCGTCGGCCTCAGAGTTATCACTAATACCCAGGAGTTCTGTCCACTTTTATTAAATCCTACCTTGCTTTGCTCGAGAAATTGAATTACAAAAGAAACTTGATGGAATGTCACTTTTTGATGTCGTTTGGGAAAAGAAAGGCCAGTGTTTAAAACCCTGGATGTATTTGGAAGAATAACGCTATTTTTTATAAAATGGATCATTATAAAGTTGAACAATTAATACATTATAACAATAGTAATATCTGCATAGTATTAAAAACAGTTTTATAAGAAGAATGGACAGTACAAATTCCCCAACAAACACACAAAAAAAAAACACACACACATACACATTCACAAACACCCACACACACACACACACCGACACGGGATGCAAACCCAAGTGCATCAAACACAATGTGGCACGAGTACATTGCCTGGGCCGGCGTACCTGGCTGATCTTCTCTGATAGAGCGCTGCAGTCACTGATAAAGAGAACTCTGGCATTTCAGACTACATGAGGGGCCACAGGGTCGCCTCGCCATTTCCCTCCTTTTCCATGTCTTTCTCTGATGCAAAGCTCTGCTGCTTACACAGTCTGTTGCACCCTCAGAGGTGGAGGCTTAGGCAGTCAAAGGTAGTGAGAAAGAACAGGAAAGATGGGAAGGTTGGGGGAGAACATGGGGGAGACAGAGGGAGACAGATTTAAGTATTGAGAAATACCTATGAAGAGGAAAAAATAAGGAATACAAACAAAAAGGAATGTTGCGTGGTATATATGGGGTATGTGAGATTATAACAATGTTTAGGAGTTGTAGTGTAGTGGTAGTGTAGGGACTGCCGTGGTTGTTTACCTGTGTCTCTATGGGACTGTCTGTCACATGGTCTGAGACACTATCTGTGAGGCTGTCAGCCCATGTAATGGCCCTAGACATTCGGGCTCCTGCAGAGGCATTTGAATTTGATCTGCAGACACCCCCAGCCTGAACCGCCTTGGTAATACATTGGGATACTTTCAGAGGATGTGTTAGGAATTTTTATTGCTGGCCAAAGTGGCCGACCATATAAGAAAGGAAAAAATACGATATAATAACAATTCTAGAAAAACCGATATGTGATTTATCGGACATACGATTGATTCCCCTATGCTTTATAGTGGATTGAAACATTTAGTATTTAAGAATTTATACATATATATATATATATATATATATATATATATATATATATATATATATAGGCAGAGAAAGAGAGAGTTAAAGAAAGGGAAAGACAAATGAATGTGTCAAATATTGATGGATGAGTGCCTGCTAGGCACAAAGCTATTACAACATCCCCAAAGAGAGCTTCATAATCTTGATTCACTCAACCTTGCATCATCTCAGCCATAGAGACTGTTGTTTTACAGATCAAAAGTTGTCGTAATGTGACCTTTCACTGTGTCGGTGCAATGTACATTATGCTTAAGATGTATTGGTGTGTATTGATTGGTGCCAATTGATCTGCCATCTGATCTATTTTGTTGTCTGCAAACAAGACAGTTGATTTGACGTTTATTCAGCCTGTTAGCAAGGCAGTTGACAACTAGACAGACGCAATGTCTTTATTTTGATGTGAACGTTCACTATAACAACTCTCTACTAGTCTTACACAAGTCGCTTCATTTCGAAGTGATCACTCAACATCGTCAGACGTTGTTGCTATGTGTGTCTTTTCTACAAGAATGCAGTTCTGGGCTGTTGTTTTACTGTTATTTTCTCCTTACTCATTGTTTCTTCAAGTTCAACTCTATTTTATACATGAAAAGAGTTAACCTTGAAGATACAGTTCACAGAAACATAAAAAGAGAGTTAAAAAGAGGGTATCTACCCAGAAGAGACAAAGGAGAAGAATCCCTATAGGTCTACAAAGAGGAATAGGAAGTAGTAGTGTAAATATAGTGAGACAAGGGGCAGACAGAAGGAAGGAACGGAGGAAGGAAGGAGGGATGTCCTGGTCCATGTGTTCTCTGGCTGCATTAGATCTCCCTCTCTCCCGCTCTCCCTCTCTCCCTCTCTCCCCCTCTCTCCCTCTCTCCCCCTCTCTCCCTCTCTCCCTCTCTGTGTAACAAACCCACCTGCTCCTTGGGGCTAAAAATACACTCTCACATTGAAACATTGTGCGATATCTTTTTCAGACATTCACACAGCTGTGTTTCCTAGATGGCTACATCACTCCAAAAATGCATCCATATAATTTAAGTATTCATGTATTCAGCTGGTTCTTTCTTACGCCATTTGTGATCACCCCACACACAAAGACATACACACTGCAGCCCACACTTCTTTCCTTTCATCTGTGTGTTCCTGGAATGAGAATAGTGAGACATTTAAGCTACACAACATTACTGATACAAATTCAAACTCTGGTCATCCCATATCCTATTTATATCATGATGTCCATACAGATTATTTTCAATACATAAATATACATATTATGTGACAATATGTAACCTCATGTACAGCTGATGAAAAATAGGCCACTGTGTACTACAGGCAGATCCTTATCTTATCTTTTTTCTCATAGAGCTAAAGTAGTCAAAGCTAATACGATGGTTTGTTTGTTTGAGCTGAAAGACAGTTTTTTGCCCATGTAAATCTACCAAATTATATATTTACCGAATTAAAAACAGTGTGAACCAAATGATCATGTTTTACTTGTCAAAACGACAGAGACACGAGATCTTGCAAGATATTCATAACAGAAACACATTGTGAGCATCGTGTAATGAATGCCATAGACTAGCCCACAGTTATGATTGATTTTGAACTCATTATGATTATGGTGATAACTTTTTATAGCCCTTTTATATGGCCTAAATTACACACTTCCTTATCAAGGTTTATTTTTTGATAATAAGAGTCATTTTTGCCAACTTATAGGTTAAGGTTGTAGGCTAGGGAAGGCTATAGGTGGGCTGTGACATGTTGTGGGAATTGATATTCCCAACATTGCTTAGAGTGGCGCTAGTGAACAAATCAATACACCACTGAACGTTTTTCCTGTTTACAATATAATTTGAACTATTTATGATTTGTTTTGTTGATCAATTATCAATGTAATGCACGTTCCTGAGCCATTTCCATCAATATTTTTTCCCAAAAATGCATCCATTTGTTACCTTTTTGACAGTGTGAAATGTTGCGATAATAAAACAATATGTAATAATGTGTGTGATATTTTCCATAACCCTTCCTTACAACAAAGTGGCTTCTGGTTAGAATCTGTTAGGATCATGGTATGTCTTTCTCCCCAAATAGGTTGGGAACCACTGATTTAGACATATGTTAACAATAGATAAGAGACCTACTGATTCTTTTTCTACTATGGTGTCTAAAGGGTGGAGGAGGTGGACTGGAGCGAATGGAGGAGCAATCTGGGGAACATTAGGGAAGAGCCCTTGAATTCACAGAAAAGACCAACAACGCCACCAGCTACCACGCCAAAGGCCACAAGTACGAGGACTGGGTAACATTTGACATGACAGTGTAAGTGTCCATGTAATAAGCAATGCAACAACCGGTAACAGTGTGTAGTTCCTATGTTATAACGTTATGGAACTGCCTGTAACGGCACACTGTGGATTAGTGTGGAACTTGCTTTTTCACTTTCTCCTAACCTTAACCCTTAACCCTATGCCTAAACCTTTCATACTATTGTCACCTTTTCCAATAATGCTAAACCCTTTGAAATAAAAATACAAAAACAAGTTCGCTCATTTTAGAATGACGCGAAAACAAAATCTGTAGCCTAGCCTACTTCTTATGCACGCCTCGTTTAGAAAAACAAAACATTTTAGACTGCAACAGTTTGGGTGGTTGACGTTTAACGTTAAATCGGAATTTATATTTTTGTATTACAATTATGAGGCTCGAAAATATTATGGGATATTTTGAAGATAATATTTAACTACAAGTAAGCCTATAAGACATGAAAATCACATGTTGAACAGACTCTGGACTTCCAAAGATGTGATCACACTTTTAGTGGGCCAGATAACCCTACTAGGCTACACAGCAGACAGCAGTGAACACCATGCTTCCATAATTATTATGGAAGCATGGTGTTGTGCACTGCTGTGCGGCCTGTCAGAAACATATGAGAAGCCTATTATAGGCTTTTCATATGTTTCAGACACAGTCTATCTTTGCCAACAACATATCTGCCACTTGCTGTTATGGAAGCAATGAAGGAAAAGAAAAGGCAACATTAGTGAACCCCCAATCCCTTGAATCCTCGTCTTTTAAATAATGATGCCATAAATAAAAACAGTTTAATTAATATATGCACTATTAATGAATAGCACTATTATTGGTGTCTGTTACTCTTCCAACACCATGCATATTTCAGCAGCATGTCAGCTCATTCCAAGACCGGCTTATGGGACTGCACTTAGGTGTCAAATAATCACACCTATTTCCTTTCTGTTGCATGTCTCTCTGTCTGTCCCACCGATAAAACCTGCTCTTCAGCAGAACACGTGCAGACAAGGACCGGCTGGAAAATTACTTTCTAAGTCAACTACGCACAATGACCCAATCTTCCTCCTATATCTATTGTTTTTCTCACAGACAATTCTTAATTTGACCTTTTAAAGACAATAAATAGAATATGTAATTATTGCCCTGGCCTAGAAGCAGGGCTCTAGAAGGAGGGCTCTAAAACCTCTTGTTTTGATCACATATGATGACAAAGGAAAGTTGCGGTAAAGACTCTTGTATGAAAATAATAAGTATGCTCATGACACAAAGATATGGATTTATTGTGATATGCTATTATATGGCCTTAAAGGGATCAAAATATGAGGTTTGGTACATCAGAGAGAAGGGAAAACTTTAAGTCTGATACCATACTTTAAATTTCCATATACCACAATCTAAATAAATATATAGACTAAATATCACCTAGACTGAATACAATACCATTGTAAACTATACTTTAGAATGGTATTTGGAATTCATAAGCAATATAGACAGATATTGATCAACTTTGTGTAAAATGTCCCATGATTAGTGTGATATTGCCTATTGTTGTGATTGCCTATAGCCCTATGGTCTTCTGTGAGTTAGCAAACACAAACTCCCATTAAAATGCTGAAAAACTGCTTGAAAAAACGTTTGATTGATTAATCTAGTGTTTGTCACAACTATTGACAAAATATACCAGAATTCAGCAAGGGGCTTGTATTAATTTACCACCCCGGTGGAGGCACAGCGCTTTCTGTCAGAAAAAAGGTAGTCTAACTGTTCTTCATGAAGCAATGACAAGAAATCCAGTTGCATTTCCGCTTGATAAAAAAAGAAATATATATTATTATCATCATCATTATTTTTACAATTGTCCGTCAAAGAAAAGGCATTATATGTATATAATACTTGCCCATTGAGATGTATAATATTCCTTTGCCATGTTTCCAATTTGCTTCTCTAAGCTCAGCCCTAACAACAAAGGGAACCTTTTGTTTTTAAGGTCTGAGCATAGAGAGGCAAATTAAGTTAAGCTACTAACAAACAGCAGCATATCTCCTTCTAGCCCCTGGTCAAATTCAAACAGGCCATTTATTTCCCAAGAAGAACATGAGTTAAGTCCTCTAAATCAACGAGGTAGTGTGTTGCAGCGCTCAGTGAAATTGCTGCCTTTGTGATGTCTTTCAGATTGAGTGAGACTTAATCTATACCAGCAACAACCAACCCAAACAAAATATATTTATTTGTATCCAGGGTGTGGACACGTATTTCAGCAGCAACCAGGCAAAGCTATTTGATGTAATGAATCATCATTATTACTTTGTATTATTATTATTATTATTATTATTATTATATATATATACAGGCGCACACACACACACACTCACACACACACATACATACACACACACGTACACACACACATGCCACAGTGGCTGATTCTCTGTCCTCTCGGGCGGCTGCTCAGCTACGTTGTTCAGGGAGAAGGTGGAATAGTATATAGGTTGTCTGGGGAAATGAATAAACACAGGGTTGCCCAGAAATTGAACCAATGTCTTTGGAGAGCTGTTGGTCTCTATTATCTCAAACAATTTTGTCGAATTCTGACCATTTTTGCCAGCAAAATAGTTAATAGTAACAATAGCAGGATGAGTATAATACAGCAGGGCATTGACTTCCCTCCCTTCCCTTCCCCAGCAACACACAAAGAGGATTTAGAATTCACCTCCAAAGTTCTCCAATAATACTCTAAATATATTGATGGCAATCCGACAATGAGTGAGGGGTAGCATAGGAGAGAGGCAATGTTGTGACAACTTAATCATTGAGTCAGTGTCTCTACTCTCTTGCTCTCTCTCTCTCTCACTCTCTCTTTCTATTTCTCTCTCTCTCTCGTCCTCTCTTGCCCTCTTTAACTCTCTTTATTGCTGTCTCTTACAGGCTGTAGGCAGCTGTCATGGTGACCTACATGATGTGATCACCTTTCTAGCTCCCCCCTCCCTCCCTACTCAATAGGGCCATGAAAAGCCTCTCAGAAAACAGATACAGAAACAGGGAGTATGTGCAAGTGACACAGTGACAAAAAAAGGAGACAAAATGTGGCTGAGAACAAAAATTAGAAAAGTGTTGCAGTAGGGAAGATGTGAGAATATAAGCTCTGTAGTTGTGAAACCACAGTTATAAAGGGTAAACATTTACATAGAATGTCTAACAAAAAAAAACATCGGATCTCTGTCTTACCCCATTGACCGGATAGGTTTTCCATCCCAGCTCTCCGATCACTGAGGTGGTATCCAGCAGCACAACTGGAAAAATAATGAACGCAAATTAGCTTCTTCTTGACTCAACACAACTCATTTCATCAGACTTTTTGTACGCAGAATGACTTTCAATTAAAATAAATAATAATTAAGATATTTTTGGCATCCTTATAGGTTCCTCATGGTTATGTCCATATTTAGACAACACTAATGTAATAAATAAATATTTTTAATAAAAATAAATATTTTTAATAAAACTTTAAAAGGTTATTAAGTTTTCAAAAATAAATTCTTCATATAATACATTCTTTTATCAACTTTTTGTCTATCTTACAGTCAGACACAGAAGGTTTTATATACATTATCTTCCAAAGAAGTGAAAAGGTTATGCATATGTTAAAGTCATCATTTAACTAATAATGAGGAAGAGGAAAGAGAAAATAAATAAATAAAAGTCACACAGACACAAACATTACACCATATGAGGAATGACATGCAGTTTTTGTCACACGGATAGTGTATGTGTGCATAACAAGATACTGACTTCTAAATAAAGGCTAACAAATGCACCACATGACAAAGGTATTCCAGCATTCAGCATTTAAATGAACGCGCAAGAGATAGCTGTCTATTCACCCACCCAACCATCCATCCACTTTCTTTAACTGTTTTCTCCCGGTAAGGTCGTCATGGTTATATAAATGCCCAGGGGCCCTCCTCTTCTCATTCCTCCTGGGGGCCTGGATCACTAGGCTGGATCTGCCCCGGGATCTCTCCCCAGTTGGTCGTACCTGGTACACCTCCAAAGGGAGAGCTACCCTTTACTCACAGCCTGTGACCATAGGTGAGAATGAGAACATAGATTGACAAGTAAATTGAGACCTTTGCCTTAAGGCTCAGCTCCCCTTTCACCACCACCACTACCACGGCCGCCTGGAACAAGGAGAGAGAACCGGAGGCCGATACTGCCTCTAAGCAGTCTGCAGACGCCTCTCTAACCCTAGGTGTTGAAGGACTGAATGGCATTCCGTATGGTTTTGGTGCACATACACGCATAACAGAGTTTTCTTCCCGGCAACTCAAAGTCATAGAGAGACTCTCCACCAGGACAAACTTCCGCTTTGTGTCAGCTACCCTGGGGTCTTGTGAGTATCCCCTCTCTGGTCCCACCCCTCTCACCATGGGCAACACCTTCTGAGTCTAACAAAGACCATTGATTCCACCACCAAGCATGTACAATAAGGTGAAACCAACTATAGTTGGTCACTCTCAATCTCCGGACCCCCCAACATCAGTCGTTTCTGTTTGTTAGGTCCAGATTGCCTAACCCCACTCTGTACGTCCTTGCACTTGTTCTGTGTCTTGATTTTATGCCCAGTGAGGATGCGTGGGATACCCAGCCATGAGTTGCTCACTGACAAACACTCCTCCCAGGCCTGGCTCGAGGGGGTATCCAGGCCGGGTTAGAGTTAGGGCTAGGGTTAAATTGACGTTTTGTCTGCCATCCTTAAGGTCTGAATCTTGTTCATCTGGAGCATTGTAGGGACACATGGTTGTTTCAACACACAATGAATCATAATTTGTGAACATTTCTAAATGAAAAATGCTGTCCTCGAATGGTCCTTCAATCTGCACAACAAAAGTTGACAAAACATTATTTGTATGAATGCCCTTTTTGTAGCACTACATAGTTGTAAATACCAGTCACTAATCTCTGGTAAAATACTGTAAAAATTCTCTATGGTTATTATTATGCTAACACACATTTCATTCATGGCTAAATTACAGTATAGTAATAAGTATATTAAAGAGTTGGTGGTTATTGCTGCTGAGATTAGAAGAGACATGGTGTTGGTGACATTACCTTTTGAAACTATTTTAAAGTTATTTAACAGATACCTCTACGAGAGCCTGGCTGATAAAACCAACCTTCCACTGAGACAGAAACTGGTGTGTGTGTGTGTGCGTGTGTGTGTGTGTGTGCATATGTATGTTATGATTGGGTGGACAACCGTATTTAGCATATGTTAAACACATTAAAGGGAAGGTCAGATTTTAAAACTATTATTTGGGTGTAATTTGTTGAAAATGCCATAGCCATCCGTCAGCTATTAGAGAATGAATGCTCGGTGACAATATCTGTACTGGTTGACCGCGCCTGCCTCTGTATAACGCCACTTAGATTCAAGAAGGCTCCCGGGCTCATTTCTGACCAATCAGGGCATCTCTTCTCTGATTAGTTTAGGGAATCCATCATTGACTCTCAATCACATCCACACACACGGCATCATAGCTCCACACAGATGAATGCAATACTTCTCAATGATGGAGAAGCGTGGGGACTAGGGAGGGAGGGAGATGAGAGGGAGGGAGATGAGAGGGAGGGGGGGTTTCTGGGGGGTTGTTTTTTTCCTCTTTATAACTCTCAAATATTACCTACGGCAGCCTGATCTGTAAATTAAAAAGAAAATCTATTTCAGTTTTTGAATGTCTTCTTCTGATGTCTTTTGGAAGTACATAAATCTCAATGCTCTATGGGCTTGAATTTATGTCACATACGTGCAAGTTGAAGACAGGAGGGAAACTAGGACTGCTGGTGCCAGGCAGCCATGTTAATTGACACCATTACAGGCTGGTCAGTCCCTGCCTGGTCTCACAAGAGACTGAGGGATAATTGGACCATTCCACTAGCGCTGTTGCTAAGCATGCAGCGCAACCTGCCGTCAAATAGAGTAAGCAGACCTAGTTTACAAACTAATTTGTCTAAGCTAGACAGAAACAAAAAAAAGGAATGATAAAGAAAATACAAAATTCATGTTTCAATGGTTTTGACTGCCTGTTTGTATGCTTTCTGTATGTGCACTTTAACAAGTTTGTTTAGGGTTAGTTTAAGCTTTACATGCACTTTAGTATAACAATTCATGAATGCATTTTAGTCTACATAATGACAGGTTTTGTCTCAATATGTGGCAGTGGCTCTATATCATTCTACAAACGTTCTCTTTCCCTTTCTCTCTCTGTCGCTACCCATCCTGTATACTCCAGCCAGACTGAATTTTCCTCTGGAAAATGTAACATCTGGACAATTTACTGTGTATAAACATAATCAGAATGAAGACTTGTGCCACTGCACATATACTCTCCCCCCTCCCCCTTTAGGCCTACTGCATCCATATAGTATGTGTGATATTTGTCTATATTTGTCAAATTTGACATGGCACTAATTTACAATAGAAATGTGGAGCCTTAACATTTTCTGCAGATCGTTGATGTTGCATGACTGATTTTTAACAAAGTGATGGCACTGCATAGCCAGCAGTGAGCTTTCCATTGAGAACTAGTAACACGAAGCCCTAAGATTTAACTAGGCAGGCGGCTATCAATAAGATCTTCTTTTCTTTGTTATTTTAGTGTTTCTGATTGCTATTGTGCACCTCTACTGCAGTCCATCAGACCATGTTGCCTTGATTCGAACAGCTGATGTCCCGAGTCAGATGTCCTGCCAAAGTCACAGCCCCAATCTTGGATTCCCATGAACCGAAACAGGAACATTTTTGAATATCTTTATATAACAGAATGCCACTCAGACCACTGCTGGGAGGGGTTCCTTTGATTTGTATGGTTGTGCATTTGAAGTGTCTCTATTTTGTGTACGCTACTGTTTAGGTCCTACTCTTTTAACTAGGCTTTAGTTTTAAATAAATAACTGATTACAAGGTAGACGGCCATAGCAGAAGGATGACTTCTGAGGAACCCTAGCTGGGTTGAGGGGTGGGCGATGTAGTAGCACTGAGGTTGGATTAAAGCCTACAAGCGTTATTTTCCTATCTCGTCACGAGTCCTACCATCTCCATGCTGTTTGTTGGTGCGTATGAAAATGTTTGTAGCATACGTATTGTAACGATCAGTGTGTTCAGCACAAATGGTTCCACATTTTTCCGCGTATCGCCTGTGCATTATTAGAACTGAGCACATAATGATTTGCCACGAAAGAAATACCTTTTTGTAGTCCTTCCAATATAGGAGTGAGTTCAATAGCAGGTGCTGAAGTTCACCAACAAAAAACTGTCTCACACCGCTCTATCATACAAGCTGTTTCACAGAAACAAATCTCGCAGAGATTGCACAAGGAGCAACTTGAGTTTAGCCTATATTGAACCCAGAAAACAATCAAATAAACCTGGAGGCGTTGAAAAGCCAGTGTAGGCCTATAGAGTCCCAAAACAATCCATATCAACATTTGAATCCTGACCGATGTCGGCCAATAACCAAAACGGCACACAAAGCCTCCGCGTCCAACGACAAAAACGGACAGGACTTGTCGAATACATACTGATATCTCTGATAGGCTATCAAGTAGGCTTAAAGTCAGAAGAGATAAAGATATCATAGCACAATGGTAATTATGCCTATTAGCCACATAGGATGTTGTGTGGAAGTAGCCTATGGACTAGGCTATTGCATGTGTAAAGTTGGCCACAGATTCAGATTATGAACTTGAATCATTTTGTGGATGTCCAAATTGGTCCAAACAACTATTGTAACTAGGCCACTTAATGTAGGCTGTAAAGGTATACCGAATGCAGCCTATTATATAAACATATTATAAGGCTATTATTATTATAATTTTCACATTGAATTAATCTAGCAGTAGGGCGCAATAGGTCACCCAACAGAGTTATTAAAATGGGTCCATAGCAATATTGTTGTTTAACTAAAACTTGTCTTGGACGCATTGCGCGGAATGTCATCCAAATAGGTGGCATTATTCGACATCTTGCGTAGCTGTATTTTCTTTTTTTTCTTTTTTTACCACATAGTAGTCTAAACCAAGACGTCTAAGTAATACTCTTACAAAAAAATAATGTGGTTATTAGAAAACTAAGTCTACTAAAATCCAAGAATAACACTAAATTGCCCTAAAGTAGCATTTAGCCTTGTAAAAATAAAAAAATAAAAAAAGACCAATCACACACATGCAAGAATACAACTCACCTTGATTACTGAGAGTCGGAGAAGTGAAGAAAACCCCAACGAACAGCGTAACAAGGATGCAGACCTTTCCAAGACGCATGTCTGCAGCGACATCCACTAGTTTGTTAGGAGCAGTTTTGTCCGAGGCAGAAACCGTGGTTCGACGGGTGCTGGCAAACCCAACAGTGCTCACCGTGTCGCTTCTCTTCCGACCTTATATTTGGCATCTGCAAGTCCCCCAACACGCCGCGGAACAAGGGCCAAAACAAAGCTTTACCTGGTGCTGCTGCAGCGGGACAAGGGGGCATCGGCGAAGTATCCGAAATGAGAATAAGAAGAAGAACGTAGAAAGTCTCGGAGGCGTAATGTCCGAGTTACCTGCGGCATTTAATATATCTTTTTTTTTACGGAAACAGCATTATACGATTAAAACAACTTTGAAGTAGGCCTACTAAAGATGACTGAAGTGTAGGTTTTCGATCCTCTCACAACAGCGTCCGGGCAGATTGGAGTTAGAGTCTGACAGTCCGCTCCCCCACTGCAGCATCGTAGATAGAGAAAAAGGAGAGAATCCGAGGAAACGGGGGAGAGCAGAGAAGTGGCAGCAGCGGTTGCAAACGGTGCACATCTGTGTTTGATGCTCGGCACTAGAGGGGGTTCGCTGACAACACAATGGCGTGCGTGCACGTGTGTGTGTGTGTGTGTGTGTGTGTGTGTGTGTGTGTGTGTGTGTGTGTGTGTGTGTGTGTGTGTGTGTGTGTGAGAGGGAGGGATGTGTGCGCTTTCCATTAGAAACCCGTCAATTTGTGTGGCTTTCGGATTTAATTATTGTTAATTTGTTTATTCGTTTTAATTTCAACAAAATCAGGAATCGCCAACTTTGACTGTTGGAAAATAATGGATTAACCTCATTCAAAAAGGGTAGAGATGTATGCTCATCGAGAAGTGTATAAAATGGATAGAATAGAAACAGAAAGACTAAACTTTTAAATATGCACAGAACGGTCTATATTCGTTATTAAATAACAACTGTGCATTTGTTAAATATTGACTTACCACAGATCAATAGCAACAGACATTGTCTTGGAGGTGCACTTCTAAGTAATAGGCCTTTAGCCGAGGTAGTGTTGCCAAGCTTCCCAATGTCAGCCAATATTAGGGAAGGTCTTGTTCTCATCTCCTCGGACATCTCACAGTTGGTACGTCAAGGCCCCCTCGCCATCCAATTCCCTTTACACACACTCAGAGGTGCATGCACACACACGCGCGCGCGCGCGCGCGCACACACACACACACACACACACACACACACACACACACACACACATACACACACACACACACACCGACCCGTCTAAACCAAGCAACGCTGCCACAGTGAGATCTAGTCAAACAGCGACACAGCAATAGCCGCCTGTCAGCAGGCGAGAAGTAAATACATCAGCATCAAACACAGTCACAAGCACTTAGTTCCCAGCCAATCGCCAAACAATGAAGAGAGGCTGCCAAACAACTTTGCGATCTCATGATATATGCGGTCATACTGTATAATGTGGTGTTGCAATAGCCAGCATCCCGTACACGTTGATCTTGGAAAGAGGCAGGCCTCGCACAGCATAGAAATGGACCAACCTATTAATGTCAGTGCAGATGTATTGCACTATAAAGTAAACGTCTAAAAGTCTAAAGTATACCGTATATGTTATGGCGCTTTACAGCATATAAAAATGCTTTTGAGTTGTATTGCTCAGCACTGGTAACACAGTTGCTAGTGATTCTGTCTATTGGCTTCACTGCCCCTCAACTACAACACTGACAGTGGAGGCACATAAGTCCAGTTTGACTAGCTGGATTTCATTCATTCTGCATGCATTGAACATGACATTCTTATTTTCAGTTCCCTACCAATCAGGCATCTGGGATGTTTTGCTTTAGCTATAAAAGATTGACATTCCTCTAAGATGAGACTTAGAGTCCCATCAATGGAATACATTTGCATGCAGGATGGAAAATTACTATTTCATCCTTGGAAATAGAAGATTCCGAGGGAAATCAATTGTCATTTTGGCAGGATACCATGGCAAACCACTTTTTTTCCATTCCAATAGAACAATAAATGCAGTATGGCAACTGCAGTTGTGTTTTGTTATGTTTTCAAGCTATACACCTGAATTAAATGGTTTAAAATAATCTAACTTTGTGCAGCCAATACAATTGCATTTTCCTGTTCTTGGCTCTCCTAAACTAGACTCAAGAGACATTCCATGTATTCAAGTTTGCGATTTCGCAATGAATATCAGTCCGGCTTTGGCAGGGTGGCAATTGATTTTCACATATGGGCGCGGCCTTACTTTGTTGAAAAACTCCAACAAATGAGAATAAATTACTAAGTGAGGCTCTTGCTCTCTTCGTTCTTGCCGAAAACTGTTGGAGATAAAGCTATAACATATTCTCCACTGATGCAAACCTTTCGTGCACATTTATGTTAAGCTTCTCACGTTGTTATTATTTCATTTATAATGTTTTAAAAATTTCCATAGACTGCTACACTTTCCTTGACCTTGTTTTGAAATTCTTTAGACTGCTGCACTCCTTGCTCGTCCTGAACTGGAACTCCCTCCCCCTAGCGCTGATTGGTCCCATCATTTTTTCAAGAAGAGGCTTTCAACAGGCTGGAGGCCAGACTGATCTGCAGGGAGAAACAGAATGTGAGATTTGGTTTCTTTCTGTTTCACGAGATCAAGATGATCTCACAAGGCTACTTAACAGTAGCTGGGTGGATAGTAACAAACAGACAAACAAAAAACTTTTCAACTATGCTGTCTACACTACAGAATATGACTTGGCATAATAATCATACTAGCAACCCTAGTTGCTACGACGACACACTCAACCACACCCTCCCCCTTCACCACCATTACCTCAACTGACACCATGTCTAACAATGATTTGGTGTCTCTGGCTGTAATGGCGATCAATGAGGTGTGAGGGTATGTAGAAGAAAACTCACTGAAATATGGTGTATCTCTGTTGGGAGGGATCAGCCAACTGTCTATCTGTAATCACCACTGTGAAAGAGCTGGAACAAGACTACATCAGCACTACTGACGGTTACAATGAGACTTTATGGATTGAATAGGCTCAGACGATGCCCTGTACATGATGATTTAAGCACAACTGACATTTATGTTGAGCAAGACTATAGCACAGTGAAAACTCAACTTATTTTCACCATTGTGTAACCGACCACTAATACTAGTTTAATCTGTCTCTTCCACACACCAATATTGTAAGAATTAAATTCTAAAATTTACGATTTTTTACGTTTGATCAGAAATGACAACATGTATGTTTACAATAGCAGTATGTTTACAGTTTATATCTATAAAAATACAGATATTAACACACACACACACACACACACACACACACACACACACACACTCTTCTTGTCAAAGAGACGTCTTCGCAGCATTGTTTTTGGAACTAGGCTTCCATTAGATACACTTCACACAGCGCCCCTGATGCAAGTTTAGGCTTCATACCACTTGCGCTGTTCCTGCAAAATAAGCAGGAGCAGAAGCATTTGGGGCCACATTAAGCAGTTCATGTGACTGTTGTCACTATTTCGCAATTTAATTTGTTACAGATACCTTTGTAAGTGCTTGCCTCCCATCCCACACGATTGAACCACTTCTATTCCTCACGTCTGCTGCCCATCTCCCTGGGTGTGTAATGAGGCATGGACTCTAATCTGGACGGCCACGGCGCCTGAGAGTGAGAAGAGCAAATACAGAGTTCTGTTCATTGGGCCTTAGGGTCCATGAAGTGGTAACGACAGCTGTTAAAGAAACCTGCACCTATCGTTTAAAGGCGAAGGGAAATAACACGATTGGCCTTGTCCCCGGCACATGCAATTCCACAGGCTGACAGGGAATGGCTTTTCATCACATGAATTTCCTCCCTATTGTATTTGAGCTATTCAGGTGAGATTGTTTCTCATTAACCTTTGATGTTTATGGCTGATGATTTTAGTCATTGTAACGTCTCATGGGGCCTTCCATCAGTCAGCCGTCTTTGCTCTGCTCACCTCCACACTACACTGCCCAGCCCCCTTCTGCTTCCATTCATCGGGTCTGTTGTTTTAAAGCATCCTCACGCAGTAGTGGTCCCATGTTACTATTGCACATTTATTTGCAGTCATTACTTTGCCCGCAAATGAAAAACAGCAATAAACTGCTGAGTGTTGTATAACCTTTACTAGGGCTACAACATTCAGGGTAAACTAACTAGCAGTTACACACACATATCAAGTATGCAAAGGGAAGTGAGTGACCCAATGCAGCCGTGCACACCAAATGACAACATGTATCCTAAATTGTTCATATTTTTCACTCTCTCTGCATTTTCTCAACTGCCATTCTGAAGTAAATTTCAGTGTTCTCCTGTGTACTTTCCCCTCAATACCCCTGGCCCCCAACCTGTCTCTCACAATAACTGGTGTATAGAGCCAAAGATTAGTAGAAACACAAAGATTACCAGAAAGTATTTGAAATAATGTGCAATGAATGCAGGGGAACAAATATTTGGACACAGCTCTGATTGTCTGGGACATTCTCTGTGGAGTTTAAAGGCAGCTATCCATCTCCATTAAATCAATACTCAAGGGGATTTCAACAATGACATGGAATAATCTAGTTTCTGTTGCAGAAAGGTGTGTGTGTGTCTGTGTGTGTGTGTGTGTGTGTGGTCATCGATGCCCTTGGTGGCACACAACGCCACTTATTTGCATATCCTTGCCAGTGTCAGCACGTGTGTTTACTTGTGTGTTGAGACAAAAACCTTGCTAATAGTTGGCTAATGGTGCTGCAGGCTGATGTGTGTGGGCTTCTATTTTCCTGTGCATATAACTAGAAAGCACCAGTAGCCATGATTTAATAGCAATCCAGCAAACTATTGAGACACATGCCATATAAAATGGAGATAGAGGTGACTAGAGATCACAACCAATAGTTATTTAATTCATAGTTGTATTTCTATTTTATACAGCAACAATTGTTATTCTTCACTTTCACAAATGTTCACACTTTCACAAATCAATTCAAGAGCTTGACCTTTGATGTTGTACTCAGACAATCCTTGCTTTCATGCTTTCCTTCAACAAATCTTTTTTTTTAGTGTTGTTGTTTTTCTAAACATTGTGAAACATTTAAACTGTAAGCCATCTTTATAAACGAAGAATAAGTACTTTGGAATAAGGATAATGTAGGATGCTGAAGCAAACAATCAAGCTTTCTTTAAAGGTTACTTATTCTTTCTGCTGTGGTCAGACGTCTTCAATTGATTCAATACTAAAATAATTTAACAAAAATAGCTGCTATCCAGTACGTCATGTATTCAGCACAACGTACCAATGTACCAAGAGAGGCCTTGGTAAATTGATTGTGACTGACTGTGATTGTGAATTGTGATTGTATTACATTGATATAAACAAAACAACACAAAATGGATAGAGTTGGGAATTCTGGTTGGCACCCTGCATGAAGGGAGTTCATGCAAGATGATTTAATTATTCAGCTTTTTAGTTCACATTTAAATTCCCCTCACTCACACCATGTTGCACTGAAAAGTCCTTAATTTAAGCAAAGGGACTTTTGTGTTTCAGATTAAATGGGACTTTTGGACACACACATAACTCCTCATTCAATCTGTTTTTCTAGCAAATACATGTCACCATAACCTATATTTGGTACAAAGTCACTTTGGAGCAATAGACTGACTGATTGACAAACTTTAATCAACTTAACGTCTGCAAACTTCCACTTCCAGGCTCTGGAAGACGTTTCATTTAGAAATTCAGATGCAAGTTTGACGGCGTAATTGTTAACAAAACATTGTTATGGCTTGTACATGGTTAAAATCTCTAGCAAATGCAACTAACTAGATCAGAATGCTGACAGAACACAAATTGTGCTCATTAATTGAGTCTGACTTTATTTCTTGCTCTTGGGCTACCATGCAAAATATGAGCAATTACAACCAATTACAATGGTTGGGACTTTAATTAGCAGGGAGTTTACTGATAAACACAATTTCCCAGAATAAAGCATTTGGTTTTATTGTTCAGCACATATCTTCAGACAATGTGTGTTTGTAAATGCAGACATCAGTGGCATTCACATGTGTGAACATGTGTGAACGCCCGTGTGGGTGTTTATATTCAGTTGGGTGCAGGGGCTTTATAGCGCTTGTGGTTGGACTGCCAAACTTGAAAAGAAAAATACAAGGCTTAATAAACCAATAATTAAAAAAAGGCAGTGCCCTATAAGCTTGGGAACCTAATAAGAATAAAACCATGAATATAATAAATATGTTCTTGGGTTTATATACTTTCAAGTTTATTTTGTTTGAATTTTGTTTGAATTGTCTGAATCCAACTTTAAGGGGGAAAACATTTACGATTTGCTCATCATTTCAGTCTCTTATTATGCAGAGCTAATTCCAAGAGATCCTTGCACCCCAACAATAAATTATCTTGGACATAGTTTTTTTTATCTCTCTTTAATTAGGATGATGGATAGTGAAAATAAAAGAGTGTTTAGGTTTGTGTATTTTTTCAAATAAAATGGAAGCGTTTCTGAAGATGCAGCACTGGAAAATGTAATCTCCAAGGTGTACAATTTTAAACATTTTAGTGTTGTAAACAAGTGTGGATGTCGTCTATGCTTTACAACACACACACAATATTATATATTATAGAACTAACTAAATATTATGATTATTTCATAGATTAGAAGATAGATAAATAAATACAGCAATCCAAACATTAATACATAAACGAAGAGTATTAATAAATTCTTAATAAAAAATAAAAAATAAATATACCACATGAACACAACAAAAAAAATCATATTATTTTAAAAAGGAGACAAACAAAACAATTTTGCAATATGATTAAACTGATCTTATCTCGATTCTTCTGTGGTAAATGCGGACTGAAAACAATTTATTTACTACACAGTAATAATAATAATAACAACAATTCATAGCTACACTTTTAAAGCTGACAGTTGTTTCCTTTAGCATGCCTTGCACTATTAGACAAACGTTTCCCTTTTTTCTTTCTTCTCCACAGCGTCTAAACAAGAGTAAGTAATTAGGTAGCACTATTTTCCTCTGGTTATTATTATAACGGCAACAGACACGGTAATTGCAGTCTTTCAGTCGGGGGAGAATTCACACAGACATGTTTGACCGTCCAGGAAGCTACTGTCTTATTAAATACATCCTCACTTCCTCACTTCCTCTGTGCCAGAACTTTCAGCAGCTGCGTCACCTTAATCACCCTTACACAGCACTAGATCCACCACCAACCTCCGATACACACACACATGCACGCACGCAAGCATACACACACACACATACACATGCACGCACGCAAGCACCCACACACACAATTGCATGCGCACACACACACACACACACACACACCATGCCATATTATTTGCCAAATTGATACAGTTTGGTGTCTTTTGCCAGGGTGGTAAGGCTTACAATTGTTCTGCTCTTTAAATGCATTCATCCAGAGGTAATTTTAAAACTAGGGTTTAAATCAAAACTTTGCTCAATCAAATCAAAAAGCAATGCTATTTAGCCTCTGAAGTGGACAAATGTTCACTTCAGATGCTAAATAGCATTGCTTTTTTATTTGAAAGCGTCTGCCAATTGAAGTTAATTTGCAAGCATAACCTTTTCTTTAAACACACCTCAATACATTTATCCCTCAACTGTATTGAGGGATAGGATAGGATTGAAGGACACACTATACGTGTAAAATGAGTATGTCAGAATCCAGCAGATGTGTTAATCACCAACAATAAAAGAGGCATAGCAGCTGTTTGCTCATGATACTTGTTATATGTTGTTTATGTGCATTATATAAAACTGTTTTGTTTTACCTATATGGAGCTATGTGTGCCAGCTTGCCGATGTTTTCAATTCCAATTTTGAAGCCCAAACTACCATTGACGTGCAATAATGCTCCCCTGGGTAGAAAAATACAGAAAATACCAAAAATACAAATTCTTGTAAATATTTGATTTGGAATTTGAAATCCCATTTACATGACATTTCCATTATATTGTACTATGTCCCTCAGGCCATCTCTGCCAAGTGCAACCAGACATGCTGCTCAAAGTGTGCTCTACAGTGGTCTACATGCTGTTTATGTGCGCTGTGTATAAATTATGTGAATTATTTAGATTACATAATTTATCAGATGCTTATATCCAAAGCATTTATTTAAATGCATGTCATTAAGGAGGAGGTAGGTGTTTGTAAATGTATTAGTAGGTAGAGAGGTAAAGGGATTGAACCCAGTACCTTACAGCTGAGATTGACAGACAGAGAACATCCTTGTCACTACACTATCTCACCATAAATATATGTGTGTTTAAGATAATTATATGTAAAAAATACAAAGAATACAAAAATACAAAAAGTAAAAATTATTGTAATGTCTGTGTTTAAGATAGTTATTCGTAAAAAGTACAAAGAATAAAAAAATACAAAAAGTACAAATTCTTGTCAATATTGGCATGTATTGGCTTACATGGCATGTAATGGCATTTCAAATCCAATTTTCATGAAATTCCCATCCTTCTCTATGGTTTCCTTCAGGCCACCTCTACCAAGTGTGACCAGGCCTGGTGTGACAACACTGCTTGGCAGGTCATTTAGTGCTGCTCAAAGTGTTCTCTACAGTGGTCTACAGGCTATAGTTGTTTAAATATAAATCATGCATATTGTACTGACATACATAAGCGGGCATTAAGTTATTATTCACCATTGTAAACCTATAAGCGGAATATATTTTATGCATAGTTTCCTCGACGGAGCAAATAGTTGATTGCTTGCATGAAAATATATCTGTCGAAGAACAGTATTTGGTTTAATTATCCCACCACCAAGATACTGTAATAAACAGGTTAAACATTGGACATCGATCTATCTGTTGTAAGCACAAATTGTGGAGACATGCTCAACTAAAAGTCCAAACATATTTGTCATGTAATTTCCTTATTCTTTCCTTAGTCTTTTAGTCATTTTAAAGCTTAAAGATGGACAGGATTATAATAATTTGTTCATGAAGAGTTGACAGATGAAAAGTGGTTTCTAATTTACAGAAAGGAACTGGAGATTATAACAGGAAAATACAAGATTAATTATGGATACTTAATTGTTTCAAAATGTTGCCTTGCGTTGCAACATATTGTCACAGACAGACAAACAGACAGACAGGTAGACAGAATGGAAGACAGACAGAAAAGAAGCAGGCAGGCAGAGATGTAGAAAGACAGACAGGGATGTAGACAGACAGGTCTTCAGAGACATAGACAGACATGTAGACAGATAGACAGACAGACAGACAGACATGCACACACGCATACATTTGAGCTACAACACACAGCCTGTGTTTGTGCTGAACCAATCATGTGTTCCTAATTTACAGAAAGGAACTGGAGATGACAACAGGGAAATACAAGATTAATTATGGATACTTAATTGTTTCAAAAGGTTGCCTTGCCTTGTCACATATTGTCACAGACAGACAGACAGACAGACAGAATGGAAGACAGACAGAATGGAATCAGTCCGGCAGACGTGGAAAGACAGGCAGGCATGTAGACAGACAGACAGACAGACAGACAGACAGACAGACAGACAGCCTGGTAAACAGAGACATATAGACAGGGATGTAGACAGACAGACAGATAGATAGAAAGACAGACCGACACGCACACACATATAACTGTCTGCTACAACATAAGCCTGTGTTTGTGCTGAGCCAATCGTCTCGGATTGAGCCAATCTGCCTGAGTGACTGTGGCTGATTGAATCATCACACACCGCTAATGACCATTTTATGCTCATAATATCATCACTGTTTTTGGAAGGACTTTTATGATTAATCGACCCACTCCCCTCCCCCACAACATCATCACGCGCACGCACACACGCAGGCACACACAAACACACACACACACACACACACACACACACACACACACACACACACACACACCACATCAATGTAAAAATGTGGTGTGTACATGGTTAAATAATAGCTTATGAACTATAGACCATATGTATCTAGACATACAAAGGAATAACCGACAACCCAAGCGGTGACACATATACGGGATGGGGAACAAACAGTGGATGTCATGTTTGCCCAGAGAGATTAAAACACTAGACGTTGGCGCACACTGCCCTGAGGTTTCTCTCTATTTAAAATGTTTTTTTGCTCACCACTGGATTTGTCCTGAGCCTTTGTTGCACGACTGAAGAGAAATGTGTCTTTTCTATTGTTATTATTTTTCACCTTCTGAATCATGTTCCTTTTTATCATATTGTTTCTCTAGAGGGGAGGGAGTCTTACATGAGCATGCTAGGGTTTCTGTCCATCTCCTGCAGTTGTCCCTGGAACAGAACACAATTGGCTGCTGCCTACGCACTTGACTTTTTATTTTGCACTTCGATGACCAAGTGTTGAGTATCACCAAATGTTCTGTTGCTTGTTTTGTGTTGTATTTAACCCGTGCTGTGGTGCTCTCCTAGCCAGGTCACCCTTGCGAAACAGATTTTATTCTCCATGTGTTAAACCAGGATAAATAAAGGTAAAATAAAAATAAAATTTGTATATTCTATTAGAAAAAAATGGGCTTGTCCACCAGAAGGGGAGGAGAAAGAGGGAGAAGCGATCCAGTGAGGGAGGAGCAAGGGAAAACGAGTCCAGGAAGAAAGGCCGGCACGTGTGCCTTCCGTGACCATCACAAGTATTCCGAGCTGACTGTAATCCAACAGGACTGTTGCGGCTCATGAAAAAATCATGTCGTATAATCAAATCCGAGTAAAAACTCTGTGCCGTGCCTCGTGGGACTCTCTGCCCGCCCTGAATATTTCATGTAATGGAGGTTCTCGCCACCGCGGAAACTCTCAACAGTTCAGGATCGCGTGCAAATATTGACTGTTGTGCGGGGGGCAGGGGGTGGGTGGGGGTGTCGGGGGGGGGGGGGGGGGGGGGGGGGGGGGGGGGGGGGGTGAGCGAGGTGAGCAGGGCCACCGAGCCTGAGTGAATTTGATAAATAATGATAATCACATGTGACATCCCTCACAGCAGGAGGGAGGGGGAGGGGGGAGAGGGGTCACATCCGCTCGCTGGATGTGAACTGAGTGCAGCCCTACTGTGTAGATACAAGTGGAAGATGGACACTGTTTGAGATGGCAGTAGAGAGGGAGAGGGAGAGAGAGAGAATGAGAGAGAGAGAGAGAGAGAGAGAGAGAGAGAGAGAGAGAGAGAGAGAGAGAGAGAGAGAGAGAGAGAGAGAGAGAGAAAGATTGAAAGAGGCGGATGTAGGGTTTGAGAGTATTCCCGGCAGTGGCCTCAGCTTTGGTCCTGTAACATGGGCCAGATTCTGCCAACTGTTGTCCTGTCTGGACCTGGTTGGGGGGGGGGGGGGGGGGGGGGGGGGATGACCCATTTTTGAATCTTGAATTGTTTCCCCCCCCTCCATAATGAAAATGTAAAATAATAAATACATTTACAATAGCATATGTTGTTATAATTTATAAAAGAACACACCAATCTAAGACGTAAATGTTCTAGTCATCATAGTACAAATTTGTCAAATGTTGAATGTTGTAAAACACAACAATTCAAAAAATTGGGGGTGGATCCCCAAAGACCACCCTAAAATCGTTACGACAAACTAGACCACAATGTTTTGGGGTGGACAATTGGGAGAGAAGCAATAACAGGGATGTTGTTTTTTTCCTCTTATTTGGAGACCCCCCTAATGCCAGGTAGTCATTTGGAAACTGGTCCCCCCCAATGTTGCAGTGAAACCTATGCACTTGGGACCTAGTATATTGTGTCCAGATATCCAGGCAGTGTGTGAGACAAACTGTAGTCACAATCTACCCCTCCTCCACTGACAATTAAAATAACCACATTTTCACTTTACTAAATGTTTTCCGAGTTATAAAAGCCCCTGATGTTCAGGACTTTAGCTTGCAATACTACAAACATAGATTCTTCCATTTTCCCATCATGGCCAATTTGCACAATATGCACATGCACATGCAAACATTCATTGCTGAATATATTGAGCTGAATGGTTTCTAAGATTACGTAGGTGTGTAGACAATCACATGAATAGCGTATTATGCCTGTAATGAGGTTAGGGACATACCATTCATACTACACAGACAATGTGCTTATATGTGTGTGCTTGCATTTAGTGTTTTGGGGTTGTGATCAATTCACCTGAGACACTTTTTATTGCCAAGTGTAAACAAGGTTTAATACGGTGATTTTTTTATCACCACGTTCCAGAAGAGACATATGTCTCCTTGGGTCTTTGGAGCTGCAGAATGCTTTGGGCTGAAATGTTAACAAAGAACGACTTGTTATAGCGCAGCTTCCTTTTAGTGACGGTCTTTTGAGCCATCCTTATTTACATATAAGGGGAAGAACATTACACAACACACACGCACACACACACACACACATACACATACACATACACACACTAATGCACGCGCACACACATACACACACACACACACACACACACACACACATACGCATGCACACCGACACACGCAAACACACACACACTTAAACACATGCAGGCACACAAATACGTGCTCGGGGGAGACGTTCACAGCGTTTTCCCTTTGCAAGTGGACATTGGCAATTATAGTGCAATGAAGTGTGGCCTTAGTCAGACGGTGTGAAAAGCAAACTGCTTCCTGGTGCTGGTAATGCCGCCGAGTGGTGCCACCCGCATGCATTATCGGTTCCGTTCAGACGTGGTAATTGAGGCTCAATGGTGTTACGAGTCTGTCTGAGAGGCTAATAAATGCATCTCCTCGTGGCTAGTGGCGAAATTTGATCCTGTCTGCACATATTTACTATGGGCCTGTCCGCCGTCGGTGCCAGGAAGCCTGCGCATTTACGGCCGGCTCATCAACTGCCAAGTGAGGATGGTTAAGAGATGATAACGACATTACTAGGCATCGTACCAACGACATACATTGATGTTTTTCCACACCAAAGACATTTGATTACGCCACAGATAGTGGGCGTGCTCTTCAGGGGCAGGTAATTAGGGCCCTGACGTCAACATGATGGAAAGGGCTAATTTAGTCTGATCCTAGAAGTTTCCAAATGCTAGTTGAGAGGAGAAACAGTAGAGGCTGCAGTTGTTATTAGCATCCTGCCCCCCCACAAGCCCTGCAGGGGCCAACATAGTGTTCATGGCAGCTAATGCTGTTTATAAGACCTTCGATGAAGATGGTTCCTGTTTTCAAATATATTGTTCAGGGATGGGGGGGGGGGGGGGGGGAGGGGGTGGCAAAAGCCATCACATTGCCCCATGACAAACTGAGATTCCAGGCACTGTCATACATAACTTTCCTTTGGGTGAAACTCCTTATCTGTGCTGGATGCTGAGGCTATGAGCAGACGTGACAGCGGTCACCTCAGTTAAACGCCCCACCCCGTGTCCCACGTTGACCTTTCGAAGTTACACTGCATGATTTACCACCTTACAAAGAACAGAAATGGGATTGGAGGATTGACACCTTTCATTGAACTTTGCTTCAATGTTCAAATCTACGCTACTGGTTCTCCAATAGACCCCGTTTCTCCGCGGTGGAGTCTCCCTCTCGTCTCCGTCTTTTACATCGTTATGTTACGTTTGTCGTGCGTGATATGCACCGATGGATACGTTGAAGGATCGTCTTTTCTATGTGTTATTGTCACATCTATTTAGGTTGAAATCCGTCTGGATGTTGGGAAGGCGCGCAATGATGCAAAATTTAAAATAATCAATAATTGCCCACAAATGCATTACAACTAAAGTAACTAGCCTGTTTTTTAAATGTAAGGAGTAGAAAGTACAGATATTTGTGATAAAAATGTAGGGAATAAAAGTAGAATGTTGTCAAAGAAAAATAAATACTCAAGTAAAGATACCTGAAAACTGTACTTAAGTACAGTAACAAAGTATTTGTACTTCGTTACTTCCCACCTCTGAATATGTCTTATGATCTTCCACATAGTAGTTTGCCATGATGGCCGTGTCCAAAAGAGCTTCTCGGACACTTGTAGTACAACGTCATGGTGTGTGTGTGTGTTTGGATGTGTGCAGCTCCGTATGGGCAGCAGTCGTCCAAGAGAGGGTTAAGCCTCTTACACGCTTATAGTATAATGCCACTGTGTGTGGCCCATTTAACATCTCTCAACATAACGCTCATACACAACGATGGTACCAGCCCAAAGTAAGACAAAATAGCACAGCGTAAGTGGAATTTGCAAAAGAAAAGAGGCACAAATGCAAGTCTTTGTTCAAGAAGAGATAGTATGGCATTTATAATGCATGTATTAATGTCATTAAGTTCGTAGGGCAACATTTTAAACCTCCCACAGAGCTGTGGTGAAAAGCCAAAAAATCGTTGTTAATTTGTGTTTTATGTTGAATTACATATGTTTGGTGTTTATGCATGGACAAAATAGACATATACATTTATAATAAAAACTACAAACTAAAGGTAGCCATAATGTATTTTTGATAGCCACTCACACTACTCGTTCCAACCTACTCATTTATAAAAACCTGCACTTGATAACTTTCCAAATCAGTTTGGGAGTTACAGGATGAGCAATCAGATTTTACATGTGTTTACTTGTGTACCTTTTCAGTTAACTGTGCAAACTCCCTAGGTGTGAGTGTAAAATGGACTCAGGGAAACATGTTTAGACAACAGTGGGAAAGCACACAGATTTGCAGACAGCAGTTTATCTGTAATTACTTTTAGAGGTTGCACAAATAACAGAAAGAAAGGTGAACTTTTCACAATATTTATTTAGACTTAAAATTTAATTTATCCCTGTCTGGCCTTTGTGGAAGATAATCAGGGGAAAAGTTGCGACTGCTATATTAGTCTAGCCCAGGTAACATAAGTCTTTATCTCGATATTGTCGTGCTTTGGTTTGACTAAACAGTTTTTGTAGAGTATACAGAAATATCTATAAAATTTTTATTCAACGTATAAATATGTCAAATAATTGTTCAAAAATGATCAAATATACTTCTTTTTTTTAACCCAGCCTAACTGTAGTGACTTTGAAGCATTTTTACTTCAAAACTAAAAGCATACACTCACCCTGGTGAAAACTATATGACTGTTTAGGCGTTTGAAGGCATTCATTTTTGGTGTAGTACGAGGTCTGCAGTACAAGGTCACTTAATATGTCTAGTGACTCGAAAGTGGGTAAAACATTGAAGGACTTAAAGGTAACAAATGTACTGTATGAAGTCATAAAATGACCAAGATATGTCATCAGAACTCAAGGAAACATTCTTAGTTGAAATACTGGCTTCTCTGAAAATAATGATACAGCCAGTACATTATCTTTTATAATATGTGTTCTGGATCACAACGTTTGTTTTTGTTTTGGCCTGTGTTCTGGCTGTGTTATTCACCATTGTTCGAGTATCCCGGATTAGCTGCAGCCGTGGAAGCAAACAAACACCAGATTAATTGAGATTTTGCTAGGTTCTACCCCATTTAAAGAGCCTCGTCCACTTGCAAAAAAGCTCCATGACCAGAACCGTGCTAAAACACGGGTAAACCTTGGAGTTGCATTTGAAAGATGGAGACATCTTGGAGCCCATAATGATCTCAAGATGGATTCCAATGAGTTGGTTCATAATTTGCAAACAATCCATAAATTGCAAGCATATACATTAGCTGATTACTGTAACTTACACTGAAGGATTCGTCGTCGCTTGTCATGTGCGCTCGGCTCGTGCTTATTCATTGTCCTCAACCTGGCATCCCACGTAAGCTTTGAGTCTAGGGAGGAGGGGGCGGGCGGACACATCATTTTTAAACATTCGTTGTCAATGTCACATAGTATACCTTTAATATCATGTAAGAAATCTTCAATTTTCATAAGAAATTATACATTTTAATGTATATATTATTTCTAGTATCTTTTTTCCAACATTTGTTTCCAAATTGCTAGCATAAACAAAGTACTGATGCTTGACATTCTCCATTGCATGGGTGTCATGTAACTGCAAACAACTAACCAAAAGCAACAAATCAGATTTCATGACAGAGCTTAACCTAGCCTCCTTGGCATAGGGTAGATAACTTAGAGAGTTAAAAGTTTAAAACTGAACACAAGGGTTCTGTTTCCTTCATAAACAGCATGTAAAACACACCTTAAATTCTTGAGTCCCATTATTTCAGTTGAATGTTGATGATGTTTCCTTTTATTCCCCTTAATCTATGGTCTCACTCACACACACATGTTGCTCTAATTTCCTGAGACAAATATTCATTTTTTCACCTGGACTAAAACTATTTTGAAGATTGTGGTTTCCTTTATAAAAGGAGGTGGCAGGTTAGAGAAATTAGAGAGATCCACGTCTTTGACAAAATGTATTGCTCGCCAAGCTCAACTCTTAGAGGTAATGCACTTTGCTCTATCCGGACAGTAATTGCATCATCAATTATACAGTTAAACGGTTTTCAAGACACCAGATGATATGGTCGCTATTAACCTCACTGATCCTGACCAAGGTGAATGCTACATCTCTGGAGTATGACAAACGTGCAGTCAAGACATACTCACAATCACACTCATGGGCACACACACACATACACGCACACACACACACACACACACACACACACATACACTCGTTTAAGACAACTAAAACAACGATAATTTAGCTATCATCTAATCTAGTTCATTCGCATACATATTCTTAATTAAGGACAGTTCTACAATATCTCATGCATTGATTATTGATAACATCACATTGTCTTCTATAGAATTTCCTTTTCCTTCCAGTAGAATGTTTTTGTCAAGATTATTACTAATTTAAACTTTTACCCATGGCTGAGGTTAAAATTTGTAAAATTGAGCCTCCAACCCCCACAATGACTTGGTGATAGTTTGTCGATGTGTCATCCCATTTCTAGACAAATCCTAACATTTTGCTCATCCAACATTTCTTTCTTTCGCTCTTTCAATTGTTCGTTTTTTCATCTTGAGTTCATTTGTTAGTTCTTTCGTGAGGTCATTCTTATTTTCTTTTGTTCATTCGTTTGTTCTTTGGTTCTTTCTTTCTGTCCTTCTTTCTTTCTTTCTTTCTTTCTCTGAGTAATCAATAATGTCTCCAGCCCAGGTACTTTGATGTATGTCTGTTCTGTTCCCTTTGTCTTGTTGTCTCTCCCCCATTCATTTTCTATCATTCCTATATTTTCTGCAGCCTCATGTGCAAGGGCTTATGGCTGTGTGTGTGTCTGTGTATGTGTGTCTGTGTCTTTGTGTTTCTGTATATAGGCATGCTTTTTTTATTGGTGTGTTTGCTTCTGATACTGCTGCCAGTTCTGAAATGTATTTATTTACGTGTTTTCTAAAAAACACAAGCTTATTTCTTGGGTTATTTCCTCCTCCTAGAATTAATATTGCTACACGTTTTAACAATTAGCAGCATCGAAAGATATTGACATTGGTGTAGAATTAACAAAACAAAACAAAATTCAGCCAGAGTGTGTACATCTGCATGTGAGTGTGTTTATATTAAAATATATTTTGGTAAATGTCTCTCTTTCTGTTCCATCAACCTTTGGGTATTGAGTGGTCCTGATCCCACTGTGTACTGAGCCACCATGGGGTCTGAAAGTGAATATGAGCTCCCATGGGCCCAGCCTGCAGTGTGCAGGCTGGCATGCAGATGCCTGTTCAAGTTCCCAATAGTACAACACAGTCAAAAGTATAGAGGTTGTGGAATTGTAGAATTTCCCTATTGTGTGGCTTTTGGTTAAGCATATATTCCAGCACTGTTTTGAGTGTGTTTTGAGTCAGGTGGTATTTGCAAAGGTCTTGCACTGTCCTCACATTAACACAGCGGCAAGCAATTTCCCATTAACTCTCTCCTCCTGCACTAACATTGTAACACCAGTGTTCATGTCCACGTTGAGCCTTCCACTGAGCTGAGCTGGGCTCAACCACGGCATTTGTCTTGCCATGCGTGCTTCACATTCTAAGTAGTATAAGAATACATCTCTCTAGAATAAGACTGTATTAGTTTCTCTTGCACAACACTGCAGTGTCAATAGTAGGGACTTTCGTTAACGCCTCAGCCAGGCTTGTTTCATGAACATAACAGTTTTTCGGGGGATTCAAGTTTTTTATTATGAACATACAACTCTTTGGTCCATTTTCATGGGAAAAAATATGAATATTGTTGATTTAAGGTCACAATGTGTAACATTTCAACCTGCCTATCGACACTCCCAAAACCCCTCTCACTCACGCCACATAGCCAGCCGTGCTACGCTAGTTTGTGTCACACATTTGCACAACCAGTTAGAGTGGACAGAACACTGTTATGGAGTTTATTGAATTCTGAAAGTCTCACGCTTATCAGTCTCACAAATCAGACTTTAGATTAAGATCTTAAGTCTGATGGCAGACGAGCTCAAATCTGTGTGAACGGATCGTTTCGCTTTCTTTCGCTTCAAATGAGTTCCAACCAATCATGTTCCTGGGGGCGGGGATCTGTAGGTGCACTTTTGACTAGACTAGAAATAACCAAACTAGATCGGAACTAGATCAAACCTGATATGGCTGACCATCAATTAAATGGGACTAAAAAAACTTGTTGGAAGCATGAAACCAGACAACACTACACTTGCAGTAGAAGAGTAAACAGGACCTGTTGGCATAAGCAACGATGCCTAGGTGGTGTGCACGACTGCATACCTCTTCTACAGTGCTATCACCGTAGTGCTGCCGCAGTTTATCGTATTGGAGGTCAAATTAAAAAATAATCCATCTGAAGCATCCTAAAACGTCCTGTCCGGGCAGTAATGTCCCAAGACAAAGGTTATAGTAGACTGGCCACTGTGGACATACATTTGTTAAAATAGTCTTCTGAAATGTCCATCTTTTCCCTTTCGCATGAGTTTCTATCCGAGTCTATGATTTCTCTGACAAGCAGCATTATTAGAATATTAAAGACATAATAGGCAATATCATTTATTTTTTAATTTCTGTAAGATGAGTCCTTAGTATAGAGTGCGTGGAGACAAGGGTGCAACAGACCTCCCTCGTGTGTCCGTGAGCCTTGGCCTGGTCCCGATTTCAAACACGAATCAATGTTACTCCACATAGACGTAAATTGAAACCATCTCTCTATTGACTTGTCACCAATTTAATTTTTTCAACTACATGGGTCAGAGAGAGGCCACCTAAGACATTTTCACATTTTCACAGCTTGCACTCACTTTGACACACCATTATCCCCTTGACTTAATACATGGAATCCCCTTTGACCCCCCCAACCCCTATAGACACACACACACACACACACACACACACGTACACACACACACACCTGAACATACAGATGCCTTTATTGTTTTGCTGGTTTTTCTGTTCCTCTATGACCTGTCTGCTTTTCCCAACTGTGCCCTACTCAATATTACAATTCTCAAGGTTTCAAGGCGTCTTCCACTACCGATATATCCACTGATCCATCCATATATAGTCCATCTTCCACCTATCCATCCAGTTGTATTTCTGTTCATGCATCATTCCATCCATTCATCAGCATCTTCATATTGTCCTTTTTCTTAGGTAAGTACACCCGTTTTAGCAGGTGAACTTCGAGTTTCAAAAATGTGATCTGAGCAGTCGTGACAGTCGTAAGGGTTTTTGAAAAAATGCTGTCAAAAGCCATGTCTCACTCGCTTGGAGGTTTTGCATCCAATAGAAAACAACCACTCACAACTTTATACATTGTTGTAACTACTTTCAATCAGCAGAAGGGGAATTGGAGTGTTACTTACCCGTTGAGCCTCTTTATATGTGTTATTTCTTGTGTTTATTACTCCTATCACCTCACTTCAGTATTTCCCTTAATCTCCTCTGTCACACTCAATGCTTTGTATGCTAATATCCTGTAATATTCTCTATATACAAGGGAAGGTTATATTTTAGACTGAGGAACCATACGCTGTAATTAAGAGTCACATTTAGAGTGGCAGACACCTACAAGTCACACTACACACACTACATGTGTCTTGTTTCTCGAGATCTGCTTTGACAAAATACGCTGTGCACTAATTAATGAACCAGAGGCACTGGTTAAGTGTCAGGGAAAGAAATAGAAGGAACTCAAAATGGTAGACAACACACACGCGTACACACACACACACACACACCACACACACACTCCACACACACGCACACACACATAAACACAGACTTCAATCTGACCTAAAGAGATACACACACACACACACACACACACACACACACTCATGATTCACATGTTGACCTCCATGTGCACAGACCTGTCCTGGCCGGATGTTCAAAGTGCCGTAGTAGAGTACAGCAGAAGGGCAGCAGAGTGTATTTCAAGCCCGCAATTTGTTTGGAGTGCAGGAAGACCAACCGTCAAGGTTATGTGTGGGAGGTTCTCTTACTGATGATCTTATATGGACCCGTGCAGGGAGGACGCCCTCTGGATACTCCCAGCTATCCTCTATAATTATGAGACCCCACACTGAACCCCCTTCGTCGCTAAGCTGGCTGCGGACAATACGAAATGCTGACGATTCAGTCCACACCGGAAAGCTTTTCCAACCGTATTATTAGCAATACCCTAGCCATATGGACATGTACCTCATGTGCCAAGAAGTGCTGTTGCATGCATATGTGACTGATTCTGTTATTTATGCATTCATTGATGATGTGGAGAGAATTGATGTAAATGGACAGAGCTGTCATTTCAATCATTTAAAAAAAGAACGTCCTTAAATGTATTACAACTATGTCTTATGCCTTCACATAAAACATACACACAACAAGGTGAACAATTCTTGAACTTAGCACATGAACATACACAGTGACCTTGCACAACCTTCCCAGCATTCTTATGTTCCCAGGGAGGTCAGCATGGGCTGTTCTATTGGAGGTGACCAAGATCAATCTTTAAAAATGTGGGAATAAATTGGAACGACCTTGACACTATTGCTTTGGGTCAATACACCACCATTGCATACATGCTGGTTTCTAACGGAAGGGGAGAGTCTGTGTGTGTTGTGGGTTCTAAAAGCATTGTCTGAAATGCACTGCACCAACCAAACCTCAACACTTTGGATAGCACTCCTGGCATCTCTCTCCCTC
Source organism: Lota lota (assembly GCA_026745465.1). Lineage (NCBI taxonomy): Eukaryota > Metazoa > Chordata > Actinopteri > Gadiformes > Lotidae > Lota > Lota lota. Next base: position 3,372,687 of record JACYXH010000592.1, read on the forward strand.
TCCCCCCCACACACACACATAAAGACATGCTTGCACACACACATGCATGCACGCACACAGACACACAAACACACTAGGTACTTAGAATCAGCAAGTTCTACCTAAGGAAGTAGATCTTAATCATGTGGAAATCCATTATTTTTAATCCAAACATTATATTATTAAATATATTAGTATTAGTGATTACATATTAGTTGTCATAGATGCAGTTTTATTTTTTAATTTACCATTCTCTAGTTTAATTACCTATTCATGAGTCATAGTTGAAAGTGTTTTAACAGCATCTTTCATATCACGCAACTAAGAACCATGTTTAATCGACTTAATATAATAAATTATATTGATAATGCACATTAATTAGTGAGATGTGAAGGCTTGACCCTTGATTTGGTTACACAAAAAGATCTGTAAATAAAACATTATTTATTTAATTTTAAGAATTATTTAGAAGCTTAAACCTTTTTTTTTACTATGCTACATCTTTATATGACATCTGACATCTTTGTGTGATTCATTTAAAACAGTTTAATCTACAATGCAATCTCTAATTGCAAAAACTAGGTGACAGATAGTTAAGATTGACTGCTCTGCGGCAGGCGGGTCTTCTGAAGCAATCTGAATACCTTTCTTTTTTTTTCATACCCTTCTTTTTTAAGTCCAAAAGTGATCTATGGGTGAGCGAATAAGGGAGGGCAGCTGCGGAAGCTTTCAGTGCCAGAGGTAATTAAATCAAGCTTTAAAATGTAAACATGTCATAAAACAATATCAGGCTCCACTAGTTTTAATTGATGCCCCTCTGAGTACCCCCAGGGGCCATTAATCGTGAGGGATGGACTGACGTGGAAACAATGGAGGATGGTGGAGGTAATATTAATAGTCAGACCTTGAAGATATTGGTTTGAAGAGACTAGACCACTGCAGTAGGAAGATAAGATATGCCAGAAACTCCCTTCAACTTTTCTTTCGACAAACCAAAAAGAGTAGCTCAATGGCTAAGTTATGTGGGGAGATATAAGATTTGTTAACCATATAAGACCCTGGCATAGAAAAAAATGACCTCAATTCTTTTATTGTTGTATGAGGCCTCTGATGAAGAAATTAAAGTGTTTTCAAAATATTGTTAGTTATTAGTTATTATTGTTATAGGACGTTTTTAAAAGGTCAGAGTTGTGAGGAGTTTTATTTAGTTTTTATTTAGTGTTTGCGAACAAAGTTAAACAAAAAAGCATTTTGATAATGAAATTACTTTGTCTCTTCTTTTTGACCCGCATCACCGTGTCAATGCAATATCATTTTTTTTCAGTATAACATAAGGGACTTTTGAATGTTTAACTTTAGCAGACTTCAGGAGTCACTGTCCTTTCTCTTTGTTAGTTCCTGTCGAAAGTTGGGTAACATTTCACTGAGCAACGTGACACATTCTCAGGGAAACCAGCTGAGCACTCTATCTTAGTGTTCTTCTTCACTAATTAACCACATGTAATTAATGTGAAGGAAAGCAATCAAAAATGGCTACACCTGTCTAATTATATAGAAGTCAAACTGCACAAAATCAGATCCAAAAAATGGGCTCCTAATGACGTGTTGGTACCTGACAACCTGTTTAATTGGATTAAGGAGTAAGTCTTTTATTCATTATTAAGTTGTGGATGACCAGTCCTGGATTTCTCATGGCATCGAGATACAAGCGTTGTTTGGGTCTTTTTTTTAAACAAAAGGTAAAATAGTTAATTTGCACTATTGCCTTTTCTTGTTTCTATACTGTTGTGAACGTTTAGTGGAAATTAATGAAGTCATATTCCCAATCCCAATCAGTCGCCCTCATCATGACTCATTGGGAATATGATCAGTCGCTGTATGTTTTTCCCCAAAAGTTGTCGTGAACCAAGTATTTTTCTACAAATGAATGTTCCATTAATCAATTTAGCCCTTTTAACTTGACCACCACATTTCGATTGTAGTCCGACTTCTCAATCAACTTTCAGAAAAATGTGTCTTCTGAAATGTTTTATGCAAAACAATGATGTAATGACAATGCATCAACACCATTGATGATTGCAACATGGGAGCTTAGGCTCTTACGATCTTTGCTGTGAGCCGACAATGAAAAATGTCAGGTCACAGCAGTATTGCTAATGTCTTGAAGACCTCTGATGAAATATCTAATGCAAAGCAATCAAGGCCTCTAAAGTTCCTGCACGCCTCCTGACATTTTTTATTCACATCATGGGGTTGTCGTCCTAGCCTCGCAGCCTGCAGGCTGTGAAGTCAGCCCTGAAATAGCATCCCTCTTTAGTCAACACATTCCTGCAAGCAAGAACAATAAATAGCCCTTGTTGTGTCTGTGTTCCTTGGGGGGACCTAGAACCTTGGACCCACTTCAGAGTGAGACCCTACCGGTGGTATATTGAGGTGTCCTTAGAGGAGCCTGCCTGCAAGGGTTGCAGATATACAGTGGCTCCTGTACCCCCCCCCCCCCCCCCCCCCCCCCCCCCCCCCCACCACCACCACCACCTATACCCCGCTAACACATTTCTGATTTGGCTTATTTTTATGTCTAATGTGGCTGCATTACATTATATGTTTAATTTAGTTATTTATGTACTCACGGAGTACATAAAAATAAGGCCCATTGAAATGACATTTCATACAAGATTTCAGTTTTATGCAAAATGCAGGTAGATCAAAAATATGTTTTGACCCAATTACAATTCATTCATTCATTTTCTACATTTGACATGAAAAGACATAGCAATACTGTAAATGCAATTTATTACAAGACTAGCTGAGCTAATTGTCTTGTAATAAAATTTACAAATGGATTGATAAGGAACAGTCTTTTTTACAACTATACTTTAATATGCTGCTTATATTTTTCTTATTCACCTCCAACTTGGGAAGTAAAGAAAAGGACCACCATGTATAAGATGCAGCAAGCCTGATGAGCCTCGGCAGCGGCACACACAGCACTGCTGCCCTTGTTTATGGGTTCTAGCGTGGGGGTCTCCTCCTCCCATGTGTTGTAGTGATCGCGTGTTAGACTGATGCTTGTTTTCCGTTGTTTTGATCGCCAGTGCTTGTGTGTTTGGGCTGGGCTGTGAGTTTGCCCAGTTCAGAGCCGATCGCGTGCCAAGTGTTCCCTGCGGGCCAGCTGTGCCTTGCACTCTGCTCAGCCACCGTGAACACTGAGCAGACAGACTGCTACAGGGAATGCTGTTCTCTCTCTCTCTCTCACTCGGTCACGCTCTCTGTCCCAGACACACACACACACACACACACACACACACACACACACACACACAGACACACACGCAGACTACACATTACGCGAACTCCATCTCCATCTCTTTTTTATTTTCATGTCTTTTTTTCCCCCCACAGCACTTTCCTTTCCTTCTAACTCCCCACCCCCACACACACACGAACACTTCCTCCCTGTCTCTTCTCTTCCCACTCCTTTCCATCCTTGTTCAAACCTTGCCCTACTATTGATTTTTACGTCATCGCCAAAACATACAAGTTAGAATACTATACATGGACAATATATTAATGCTTTATTTGAAGTGATTCTAAACAAATTCACTTAGTTACTGAACTTCCAGTCGAGTCTACCGAGTTGACCCCCTTATGGTTAATGTTCGGTCTAGGTCAAAGGTAGTAACTGTGCCCATATAAATATATATTTTGTAATTATTTGAGTACCATTAACAGTTTGGACCACTATGTTTGTGGTAAACTCACTGGGGGTTATACCTTGACAAAATAAGTTATATTGGACAATACAACTTTTTATATATATTTATTTATTTATATAATATATTTGCTCAAATGCGTCTTTTGTCCATCCATCTTCATAAGTAGTGCAGTACATCGTGTCTGATATGTTTGTGCTACAGTTCAACATCACTCACAACACTGGAGTGCCATCTTGTTGGATTCATGAGAACATCTTAGTTTGAGCAGTCAGTGGCGATGCCTAATATCCATTAACATTTAGCTCTAATTACCAGCCTCATTAAAGCTTCAAATTAGCATCAGATTTTGTGGCCTCCTCCCTGCACTTAATCGTTCAGCAAATGGAGCGGCTTTGAGGAGGATTACTGTTCAGATGTCAGCACCAATGACTTCATGGAATATATGACTTGGCTGCATTGAAAAATAACATGAGTAATGGATCTATCGCCGACATAGGGGCGTAAGTTTCACTTCAACACATGGAGCGACCAGTTTTTGAATTACTACCTTGAATTACTACCTTGGGCGATTACAACCCTGTTATTGATCACTTCTCTCTCAATTGCCCACCCAAAACAAGGTTGTTAAGCCCAAATGATTGTAGGAGGGGTCCGGGGTGATCAACACCGGGAAATGTATTTGTTGGATTGTTGTGTAAAACACATTTTGAGATTTATCTAAGGATCAAAATCACTAGAGATTTGTTGTATGTTATTAGATGGGGATTGTTCCTTTTTGAAGTATAAGTACATATGCTATTGTCAATGTATTTATTCAATATTTATCCAAATTATTTATTTATTGGGAAATTCCTCCTGTTCCCCTCTAAATCTACGCCCATGACACAAAACACAAGGAACCTGCTGCAACTACAAATCTAAATCTAAATCTAAAATAGGTACATTTTGGAATGAACAAAATCCCATATCCTGTGTTTTATACTCACAGGAATTACCTGTTGATTCTTATTCCAGGAACACATCATTGCATGTGTGTCATACACAGGCATAGACACACACACCCTTTTGGTGAGGTCAAGTAAAAAAACTCTTCCATTTATGTCATGACCTTAAGGTACCATTGATTGGTTGGCTGCTATTCAAAGGAAAATCAAAGTAAAGGGAATTAGCTTGTGATGGACATCTAAAAAACACACAAGCATCATTTCTTGAGCTTGAATTAAATTACCATATTTCAACCCAACTGTATCACATCAATCACTGTATGTGGAGGGAATACATCATCCAAACAGAATGAATTGCTGTTGCTAAACCGCCAGGCTGGTTTACAGACCGCCACGCCAGGACATAGAGTTAATGTGGTGTATCGCCATTCAATAAATGAGCTTCCATTACAAGCCACTTGTTCCCAGCAATCTCTCCCACACGGACTCTCTCAATTTCACCTATGTCTCTCTCTCTTTCTCCGTTTCACTCTCTGTCACCTCTCTCCATTTCATGGCTGTTGTTGTCCAATATTTGCTTGAAAAGACAATGGATAATAACCCCTGGAATAGCATGGGAGAGCCACCAATGGGAGCAATCAAGCTGTCTTGTACTGGTGGCGTTTAGGTTCACTCATCAAACTGTAATTATCGCCCTGAAAAACCAATGTTCCGCTTTAATTGTTCGGATGAATGAAATATTACCAAGAGGAGCCAAGGGCCACTGCAGCCAAGCGGAATAACAGCTTAAAGCCGTAAAAGGTGGTGGTGGGGGAGGTGATGGAGAGGCTGTGATGTTGGTGGTGGTGATGGAGAGGTGACGGTGAAGGTGACACACGTGAGAACAAGGAGACAAAGCGGTAGAGAAAAAGAAAAGAGAAGAAAAATGAAGTTTTAAAATAATGTGAAAGAGCAAGGGAGACGTTAAGACAGCGTTAAGAGGATAGAAGAAGTGTGGCGTTCAATTTGATCAGTCAGATGATGACGTTTTCCCGGAAAATATGGGTCTTGCAGATGCCTTTCGATGAAGGACGCTCAAGGTAACACACCTGACAAGAGAATGGACTTCCAATGAGTTCCACGCAGCAGAGGTAGTGTCTGCTATTACAACTACTATTACAGTAGTAGTTGACTGCAAGTGTGAAGGAACAGGAGTCAGATTAAACATGGCCAGCAAATGTGATTTTTTTCTGTAGGTATCTGTTCTCCTCATGATACCCTGTAGGTATCATGAGGAGTCAAGCTGAACAGAGATGCTGTGTAGGATGGATGGAAGGCTTGGTAGATCGGTCTTAGATAGATTCAGATGGAGGCTCCTTCAACCAGACAAAGATTTCTAAAATATATAGGTCTTGTGCTTGAGACATGAAAAACCGAGAAGAGAATATATATTGTTATTGTGGGACAAGATGGGGTGTTGAAAAATATACACAAATAAAATGGTTTTATTAACACAGTAGCTGTCGATAACGTCAGATTTGGAAAACACAAAGAAAGTGAAACAAATGTTGCTCATTGCGTGACAGTTATCTACAAACGCAGTGGTTATAAGAGTCAATTATGGAGCACATGCAACTGGTCCTGAAAGAACTATTCTCTATGCTACATTATTCAGCTCTGTTGAATCCATAATTGATTTGCCCTTAAAGAGCACAAAGCAGTACCACAGGGAACGCTCAACAAGGAAACTGCTACTGATGCATATCCCTTTTGAAAACACAGGCAAGGGATAGGATAACCAAGTGGCTAGCTTGTTCGATTCCAAGCTACAGGTCCTCCTGGGTTGGATTTCTGATATCCCCACTTTACCTATTCCAATGGATTGTACCATAAGCTTACATTTGTGCAGACAATCTTTGTCAAAGTTGAGTTTATACACATGTAGTGTTTTTATGTATATATATTTTTTTTTTATATCCGTGTCTGATCAATGTGCCATTATGTGCTCCACAAAGCATCTGCCCAAATGCAACAACATTCAACATCAGAATATCTTTTTTTATGGAAGCATTTCCCCGCCGAATGCAGAAGCCGACAGACTGCTAATAATGCGCTATGCTCAATGGCTGCAGTCGAGCTGAGGAGTAGCCTATGGTAACACTCCTGTGTACAGGCTATTGAAACAACTGCAAAATAAGTATGAGGGACTATTCGTGCGTACCCACCCGTGCATGGGCTGATACGTATGAGAGTGCCACTACATCCGACTACCAGTCATTCGAGGATACACGTGCGCGAGGGCTGACCCCGCGCAGACACCTACAACCCAGCTCCACCTATTTCCGCGCCTATTTCAGCACTAGTTAAAGGCAGGCAGTCTCTAATTAGTTTAATCTCAAGCTGCGTCTTGCAATTGGAGAGACAGCCAAAACACACAGTTATGCCTCACATTGGTGCTATCAGGACTGATCTCCTTTGCTTTCAGCTATTTCAGCTAAACTTCTATCTGGCTAAGCTCTTTGGATGGCGGTTCTGCAGACCTCATGCCTCGCCGTCACCTTCGTTGGCACACGCCTTTGTGGGCATGTCATCTTGCAGCCTTTTTATCTCTTGTGGATGGGGGCTCGCGTCATTTTATCTAGCGCGGATGGGCACTCACTTCCTTTTTCCTGTGATGCCTGTGATGCCTTCGTTTTTTTAAAATATCCAAACTCTCAAGCTAACAAGGCTGTTGGCAGCTTGGGTTAACTTCAAACAGTGGGTGCATAGCTTGTAGGCGGTGCATCGAGAGTGAGACGAATGCTAAATAGGGAAGATCGGAGAACAAATGTGTTTCTTGTCAAATTAAACAAGTTCTGCCTAATACAATTTGTCCTTGGAGGGCCTTTACATATGCAGGATTTTGGCTGCAATGTTTCCAGTAATGTCTAACTATTCCTAAACGGGTATGCATGGAAGCACAACAAAGTTCAAAGCCCTTCCGGTATCGTCCAATTGTATTCTGTTTGATTCCATATCATGTGGCTCAGGGTAGGAAGTTCACTTTTATTAATAAAGGCTTTTATAGCCCCCGTGTCAAACGTTTTGGGGGGCACATTTAAAAAAAGAAACCCAGAGTTTTGCAAAATGCCAAAAGGGTAAAATACAGAAGTCAACTCTTTATTTTACGATGCCCCCATAAAATAAAGATGCCTCTGTCATCCCAATTTCAAGGGCAATTAGAATGTTGTTTAGGGGCAAAATGCCCCAAGCCACCCTTAATTTCTGACCCTGATGTGAATATGATGTGTGTGAAGGAAAGGAACTGTAAAAACCAACAAAACATACAAACTAAAAATGTTATTGGGCTGTTTTTGGAGAGGGCATGTCCTTCTTCTTATCAGCAGTCCAGCTGAGCCATACAGTCCCTATCAGTAGGCTGTTATCTGTGTGGCCTCCTTATTAAACCCTGGCACTATGAGAGCTACCTCAACGTTATCAGCGCCTATCCTCCTGGTGTGCAATGCCTGCCCTCGGGGGTCCTCCACAGCCTCTACTGACCCTAGATTTAAACCTCTCCCCCCCCATCTCCCCAACTCCATCCAAGCCTTCTGCCACCAATTCCCCCCGTTTCACTTTGTCCATCTTTCTGTCTTTATTTATCTTATGGTTTGGTTCTTTCAGGACACCCCTGCCTGTTGTGTCATAGAATGTCAGGTAAGATGCAATATCTAATTATTCTCTTTGAAGTGAAAATACACATCTAATAGGCTATTTTTTTTCAGTACTTTTGAACAGTGGTCTTTATTCCAAGAACAATCCTTATTATGCAATTCTGCCATTTATTCATTTTTATTGTATGTTTTTCAAGTTTCTTTGCCCTTGTATATTATATTAATTATTTTGTGGCTAACAAATCGAGTACTTAACGTCCACAAACATCAATAAGAACAATCAGAAGTAAGCACGTTTTTTTCAATGCAAGGTGACTGAAAGAAGAAGAACATGAAGACACAAATCCGTTTTTTATCTCAGAAAAGTGTTGAATAATAGCTGATATTTTCATTGAACTTTGGAGTTTGCCAAACACTTCTTAGAAAGGACTTACTGGCAGAGACATCGCACATCTAACAGTTATTAAAATTGACAAGTAAATGACGATATCAGGGCTGTTGAATATAACGTCTGTGTCTGATGAATAATTGTCCGGGGAGATATACACATGCTCCTAAATGTGTTGTGACTTATGCTAATTGACAGCTTTAAGTGGCTTCACAGTAGCTAACAATGGTGTCCCAGGTAGCTAGGGGCTATAGCATAGCAAATAAACAAATAATTCACAGTGGAGAGTTTGCGGTGGCACAAATTAATGGAGTAGAACGAATAACATTGGCACTAATGAAAGTTGACAGGCAAACGCCCCCCCAAGTCAGTTTGTTCTAACAGCTCAAACATTAGGCATAAAAAATCGTATTCTATTATGTGATAAACACAAAATGCACACACATGCACACACACACAAACACACACGCACACACACAAAACCAACATAACAAAAACTATAGAAAACCTTAAACATAAGGCTTTAGCCTACATTTAACAATGAGATGAGCTGTAATTGTGTCACCATCTCGAGTCTGGCAGCTTGTAGCTTCCTGAAAGCCTACGTTATCACCTTTAAACCCCAAACTGCTGTTAAACATCTTCCACATCCAGTTGTGTTGAGACAACAATCTAGTGCTAATTTAGAATTAGAATTAAAATTAATTAATTATACCAGTCACAACATTATGTTTCCTCCTAATTAGCAACTGTAGAACTGGGTTTTGTCATTCATTAGACACACAAGAGTGCAGTGATTATATTTTATAACACAATCAGGGTCCACCAAATGTGTTGACTGTGTTAAACAAAACAGATTGGTGGTTGTAATACAAACAGTGCCTGCCCAGCTCCCTAATAGATGGGTTAACTGCTCTGATTTTTAACCTGTACACAAAAAGAGTGTAAAAGTATTGTTTTCTTCTGTTTTCTTCTCTTGCCATACCTTAAATATCACTGTTATTGTTATACCTCAAGTGGTGGAGGCAGCATGGACCTAGGTGTGTGTGTGTGTGTGTGTTTGTATATGTGTGTTTGTATGTGTGTGTGTGTGTGTGTCTGTGTGATGGGGGGAGGGGTCAAGGGCAAGTTGCAAGGTGGGGGCATGTCAGAGGGATTTAGACCACACCCCTTTGTCACTACCATCATAACACTCTATCATCCCCCAGCAGTGCACAGACGGGTTGTGGATGCGCAGTACCCCCTTGCCCCTGCCCCCGGTCCCTAGCCTTGATTATCTCCCTTTTCTTTTTACCCAATCATCCATTCATGGGGGAAATACAGGGCTGTTATTTCTACATCACTTCACTAGCATGTTTCTGTGGGAGGCACAGGGTCCCCCTATAGAGACAGCCCTGACTCTCTCTCTATATATCACAGACACTGAGGCAGATGAGAGATGGGCTGTTCGTTTGGTATGGGATAGGCAGAGTGACAAAAGCTGACTGCTGTTAAAATGACAACGGCACTGCATTCAATTCACGTGAATCTCATAAACATGCTCTTGAGAATAAAGCTTGTTTAACAATGAACAATGCTTTCTTGAACCATGAAGAACTATCTATTGCAGTCAGAGCTGTCTGTGCAAGACCTCTGTGATGCAAGCAGAATTCAAAGAAACTTGTTTAAAGAAATTCTACATATAGAAGAGTATAGAAGGACTAATATGGTACTACTTTTCTATGTATTCCTATTTTGTAAACCGACGAATTCAAGATCTCTGCACATCGCTAACAATAAATAACATGAACAGATAAGTATTTTGTCATCAAACTATGTTATTTGCCTTCACCTCGAAGGAACCCTTTTCCCATGGCTACTCGTTCTAAGAACCCCCTCCCATCCTGCTTCTACTCACTCACTAGTTTGTGTTCTTTTTTGTCTCTCAGCATTTCCTCTGCCTCTTCCTGTTCTTAACACCCATTATACAAACATTTCACTCAAAGCTTTGCTTTTAGGCAGAGTAAACACAAGAGCAGAAGCACAGAGAGCAGCGCTTCGCCTCTGCTGTCCGCTGAAAGGTGAAGATCAAAGGATGTGGTTCCATACCGCTGCCAAGGAAGACACACTTTGATGATCCTGTATAGGGTTGACCTTCACCCGACCACCTGTTTTTGCACCAAGCCCTTTGTTCTCATGCTCAGACCTCATGACGGTACCAAATGAGCACAGAAGCCAGGGAAGGTGTAAGTCAATTACTGACTTAGCAACAGTGATAGCAGATTGCACACATAGCAAGCAACCAAATACATGGACATGGACAAACAATGGACATGAGTAAAGCTATAACCCAGCTCGTAGGCCTAGAAGGAAATTTGTATGCAATTAAAGACCAGGTAGAATATCAACAAAACTTGGATTTGTTACAACAAAGTATATGTTACTGTTGCATAAATGTGCATGCTGCACTTTGCAGATGAGAATGCACTGTGATCAATACAAAATATAAACATAGGGAAAGAACATGGCACTGATCTAAACACACCTAGCTGACAGTATTTATTATTATTTATGTGTTTATCGTAGAAAGGTGACAATGGAGCAAGGTATCCCTTTCTCCATCACGTTCTTTTGGTGGGGAATGGAAATATAACCACGCTCATATCGCTCCATATGAGTTTCACAGAATTCAGACATGATTCATATGTCTCTTGATTGAGTGCCGTCATGTAAAAAATAAGTAATACACTCAATTCACACCATATATGCCTTAACCTGCTTCACTCCTTCTTCGTCCTACTATGACAGCAGGACATCATTTCACGGCCTAATGTGAATCCTAGCCGGTAACTGTGTCTCATCCCTGTATCCGATTACGGTGACAATCATCTCCTTCCACTATGTCAAACTGTGTCGAAGGCTCCTGCGAACGGACACGCATGTGTCAACCGGCTCAGAACAGAAGAGAAATATTTATAACGGTGAGAGAGGGTATATAGTGATGTTTAATTCATTGGATTGAGACGATGGCTCTACTGACCCTGGTCGCTTAGAGACCGGCGCTCCTATGGGGTTTATAACCCCTCATTAACACTTTCACACGAAGACCTCTGGATCGTGTTTGATATTTCTGTACATGTATGTGCATTCAAACATACTTGCGTGTCGTTTTTGAGACTCGACAAGACTTGACGTGTGTTTCGCTCACCCAAGTTGGTTGACATTCTGTTTTGTTTTTTTTACTGGTATGTACTGTATATACTCACTTTATGTGTTTATCTGCAATAACTTCTGTGTGTGTATGAATTAGATAGCCAGCAACACATCCTGTCATTGACTGGATGTCTGTCTTCTCTCATCACACACAACTCCCATGGCACTTTCTTATCTGCAGACCAAGGCATTTCAATCAAATAAATGCAGTGAATGAGTCCCAATTGCTGTCCGCTGGTCAGATATATGAAAGATGGGCATGTGCATCACATGGGTAATGTTCAAACATCGTTGTTACAGATGTTTCATGGCCACATGCAAGCGTGATTTATAATGACCATGAAGGAGTGTGAGTCATCACTACAGGTGGTATATTTTCTGCCTAAGGCTGTGTGGAAATGGGTGATATTCTACTTGAGCAGCCACAAACCCCTTGCCCACTTGACAGACACTCTGCTATTCTGAGAAAAAGAAAACAAAATAGTCAATTGGAATTAATGTCTTTATGTTGTGTGCCATCTGGCTCGCTAGCTGGCTGAAATCACTCTGAAGAAACCACATTGACCCTTACTGTATTTCAATGGTTAGAGCAGAAAGCTATTTTCATTAAGTGGCGTAGAAGTATGACATGCCTCCTATCTCATATGCATTCACATGAACAAAGCGAGAGAGTTGGAATGCCTCATCGATGGATGTGGTCCCAGATTCCATGCACACGTAAATACCAATGCAAAAGCAATTAACCACCCATCATATCACAGCCTTATTATTATTTTCTCTCACTGTCGAGCTGGGAGTTGTGGAACTTATCTGCTGAAAAAGAACACTGATAATATTAATACATCCACTATAGAGTTTTATTGTAATGCTATTAAAGAATTAAATCACAGTTCTCCCCATGAGAGTGTCATGATCCAGGAGCTTTGCTTATAATTGGTGATTTGTTTGCGTTTTCAGCGCCATGTGTGCCTCCCTCTAACTAGCTACGGCTAGGAGATGGCTGCGGCCACACCTCAGGCCGGCCCTGGGCAGGGGGCTAGGCCCCCCTCCCCCTATGATCTAGTTGCCCCCAATGCAACCCTGGGAGGGGGTCTGAGAACATGAACCTCCTTGACTAGGCCTGTGAGCTATGGTTAACTAGCTTCCCTGCAGGGCAGCTAAGGGCACCGCAACCCCTACGGCAGAGAGACACATGCCCTCCCACGCATTGTCACGTGGTGCCCGTGGGTCCTGACGACGATAAGCCCCGAGGCTGTATGTGTGTGTGTAGACCCGCTCCCAAGGTTGTGATAGGTTCCATTTAGTGATTTGTATGAGGTTCTCGTCATTAAGATATACTTCATCTCACACCCCTCTGGCAACTCTAAGATACTGACACGGTTAACGCAGTTGTGACCGAGTACAATTGTTGGAGCATGTTTTTTTAAATGTACACTCACATATGTCAAACATGGCCTCCATATTTATATTCCTTGCATTTCAACATGGAAATGTGAGACACAAATAAGGCTGCCCTCTTAGAGGCTGGCTAGAGAATTTGCTTGAGTGGATATTTGAATTTTGTTTATGAGAAATGCTCAGCAAGCCGTTTCATCGCACTAAGGTTAAACTGCTAATTTGTGCATCCAATATGGCTATCCTAAAGATTAGTGTGAATGGCTTTTTATTTCCCACTGAACATTCCCGACTCATTTCCATAATATTTTACAGCCTTTTGCATGGCCAAGCACTGATAAAAAGAGCTGACAAAATAATTAGGCACAAAAGACTCCTCTAATTTCTGCCTCATTAATTTGGTGAATAAAATATATATCATCGGATACCAGGGTATCCGATGTGATGACAAAGAAAAAGAGAGACAGTGTTCGCGAAATTAAAAGATGATGGTGTTGATGAATGTTGATGAGAAATCAGAAAATTCACAGATTTTCAGAAGTGAGGCAGTGAGTTTGTGTATATGTATGTGGTATATTTGTTTCTTTCTGTCTTACACTTTTCTGTCTGCATTGGCACATGCATCGACATTTGTGTGTTATGTAACTACGACTTAGTGAGGTATTCATAATAAGGCTTGGCAGAATCATTTGTTTGAGTTCAATCAGTGAGGATGAAATGCCTGTAAAACACAAAGATCCCTGTACTTGCATGCATGACTATTGCTTTCTTGAACAATATGAACCTTTCTGTTGGCCTAATCGATAACACTTTACATTAAGGGTTAATTTATTAACCAGTAACTAACATTAGTTAATGCATTAATAAGCATTAAATAACAGTTAACTAATAGTAATCATATATGTTTACTAATGGTGTTCATGTTTACTAGTGGTGTACTTGTTAACTTAGGTAATGATGTTCATGTTATTATACGAAAACCATGTTTCGTATTGTTGTTCAGTTCTTGATAGTTAAAGTTACTCTGGTGGCACACCATATGAAATCCTGGTGTTTGTTTTTAATGCTTATTACTGCATTAACTAATGTTAATTAATGGTTCGTTAAAATACCTTTATTGTAAAGTGTTACCGTCTCATCTTGGTCTCTGCCTCACGCTCTCTTTCTTTCTTTCTTTCTTTCTTTCTTTCTTTCTTTCTTTCTTTCTTTCTTTCTTTCTTTCTTTCTTTCTTTCTTTCTTTCTTTCGTTCTTTCTTTCTTTCTTTCTTTCTTTCTTTCTTTCTTTCTTTCTTTCTTTCTTTCTTTCTTTCTTTCTTTCTTTCTTTCTTTCTTTCTTTCTTTCTCTCTCTCACATGTGTGGCACGAAGAGCATGTGTGTTGTACATATGAGTATATGCCCATGTTTTCTTTTTATTCAAACTGCAGTTTTTATTGCCTGTGTTGTGATTTCATCGATCTACAAAACCATCAGAGCTCTTTAATGATTCTGAGAACAATACACTGATATTAAGAGTAACTTCTAAGCTCTTGTTCCTCTTCTTGGGGGTGGTTCCGTATATTAAACCAATGAGAGGGGATGCTAGTATGGATTCTGAGTTTCTTCTTGTCCAATGGATGTCCTCTTGAAGGGTAATCGATAAACCTGAACTTTGTGAGTAAAACGCCTATGGATCGATAAAAGTGTGTTGCAGTGATTCAACCGACATGATTACATGCAGCACACAAAGCAATGTTCCTGTGGTGTTAAATGGTTATAAGAAACGGGTAAGGGGGTTGAATGCTTACGTTCAGCATTTCATTGAATTGAATCCTATAAATGCCTGTTGTAATTATGTAGTATGTTATTATGATGGGTTTCTCTACACCTTCCATTTTTCCATTTTCTCGTATTTTTCGTATGACTATTGTCTACAGCAGCGAAGGTCACCCTGACTCAAACTGTTGGACGTGATCTGTCCCAATGCACCATTCTTACTCTTCGTGGTTGTCTCTCTGTGTTCTCTCTTTGCCATGCTCCAACAAACACAGAAACCGCAGGTAGCAGCAGAAAATGTTGCTGTGCTAGGAAGGTGTTAAGGTGCGGCTAGTGATGGTGTTTGAGTTCAGTGACATCTGTGCTGATGAGATGCAAATAGATGCATGCATGTTTACACATCGTTAATTCCTAGCTGTCACTCATTGCGGTCTCTTGAGAGGGTAAAAATCCTCCAGAAATGGGAAAGAAGAGAGAATATAAAAATAAATGGGCAATGGAATGGAAAGTGTTGGTTGGTAAGGGAAGAAGTAACTACTGTACTGAGATTAAAGGGATAGGTTGTAGTGAAATGAATATAAAGTGGCCAAAAGATAAAACCAACAATTTACGGTTCTTGGATGCATTACCATTTCTGAGGTCTTTTGTTTGCACATGCAACAACATAGTCATCAAATAATTTAACTTGAATATTAATGGCATACTGAAAACTAAAGACAGATAACTTAAAAACAAATCTGAAAAACAAAGAACCAGAGAAAACTGTTTGGAAAACTGCAGAACACCACAGCTGGATCGCAACATAAGCGGTATAGCAGTTCTGAGATTGCTAAAAGTCACCCATGGAAGGTTGATGGTGATGCTGGGTATAACATTACGGTCCCAACATACGCCCCAAATACGCGAGGCAATGTGCTGCTGCTTCTCTATTTGCTGTTTTGGGAGTTTGCAACATTGCCAATGGAAGTGCCAGGAAAACCAGGAAATTAAATTCAACACGATTCTGCGAGTGGTCACTGAATGAGGATACTTTAATCACATGGTTGAAACACGCGCTGCACTGCATGCACATTCCCATAAAGTGAACCGAAGTTCAACGTTTGTCCCTCCGCTTTTGCAGCACCGTAAGTCTAAGCAGTGATGCGAGCTGTCCCCTGATCATTTGCGGCACACTTTGGTCGCGTCCAATACAAAGCCAATGGGGCGCTTTGCGTTACCACATTTTTTCCGGTCCGGTGGGGTGGCACTGTAACTCCCGGCCTGGGCCTGCAATGGGTGGATGGAGGATGCCGGTGTCTGAAGACTGCGGAGTTTGAGGTTGAACTCCTCTGCAGATGGTCATGCTACTTTCTTCTCCCAGTGGGGAAAGGGATGGGGCTGGAAACTTAGGGAACAGCGGAAATGCACCAAAGGTCAGTGGTACTGGTCAGTTACAAAATACTTGATACATGCTAAATGCCAGCTAAAGATGTGGAGATCTTTTAATGAACTACAATGTCCCTAATGGAGAATAGATTAATTATATTAAATGTAATTAAATATATTAAACAGTAAAAGGTTCCTCTTAACCTGTTTGAATACAACTTTTTGTGTCCAGTTTATAACTGACAGTGGGCTGCCAGTTGATCAGGATAGTTTCACATTTACATAAGTCATCAGTCTTACATTATAAAATATGTAAAACCATCTTGCAGAAATTATGAAGATGAAGAACAGTGCCTACGAAGGACTAATTTAACAGTTTGGTCGAGAAGAATAAGCAATGTTTAAATTCAGTCAGAGACCTGTGATGAATAGAAGTGGGACTTTAAGGTGAGGTGATAGTAAACTGTAATGTTCATTTATCTAAAATAATCAAATTTTATTTGAAAAACAAGTAGAAATAACGAAATAATTAAAACCTAAACTTGACCAATGATCAGCTGCTTAGTGATACCATCAATGTCTGTAATGTTAACATTTATTTATTTTGACATGTATCTAGATGTCTACTACTCACATTGTGTATGCAGACATATGTATATTTGTTTGCAGTTTATTCTCATTGAATATATCACACATTCTGGTTTATCGTTTTAATTATTATTACTCTCCCATTTATGCTGTGACACTCACATTTTCCACCAGGGATTAAGAAAGTACATCTCATCTATCCGAAAATAATACAGAAACAATTGATTAAAAGTTCAAAACTATTCTCACAAAACTCCCTAGCATTTCTGATGGATTGCAATTCTCACACGGAGAGCGCAGAGAGAAAGTGCCCACAGGATCAGCCCCGCAGACAGTGACAGTGATGACACTCCCGGCTACAGCTGTGACAGAGACAGAAAGAAGACAGAAGCAGAACAATAATAAATAGAACAAGTTTTTGTGCATGTGTGTGTGTGTGTGGGTGGGTGCATGCATGTGTGCGTGCGTGTGTGTGTGAGAGAGAGAGAGAGAGAGAGAGAGAGAGAGAGAGAGAGAGAGAGAGAGAGAGAGAGAGAGAGAGAGAGAGAGAGAGAGAGAGAGAGAGAGAGAGAGAGAGAGAGAGAGAGAGAGAGAGAGGGAGTGGGAAAGATAAGGATAGAGAATCTGTGTGAACTACAAGTGAGCTGACAGCTCGGCATCAGATGCAAATGAGGGAGCAGCAGAGTTCACCCAGGGGTCACCCTGACAGGAAGTCAGAGCAGCAAGCAGAATCATCGGGGGATAAATGGAGACTCCAGTAAGCAGACACACACACAACTCGAGACAAGGTTGTTAGAAAGACACAGCCACGGTTGGGGAGAAAAGTTCCACCACTCGTTACTCTTCAAGGATTGGATCAAAACTGAAGAGGTTCATTTGACAAAACAAAAGCATATTATAACCTTTTCATTTTTCACCAGAGACAACATTTGTAGTACTCTTCTAATCGTAAAATGTGCCATAGCATAACAATAACACATATGAATGAATGAACAATGAATATTTGTGGTAAATGATGGCTGGCATTTTCTTGGATACATGAGAGATGAGATGTTGCATAAAATATTGGCCTCTGAATTAATTATCTATTATCCCCCTCGATTACCCTATTATGAAAGTCAAGAGTGCAGGGTTTTGCTTTCATGATAGGCAAAAGAAAGCATAAACAACAACAAAGATGGCTTCAACTACTGCAGTGAAGAATTGTTCACTCCCAATCAATCAGGGTCCTTGACCACATTACTTTATACCAATAATGGTGCAAATGCACAGCAACCAATGATTTAATAACTGGGAACATTAATACATCAGATGATTAATTGATTGAGTGAATGTGTGCATTCTTTGTAAAAAGAAAATCTGGCTTAGAAAGGAATGCATTAAAGGCATATATTGATGTTAGATAAGGGCTGTGCTAGTGTGGGATAGAATTATCATTTTCAAGGTTATCTTTCATTGATTCATTCTCATTCATTCACACAACCAAATTCTTGTGCATCATCTGCTGAATATTTACACCTTCTATTTACTTTGCATTCGCGGTCAATATTACATTGATTACTCAATGGATTTTTACTTCAGTAAATCCTAGAAATGCCTCACCTTTGTTATTCTACAACAGTTCAACATGAAACAGTCTTTGTTCAAACTAACATTGATTTTAGAAGGGCAACTTCTGTTATTAGTTTGAAATGAAGGAGGATGTATAGTAAATCTTAATTTATTAGGATATCAATACACTTTGTATTCAAATACACATTGATTAAAAATAGCATGTATATTGTTATTTGTAAAAAAAAAATACATCTTGTAGGAAAAACAACAATGAATTAAATTAAATAATGGCGAAAATCAAGGGCCTAATGCTATTGTTATGAAAATAGGATAAACTGTGAACACTCACAGGAAGCTAGAGACTATTGTATAGACGGGTTTACAAATCGCTGAAGATGAGGCTGTGAAATGTTTCAAAATAATTTAAATGTGAGGTTCAGCTTGAGTTGAATTTGAAAGACTTTGGCAGAGCTCCTCTTTTTCCACTACCTACCTCTGTCTCTCACTCATGGTTACGGGTACTCAATATGCTAAATGGGAAATGTAAACAGTGAGAGCTGTGAATCTGTCCATGTGAGTTTGAATCACAAAGACATTGGTGTATGAATCACAAATACATATGTCAACTTGTGTTTAAGATCATTTCAAAATCTCCTCCTTAAGAAGCTGTGACCATCAGAAGCTCTCACCATCAGTCTAAAGACGACACTTTTCATACTCATGCTCTTAAATGCATGTGTTTACATGTAAACAAGCTACATTTAAAATAAAAAAATAGAGAACTAGAAAAGACTCAAATGGCAAGCCAAATTAAATTAAGGCAGACTCCCCCCAAGAAAACCCAACATTTTGCACAGGCTCGATTAATTGTTCTAAATTGTGAGGCCCTCTGAGAACTCCTTTCCAAATGATTGTGCCTTTTTAGCACTGCCCACTCCTGACCATATTCAAACACATACCTGTTATTCATACAAAACATACATTGATTAGAGCCCTTCTGAATAAGTATACCGTATGTTTAAACCTACAACTACTCAAAAGAGATAGAACAGATGTGATGGCAGTAATCTCAGAGACATACAAGTACAGACTAACCAAGTAGAGTCACGGCGAGAGGAGAAACAGCACACCTTCATTTCCTCATTGATTAACCCCGCTAATGTGCTAATCTAGCCGGGTACAGTCTCTCTGCTGGCCTCATCAGCAGCCCATTAGCTCCTCTGCGGCCCGCGGCAATCCATCATAACAGGACAGATACGCTCATCTTTTTTCCTTAATGCGGAAACACGCCACTGCCCCTTGAAGTCAATACGGCTCCTCATGCGGAACTAGAGTGGCCCCTTCAACGATCGATATATAATGGAGAAGGGTATGGCAGGAACACACATGGTTGCCCTTTGTTTTTTTGGAAATAGTAAAGAGAGAAATATGGAATCTGTGGGATTAAGCAGTGAGCAAATTCCTCATAACCTAAAATGACTTTAACCTCAAGTGACCCCGTTTGTTTTGTCGCCGACCTTTTCATTCTTTTAGACGGTGCTAAGGTCGCTTGTTGTGTAATTCGCGTGTAGTTTGAAGTGGCGTAGAAGCCTTAAGATTCTTGTTTCGCTGTTTTGAATAACTATAATTATTTGTCTGTTTTGACGTAGCACCCCACACATAGTCCCTGGGCAGCAGCTTAAAATACCAAGATGAAATATCAACCATTATTATAATGACACAAAATGTACTGTATTGCATCTGCAATATGACAAATATCACATCTGATAATCGGTTCACAAACTAGGAATAACAACGTGTACAATAAAAAAAACATTGTGTAGCATTATTTAGTTAAAACACAACCCTTTTGTTAGATTTTCAAGTTCAAATCCAACCAACTGCCAGATGGTTGGATTTGGTGGCACCTGGGGTGGCAAATCCCATTTGTGCCACCCCAGCCCCAAATGTAAAATGTATCAAAACTGTTTGTCTTTATTTTTAAGGTATTGTCAGCTTCCCCTGACCAGCCGTCTACTGGAACATCATGACTTCCATAACCCTAAATACCTATATTCTGTTTAAAGAAGCATTCATTACATGTTAAGGGTTTGGTGGAGATGTTAAATAATATTCTTTTTCATTCTATATAATTATCTTTAATTCTCCCATTTCACTGTTGATTTATCAAAGATTATGTTAAAAATGTAACTGTTGGCCTGGTCCTGACCACGCTTACGTATGTTGGCCTGGAAGTGCAAAACACAACCACAGATATGAATACGCCCCACCAATACAAAAACACAAACTAATGCAAAACCACAATCAACTCAAACCGGAAATGGTGGTACAAGATACTTGGTGGCTGAAAGGATGCACTGTCACTCTGAGGATGACGGAAGTGACATTCTGGATGTTTTCAAAACCAACGCAAAGAGCAAGCGAGGCCATCATTTTGTTTTGCCCTTACTGTGGCAAATCCTTCGATCATGCATTGCTGAGTTGAGATACAAATCCAAAATTATGTCATATGAATGTCATGGATTAAATTAAACACAAATGTGTTCCATTACATGACTCATTGTTCTTAAACGCCAATGGCACTTCCTCTTCAGGGCAGCAACTAAATGAAATGACACTGTACATTTTCTGTTTGTCGGTTCATCAAGTAATCTTGTACCTACCCGTTGCAGTTTGAGTTAATAGAGGTTTTGTATTAGTTAGTGTATTGGTATTCGGGTGCATGCCTTTGAATCATTAATAATCTGAATATTAGTGATTGTGTTTTGCACTTCCAGACCACAATACCCACACTCTGATTCAGTGATCTCCATCTCCAGCCTACATATCACCTTCTCCTGTTCTCAGTCACCATCATCGTTACCCTGAGTACAATGCAATTGTATCTTTCCTACACCTTAGGCGGATATATTTTGCAGACCTCTGTGGGTTCTGAATAGTCATGTGTTGCCGATGAATCTGTTGCACGATAAACGCACACAATAGATACAAACACTTTTATAGGTGATCTCTGCTGCATACCGGATTTAATAGTGTCTAATGGCTATTCAAAACCCATTCCACTAGCACCTTGGATATAACATTCCCATCAACACTCTCTAGTTCTAAACCAATGCACTCCCAGTTAGAACATGCATTCAAATAGGACGTTGATTTCGTTGTACCAGGATTAATATAATCCAGTATTTGGATAATTTACAAAAGAAAATGTATTAAATACTAAACTTGCAAACAATTTTCTAAAACAAGTGGGGGGGAAGCGAGCCACCCCCCCCGCTATCCCCCCCAGGACTGCCATAAAGTAGATGCAAATTGGTTTGAAGCATCCTTCATATTTTGAAAAAGGAATCCTCCTTGGTGTGGAACCATGTACTGAGAGGTAATTTGAAACTCTAAGACTCCCAGAGGACTCGGGGTATAATTTCTAATCAGTAGCAGATTCTCGCCTAATAGTGTCCAGGTGGACTCTTCAAGCTAGATTTCCCACAGAGAGACCGACATGATTGAAAAATCAGTGCAGCTTTGACAGAGCCATGTTCGAGAATATACGATAAAATAAGTTTCAAATTACATCACTTCTCTCTCACTTACAGACATTTGTGAATCAAATTTTATTCCCAACAACATATGGCAGAAGTTTTGGATGTCCTTTTATCATACACTCTTTTCATCAAGACCATCAGTATACAATAATGTGAATCAGTGCCAAAATGCACATTATTCACATTTTCTACATATATGGAAGCCGAAAAAGCAATAACAGTCTGCTTCTGATCAGAACGTATGACCAAATCTCTGTTTACCAAAACTCCTCCCAAAGTTTTGAGAACTTAGCAGTAGACAACGTCATACTCTCAAACTGTAAGACTTTGCTTGTGGTTGGGTGTGTGAACTTTTAGATAACTATATACGGGATGAAGATATATGCTAAGTTCATGTTGAGAATAAACATGAGAAGGCACAGGACAAGATGTGCACCTTTGCCTCTCACTCGCCATCTGCTGACACCACAGCTGAGCTAACACTCTCTCTGTTGGCTGCTTCTTCCCTAGGACAAATTACAAACACTAAATTCACCATACTGCTGAAAATTGTGTCACAGCTGTGTTTGTTTTGTGGCATGTTGAATTTGACTTTGACATTTCTTCTTCACACATATTTATACATTGACATATTGACTTCTGAAATACAGTTGAAAGAAACTGCTGTGAAAGATGGTGTTCTCTGTCTTTGACCGTTTAATACCATTGACAACCTGTCATTTATTTATGGTATCATTTTTTGACACTTTTCAATTATGGGTAATAGCAGGCAATTCATAATGACATGGGAAATATGAGCTTAAATATGGATAAAAAGTAGATAACTGTTTGTTTTGTTTGTTTTGAAGTTTTATATAAAGCTTCATGGTTGAGATCGTGGTCATCGAATGATTAGTTATTGATAATACTATATATTAGGCATCAATTACATTTAAACTTACCCCACACTGATGATTTGTTTGTTTGTTGTTTTAAAGGAAGACTTCACAGTGGAATGCTCATTATGAAATCCACGTTTTATCTGCATCATCTTTGTGAAACAATCATTTGTAAATCCATATTACTGCAATTATTTAGTTTAGGCTAATAGCCTGTTTAATATATAAACATGTTTCATTCTAGATCACATAGAGAAGAGGTTGAATTGAGAGTGTTTACTCCAGAAATAGACAGTTATCGACAATGGCTCACAGCTGGGTATGAGCCATTGTAACATTGCGGATTGCGGGGGGGGGGGGGGGGGGGGGGGGGGGGACGACAGCTGACACCACCAGGAGAATACATACAATACTGGTCATGCTTGACACAAAAGCACACACGCACAGACACACACTAACACACTAACATGCACACAAGCACATCAACACAAGCACATGCACAAACACACACAAAGTCAACGTCTTGCCAGCTGTCAGATGCCAAAACATGCAGCGATTTATCATCGAGATAAATGTATGTTTTTTCAGGGTCTGTCATCAGCTCTTCACCTCACCACAAGACAAGGGTCCTTGGAGATGGTGTCGTTATTGAGTAGCCGCTTGACTTGCGGCAGAAGACATCACCGTGGGGAACGAGAGCTCTCTGAAGAAGACCTTAGGCGTTCTCTGAAGAGCCCGGGTTGAAGCACTCGTGATGCTGGAAGAGTGATAGACAGCCCTATGACGCGGCCCAGCAAGAGGTTCGTCATGGCATCGTCCATCTGCTGCTCCCCTTGTCTAAAAAGACATATACAAAATATAAACACAGCAGGGAGGCTGATTCGATGTTGGAGATGAGGGCGTCTCTTGGCAAGATGGATGATTATGTTTGACTTTGTTTTGACATGATGTGATGATATACACTTGCATTTATAAGGTATACTCAACCACTAGACCATATTTTACTAAGGTCAACACACACCGTGCATAATGAAAAATGCCAGCATGCACCTTATGCAGTTATGCATGAAAGATGGAAATCCATTTTACAATAGAATCCCCCCCGCCCTCATTAAATGCATGTTGCATGAAGAAATATAGGGACACGGATGTTCATAAATCACGTATAGGTATGAGACTGTGAAGTCTCCCTCCCAAGCCCCCAAAAGCTTTGAATAATAACCATAAACTCAAGACAGTGATCAATCTGCATTGCATTTGCATGCATTTGCAAACTCCTAAAACAACACTCACCATTTCTCCTCCCTGCCATGCCATTGCACATCTATTGTTATCGTATGCCACATGCCATTATAGGTTAGCTACTCACGTTTGGGGTTAAAATGTGGTCCTTCTCGCTAAGTTTGAGTTTCAGCCAATCAGGTACCGCACATGGTGTACTCGTGACAATCGCAGATATGAGGGCTGGACCGGCGCTAATGGGAAAATGGCATAAAAGGTCAGCACTCTGTTATAAGACACTGCAACAGCATTAACTGAAGAGACAGAAATGTATCTGTTTCTTCCCATCTCTAGCATTGAGAAATACATTCATAACAGACAAGACTAATTTAGTGTGGATCATCACCTTGATAACACCATTTCATATTCAGCTGTCAGAATAAAATGAACAATGAATAGAATGAACATCCTAGTTAACAAAGGTGCAACCATTATGTTTATGTATGTCTATATCACTACACAAGTATAACTCATAGTTAGTTTTGTTCCTTGCATTTATCTTCGACTAACACACACGTATGATCACAAACCACAGCAGTGGTAAATGCCACAATGTACAGAAATGAACAAAGCAAACCAAGAGGCCTTTTCTTTCAAGTCACAGCCTATGATGAATGGTTTTGGTTCCTAAAATGTCTGTGTTCTAGGAGAGGTCAATAACTCATCTATGATCACAGAGCGTGTCGGTGGTGATGCAGTCTGATCAAGACAGTAGACTCAGTGTTCACACTGTTTCATTGCTGGGCGGAGCATCACACCCTCACACAGCTTCAACAGATGTGTTCTTCTTTCCCACACTTTCATTGGGTAATCGTGGTGTCTCGGTGCCAAACTTCCAGGCAGTACTTGCTTCACATAAATCATTTTGTAATCATGTTCTATGCAAAGGAGCTGGCATGTTGACAAATTAAGCAATCTGGAAATGAAGGAATGGAAATCAAGCTGGGGAAATTAAGAACTATAAGAAAACAACAGGGCATAGGTCTGTACAGTTATTTTGCAATACGATACCAAATACCTAGAATAATGTTTTCAAACTTGGATGCACTACATTTATGTTTTGTTGTACTGTTGTCTTCATTATTTATACGTGCATCAATCAACCGTTGTTATTTATATATATTTCTTTTTCCACTTATGTTATATTATCTGAACATAACTCACTAGTATTTTCTGCAACAAATATCTGGAATTTATAGTATGTAGACACATGTTGCTAAAATCTTTAAGTTACCCAGGTTAGTCTAGGACCAAATTTTTTGTTGATTGTTGAAGATGGAAAGAAAGGTATAGAAGGTGAGAGAGAACAGAAGAAGAGCATAATATAATTAATGAGATATCGAAAACACACACACACACACACACACACACACACACCTTGCGCGATGGCCTTAATAGAATAGACTCCCCTACGCTCTGACACTTTAATAACCATTATTTATGTTATAATAACACAGGGCTTCCCTGCTGTAGAGGGTTTCAATTTCCCCGCCATCATATCTGGAGTGTGGCAGCAGATTAAAGGCCGCGCTGCCCTGGACTAAAGGCAGACTGAGTGAGAGTGCCCTCAGCACGCCACTGCTAGCTGGTAATGAGGCCATTCTCCCAGAGTGGCCAGCACTCAGGGAGAACTAATCTCCCAGTGGTGTGAAAAGTGTTCAAGCTTGGAATGCAAAAGGAGGCAAAGAAAGCTGCTGTTCATGGAAATGGCAACAAGACTGACTTCAAGAGCGATACCCCTCACTCCCTTAGTGGCCATATTCTCGTTGCAAAAGTTGAATGTCTACACGCTTTCATCCAATGAGAGAGCAGTGTGTGCACACGATTGGTGTGAGGTGTACGGAGCGGTTTCTGCACTTCGGTTTAGTACTAAAATAAGGTAATTATCAATGCAGATAATAGCCACAGCCTGAACACTGGTCCATCTAGGGCTGAGGTGGGTAATAGAGGAGTATTGGGAAATGTATTTGGAGTTAATAGCTAGAAGTAGGTAAACCACACTGATTATTCTTTTTGTTTTGTAATTGTGCAATAATGAAATGCCAACCCAAATGAACAGTGCAATCATACCTCCTTTATAAACATGTTATGAGTGATATAGAAAGGCTATTACATTATATCACTTGTTTGCTTGGTAATCACTCATTTAGAAATGAGAAAGCTTCTATGTTAATGAATCGTGTTGAGACTAAATCACAATATGTAAACAGACACATGGAGGCCACAATACACTGCATGAATGTGCACGTTGATATGCACATGCACAAATTCTACTTTACTAGTTCCCTCAATAATGCAGGACATAAAAACTTTTTTCCCACACTGGTTTCTCTCGATAGAAACATTGGCAAATGACGTCATTACATTCACCAATGCTCAGCAGTAATTCCACTATGATTGAAAGGAGCTTTGAGCATTGGAGATTTTAGATTAAATTCAGACCATTTTTGTCTTCAGTAACCATAGCCCACTGTGGTTTTGTCACATAAATGTTTGCTACACAATAGCAGAATTGCAATATATACAAGCCTAAATATTTAAGACTAAGTAATTGAAAGAATAAAAAGAAAATGAAGAATAAAAAGGTATGACAAAAAGTTGAGAGAGCTCCTGAGATATTCTAAATGGATTTATTTCGACAAATGTGGTAGATGATACAATTATGTTATTGGCATTTCATTAAGCACTCATAAGACTTGTAAATCATATTGTATGCTATGGAAGAGCTATAAGGACATATTCTTTGACTATGTGAGTATGTGAAAGGTAGCTAACCAACCCCAAAACACACAGTATTGCACCCACACACTTGTGATGCTATTAGAGACCACTGGCCACTTTGTCTCACTCACTGACCTGCTTATGCTGTATATTTTTGGAAATTCGTTAACTAAAGGTTAAAATTTACATTTAGGAAATTGTATTTTGATGGCGCATCTATCAAGGCGTGACATGGAAGATAATGGTGAACGTCTCTAGCTTGCCACACAGCCTCCAGTTACATCACTATATATATTTACTGTGAAACAAATATTACAAACAAAAAGGCAAAATCAAATCAGTTTTTCTTTACATAAAGTGAAAGTCAACAGGATCTAACATATCACAGAGGGATGTATCGACTACACACTTTCTGAGTATCTTGTCAGGAAAATGTCAAAAAGTATATTTATATACATCTCAAAGTCAGCTAATAAACTCAGTCTTAAATTGCATTATGTTCATGTTATTCAAGTGACGGCCCCATCTATAGTTTGAACTCTATGAATAACAGCTGAAACAGTACGCCATCCGGATACTTTTAATTTAGAGTTTTTAATGTATACTATATAATCCTACGTGTTAATAGGATATCAGACATATTACATCTACTACTTATCTTGCCTACTACTGAGGATGCTACTGTGGAGATGCAGACGGAGTATCTTTTGTTCAGCATATTCTTCATGGTGGTCATGCATTGCAGTCAAAACTGTGTTCCCCTGTCTGGCTGCTCTTGGGACTTGTAGTTCTTTTCAGGGAACCATCTTGTGTTGTAATTCTGAAACCAGCAGGAGGGAATGTATTGTCCCTGGATGACCATGCCTCTTGTGACATCACAATTATGTATATCTATCTATATATATATAGATATATATATTTATATCGATTTCGATATCGATATCGATATAGATATAGGTATATATAGATATAGATATAGATAAAGACATAGATATAAATGTTTGCACACATTCACACACAATAGAACATTTCACCGCTGCACAGCTATATATTATTGACTATTTAAACCTGTGCTTCACGTTTGTTGATATTTGCACCAATTAACGTTTTTCTCAACAATTAACATCGCACACAATCACAAACTGAAACTGAAACCCACTTGATTTTGACATAAATCTTAATTTGGCAAATCAAGTTTTGTTTATATTAAGGCTTATTTATGTCTGGCCCACATGCTAAGAGTGAAGCTCTACTGGGAACTGGCTTGGAAAGTTTGAGAAAGGCTGCGACACATTTACAGTTTAAAATCATGCGCTGTTGAAACCTCTTCAATGTCGGGTGATGTGGTTTATCGTTAAAATCGAATCTAAGTGACTGAAAACCGAAGCGACAGAAACTAATCTTTCCTTCCGCTGTCCTGCCCGCACTGTTCTGGTCTGAACTTGCATCTTGATGAGAAAATCTGCTCTGGCAGCAGAAGCGCCCCCCGTGATTTCCTTGTGAACAAGATAAGTAGGAGTTTAAAGAGTGTGAGGTTGAAAGAAGTCTAGACGTTGGAGAGAAATTGTGCTAAAGGGTATGGGGGGGGGGGGGGGGGGGGGGGGGGGGGGGGGGGGGGGGGGGGGGGGGGGTACAAAGATCTACCAATGGCAGCTAGCAATGATGAGATGAAGCTTTCTGAAGTATCACAGTTCTGGAGGCTTCATATGCACACTTAATCCTATGCTGATCGAATAGCGTAAAACAGACAAGTCTTATTGAATTAAGAGGAAGCACTAATTACCTAACCTTTAAACATGAAACTTAACAGATGGTTTGAAGTATGTAAAGGCATTTCCTTTACATACTCTGCAACATTTGAAATGTATTTATGTATTGTATTGTATTGTATTGTATTGTATTACATTGTATTGTATTGTATTGCATTGTATTGTATTGTAATGTATTATATTGTATTGTACTATAGTGCTTGCTGAAGTAATGAGAATATTAGGCCACCAATTTGTAATAACCTGCACGTGGACTACGGATGAACATTTGCTCATTAGCTAACTCTGGCACATTTAAATTGATTTGGAAATGTTGATTAATGTGCACTGTCCCAGGTAAATAAATAAATAATGTAAAATAATAAATATATAATACATATTAAATAAATAATGTAAAATAATAAATATATTACAGATGATGATAACAATGGAGTGTATTATTTACCATAAATGTGTGTATGTTACTTGGCAGTGGGCCATGAATGGGCCTGTGTAACTCGGACAATTATGTACCCCTGACTATAGGCTGTGGTACACAAACCCCATAACAAAAAACGACCAAAGCTAATTGGTACCAGTGCATTTGTGATGGTATTCTAATGGAAAGCCATTTGTCAAAATCTTGCACCAAGTTCTGGGTTTGGTCTTTGTACAAAATAGTGCAATACCTCCACAGAATCACCATGCATAATCCATAAGCCAACTGCTGAATCATGCAATATTTTTCTAACTTGCTGTTAAACAATTCCTCTAAAGAGTAAATGGCAAAGATTAACACATTTTATGTTTTTTTTTTTACAGATACAACATACTGCAAAATAACACTGTGTTGTGTCTACTGTGACCTCCCCACTGAAGCATGGTGGCGGGTTGACCTTAATGGCCTTTAATTATCCTTACAGTGGCAGGTCGGTCACGCCTTGAACATCACTCCAAAAATCAACTAACATTTTCTAGAAAAGAGGGACCCAGGTCGGATAGGTTTGGCTGTACTATTACAACCCTGTTCTTGGTCAATGGCTCTGCCTCAAGTGCCTCATTACAATTTGTGGCTGGGACTTTTTGTCTTGCTCATTGAGTTTGAGAAGATTTAAGCACGTTTTTATTCTAGTTGAGATATTATTTTTTATGGAGTAAATAGCTGCTGTAAAAAAGTTACATAGTGCAAGTTTAAGCCAACAACTATTCACGCAGATCCTTCTTGCACAAACATAGACACATACTCTTTCACACTTACTCACAGCACATAGCAGATTATGCAAATCTGTCCCCTTCAAAATGTGCAGAAGTATGGAATACAGCTTGGCCCACGGAGGGTTTGCTGTCAAAATATACCCAGGGTTCAGTCAGGGGACGCGGGAACATCTTGAAATGTTTCAAACCTATAGGCGTCCCACTTATTATGTGGAGTTTACTCATTTAAAATTGTAGAGTGACTATTGTTCACTGCTGTCCATCACTTGGTTTGGTTTACCATTAGGACAACACAGAACATCTACTGACCCTTGCTATTTGTTGTCTAGGACAAGCAGAGGTGGTAGGAGTACAGATGTACTCCCCCCCGCACACAGAAACGCCACTGATCCATGCATTCATTGTGTCAAAGAATATAAGTACGTGGTCTGAAATAAATATAATTAAAAGTAGTCCACTTCAGTACAGTTTTCTGTTGAGCTGTCCAGTGTATTGCTGAAATTCATCCTCCAACCAAAATGAATCTCTACTGTGCCAAAGCAGGGCAGTTGGAGAGCTGAAACGCAACCGCACCACACTTGGAAATGGCAGCCCTGACATCCTCCATCATGTGGCTTCATACAGATCAGCAGACGGTTCTATCATGTTTGGTGCATTCCAGAAGCTAAACTCTATGTTGACTAACATGGTGTCAACTACTCAACCACAGGAGCGAGGATTGGATGTCATGACTGCAGCCCTCCAGCAACAGTCAGAAATGATTTATCAATGAACTTTGCACGGTGTCAGTTGTCCAGAGGCCTTCTGCTCTTCCTGAACCTCGACTCATCCTTCCCCTTCAATGGGTGATTATAGTGTTTACCGGTGCATCCTGCATTCTTATCGAGTTTGAAATAACACTCAATGTCCCTGACTGGGAAGGAGATTGTCAGAAGGGGCGCTCATATTTTTTAAACAATGTATTTATTGGTTTTCGGTTTGCAAGTCAAAATGACAACACAATGGACACAGCAAAATGTTATAGCCTGTATTCCCTCCCACCACACCAACCCTGTCAAGAAACAACACAATGAAGAGGAAGTGATAATTAAAATCATTCAACAAAAATAAAGACAATTCTCTTCATGAATAATAATATTACCATAAAATGAAATACTAAATTAATAAAATAAGTTTTTCAGATCAATGCACAAGCCACTTTGCACTAGATTAAATTAATATTACTCCTCTCCCAAAACGTCTTCTGAAGAAGGTTACCGACATTGGCATTTTGACTTAAAATGTAAATAAAAGGATTCCAGACATCTTTGAAAACATTGTGTTTACTCCTAACAACATAGGTTATCTTTTCAATTTTTACCATGTTTGAAGCCATTTCTTGACATTCTAATTCGTGTGGAGTGGTGTGGTTGATGGCTGGTATTGGCAGCCTCACCTGGCCTGAGTCGAGTTGATTAGACTCCGCCATACAACCATCTGTGGCTAGCAGCCCAGGCCCAACCGCACCTCTGCCAGCAAGCACAGCATCCCAGTGCACCATGCGCGAGGGGGAGAGGGGGAGAGGGGGAGAGGGGGAGAGGGGGAGAGGGGGATATTGCCTCTTCGCCCTGGTAGAGGTTGGCCCTACCGAGGGCTGTTCAGGGCCCTGACAAGAGCTACAGTCGCGGCCCAGCTGTCGAGTCGCCTCCCAGGCCGTCCAGACAGCCCTGCAACGGCCATGTCCAGCGACACCTCCGCCAGCCAATGCGGCAGCTCTAGGCCTCTGGTCTAGGCGAGGGAGAAGGAGGGGGGGGGGGGGGGGGGGGGGGGGGTTGGCAGATCACATTAGAGAGGTGTGGGGATTATGGAGTTTGGGAGTTGTTGTTTTTGAATTTTGGGTATGGTTCCCCTGTTTTGACTCCAGTTTTGTTTTTTTGTTTTGTTTTTTGGATGGGGGTGGGTGGGGGTAGTAGGTGGTAGGCTTCTGCTGGGCATTCGCGTATGCCTTAATTTGGTGTTGGGGAGTGTGGAGTGTGTGTGGTTGAGGCAGCCTCACTGGGCCAGAGTTAGACTGATTGGACTCTGGGGCTGGGTGGGGCTGCACACCTGTGTGGTATTTGGTAATCAGGGCACATAGGCTTAGCCAGCCATCACCACACACACCGGGGAGAGCTCTGACATGCCAGTACACCTGCTCTGCCTGTTTCTTCCAACTCTGCAATAAACCGGTTTCGACACCAGCTACCTGTGTCCTGTTGACGGAGGAGCCCAGTAGAGCCACCTAGGTGGCGTGTGGCAGGGTCAACTGCTACATAGTGATCCATGCAAATTTTTCCAGTTCACAACAACTGCAGCACTCATATTTACTCATATTAAAACACACCTTAAACAACGTGATCGATGATATTTCATTAGAATGTGAGATTCAAAATGTATGTATAGAGACTGATACCTGACCAATCCTAACTGATTATATTTATTTATTCTGTGCATGTCATTGTTGTAAAACAAACTTCAGCAACCACACAAGTAATACATTTATTACATCCAATGCGTTTATATTTGTTTAATGCAAACTATGTAACTCTCAACGCTTGTATTTACTCCAGAGGTGAATCGAAAAATGCATTTTAGTGCAACGCTTTTGGGTCTCTCTGATACTGTTCAGTAAATGGCTTTGTGGACCCTACAGGCAGCATGAAGTCCAGGGAGATCAGAGGTAAACAGCAGACCTGGAAAAGCAAAACCCATTGTTGCCGTGAAATGACCCATATCGGAATAATAGCAGTTTAAGTATGCATGGGTTCCACATTAATATGGCTGAAGAGAAACAATGAATTACCACAGTATGTGATTATTATTCATATGTTTGACAAATAGGATTGGGGGAACTGATGATATGCATCCAACTGGGAGATTCAGGTGGTGGAGAGAGAAATAGAACGAGTGAGAGAATAATTAATTTGTGTGTCAGCATATCTACTGAATTACGTTCTCCTGGTGGTGGCAATGCAAGGATATTGTAGCTGTTTACCCATACCTTAAAAGAAAACTGAATGATCGAATATTGATATCATATCGAATTCTCTTTTTAATAACCACATATCACCTAAACAAATATACAATTGCTCTCTATGAACATGGATTCTGGGATTTTCTAATGTTTTCTGTCTTACCACACACAAGACGAGAGAGCATAATTATGCATTATGTACATTTTGTACAACTAAGCTTGTAGAACACTCTGGGAAAAGACAGTAAGATAATAGAACTTGGTGGGCTTCAATATATTATCTATGTACAGTAAAATTGCTCAAATTTCACAGTTATTAAAATAACTGTATTAAAGAGATTAAACAATTACTGTATATTGGCTGAGCAAAGGGCTAGAACCCCTTGCTTCACTGAGAACATATCAATAGACCACTGAAATGGAACACTTTGCCACAAACAGCTACACATCAACATTTTTAATTGTGAAAAAAGGTTTGGGTTTCAGATACCAAATAAATGTACTGTCCTCAAACTCAAGTTTGTCCGATTTTTGTTGTTTTGATTTCCAGTTACTTAGCCTTGGCATAACCTTAGAGAACTCAATGACGACTTTTTCGAAGTAACCTCAAAAGGCATGCAAACTTACCCAAATAAGACAGCATATCAACTCCTACAGAGAAACAAAGCTTTCGACACATTGTCACATCAAAGTTTAAATTATGAAAAGAGCCTGCAGGTAGGGGATGAGTCACCTTTAACCTGACAAATTGTCTGCTAACTTATTGGCTGCAGCATCATGTAGCTTAGCACAATGATATTTGGCATGCGTTATACCAAACATTGAAAAACCAAACACAGGCTATTCAGAGAGATGGAGGACTCAAATCATCATAAGTGATCATCACCATTTCGTACACATTCAGACCACGACATATGTCTGCAACAGAACAAACTTGTTTATGCAACATACAAAACACCAAGCATGACTATAGTGTGGTGAAGCCAAGCCAGCTTTCCGGGAGACAGCTGCTCTAGTCAATGACGGCCCAAGAGCATCCCAGCGAGATGCTGGCCACAATGAGTGCTGCCTCCAACTCCTCACATATTAAAGCTGTAGTATGTTTTGCATAATAGGCAAAAGGGTGTTGAAATGTATTTTCCCATACCCCTAGTAGTACGCAATATCCGCCATTCTTGTCATCCCTTGCTTTAAGCAGCCACACTGTTCATATCAGCTATTACGATTAGGGTTAGCATAATTGTCCTCATTGAGGTTTGTCATTAAAAACTGTAAATGTTTTAAAATTACATAATATGTTTGTATCCTTTAGTAAAATGGACAGATTGGCCAAAACATAATAACTACAAAATTCTTCAAATTCCCACTGACCTCTAAAAGGGTTACAGTTGTTTTTCATCTTTCAAACTTTAACAATTGCAATGTTTTAGTCCTTATCTTTTTTCCCTCTTGCTCTTCAATATGCCCTTTAGCTTGTTGTGCAAGAAAGAACAGTCTTAAAGGTTCTAGTATCATATAGAGCACTGTTAGACAAAGATTAATCAACTACTGTCTCTTTGTCCAAAGCCAAGACCTCCACTGATCCATGCCATGTGCTTCAATATTGTCGCTGAGAATCATGAGAGGTTCTAAAATATTAGAAATGTGACCAAAAAAGCACTGGTTATGTTCTGATGGTAGTCTGATATTTATGGTCACCACATCTGTGAAGTGTTTGAATAATGTCTGGTGACAGTGTTTGGTAAGTAACATGGCTGCCACCTAGGTTGGTCTATGCTCTTGTGTGTGACAAATGACTCAATCTTAGACCCCTGATGAAGGATCTTCATCCCATTTGTCATGAAAACAAATTCCGTCCTAGTAGTTTCAACGACACATAAAACAAGCCAATATTCCCTTAAGCGTTTAGATATGTGAGTCAGCCATGTTGCTCTGTCAGTGCTTAAAACAGCTATTGAACATGCTGGAGGTCATGTGTTGAGACAACACAAACTAAAGCTTGACTTAATGCTCAGTATGCACACTCCCACACTCCGTCCCACATCATTTCTCCAAGTGTTCCTTCCAGCATCCAACAATACCTCCAGTTAAAATCCCCCTTTTACCACCCTCACAAAGAATAGCTATGGTGACCGACTTCCCATCCTAACTTGGTTTTCCAGAACCTCTCTTTAGGCCAGCCGAATATAATGCTGCACAGCCTCTCGAAGTGTATTCCACTCTCTAGGCTTTGGTACCGCAACCAATGCAGCCATGGCCTTTTTTGGCCATCGGTACATGTCTGCTGAATCAGGAGTCCTCTGGGCCGAAAGGAATCCTTCTTCAATAAGACAGGCTCCCTCACTGCAAAGCAATTAGTTATCAGGCACAAATATAGATGAGACATTGAGGGATCTTTTGTCTTTATTTTAGCTGAAAGGGCAATTTCTCAATAATCAGCTAAATGGAAAGCTTTTTATGTTTACATCACAATATTGACAGATGGTGGCACAAAATGGTTGAACAAATGCAATGGATATGCTAATGTTTTTTTTGCGTGTCTGACACAGAGTGTCTCTGTGTTGTAGTGCAGCAAATTACACATGGTATGGGGGACAGTACCAGGACATTAGCAAATGTCTGTTTTTGGGCAAATACATGGGAAGTATGGCTACACTACTTGGCTAAACCCCACTCATAATCCTTGTCTTTGTTCCTTGACAATATTTGTAAGATATGTTCCTTGTGTATCATTTGCATTCTTTCAGAGCAACATCTCCATAATGTGGACCTCCCGCCTGTGTTATGGACAGAGAGAGTAAGCAAGCGTATAAAATAGGTTTTTCTGTAGCGCTTTCAGAGGTGCAAAGGGAGGATCTGAAGGCCTTTGGTGTCAGCGAGCGTGTCCAACGGACTGGAAACAAGGCTTTATATTCAGAAATTTATGATGTTCATGAGAGGCGAGAGGGGGAGCTAGAAGGGAAGGGGAGGGGCAGTGAGGAAAGAGGGAGAGGACCTTGGGGTGGTGGTGGTGGTGGTGGTGGTGGGGGGGGGGGGGGGGGGGGGGGGGGGGGGGCTAAGTGGGAAGTGAAGGACATCGTCCAAGACAAACTCTCAACACCAGAGAGCTAACGGGCACAAATGGCAGCGCTTCAATCTTGACCTGACGTGTCTTCGGAAGGTCTACTCGCTGTCTCTCATCTCTTTCTCTCTCATTCTTTCTCTCTCTTTCTCTCTCTCTCACTCTCACTCTCTCTCTCTATCTTTCACACACACAAACACACATACTCACACACACACATACACATACCCCTCTTTTTTTCTGAAAGCCATATCCTTGTGTACATCTCTGATCACTGCAAATATATATGACACGCGAGAAAGAAAATCTATGAAGAACATTACAAATTTGGAAATATGTGGTCAGGCGGACCACCAAACCATGCAGGAAAAGAATAGTGAAAAAATACATAAATACAAATACAATACATAAAAAAACAGATTTATGCAAAAATGTTTGCCTTCCTTATTCCTTCCCTACTTGCTTTTGGCATTCCTCGCTATCTCTCTGCACGATTATGTTGGCAGGTAGTTGGGAAACCGGGTGTTTAATTCTCTAGGGAGAGGGGACAGCATTAACCTGCCTCTCCGGCATTTATCTGCACATTATCATCAGAAATGTACACCACGCAGGCCAACAACCAGCACTATATGATTCTGTATATAATGTACATCGCTTTGAGATTTGTCATGCAGATTCCTTCAACTAATTAAAAAGTTGCGATCTCATAGGCAGTCCTGTTTCTAGATCTGCAATGATGAGTGGGACAAATGTGACTCATTCCCAACACGTCTTTCCAGTCCTCCTTGTAATAGCAAAAATGGTGTGATTGCTATTACATGTGAGGGTAATATTTCAGTAACCACACAATTTGTTAAGCTATTTACGCTCATATTTCAGTTATGGCATTTCATTGTGTAACTGTTTGAGTGCTGTGTAGAGAGAAAGAGTGTCATATGATTTTTTTCATAGCAAACCTGTTATAGTATAATCTCTTTTAGTGACAATAAATTCATATCTAATCTATTATTATCTCCCCTTCCCGCCTTAACCCAGTGTCCAGATCCAGTACAACCCCACTCACCCAGTGCTGTGTGTGGGGACCATCCCTGCAGGTGAAATGCAACACGGGCTTATCTGCTACTTATCTGCCATGTGTCACTGAAAAGAGAGGATTGCTATGGAACAGGATTCAGAGCTTCCAGCTTGCAAAGAGATATCATTGACCTGTGAAAGTCAGTCTAGAATCGAGCACACTGACTCCCCCGGCCGTAGTTTGTACAGTCATAACAGTACGGATTCCTGTATTGGTCATCTCACTAGAAATGGCTTTTGATAACGAATGTAGATACTTGTTTAACAAAGGTGCTGTCTGTAAAGTTTAAGAGCTATTCTTTGAGTGTAATCTGTTAGAAATACCATTGCGCTCCGTCAGCAATTAGTGAGTGAAATGATCTGTGAGAATATCGTTTCTGGTTGAGTATGCCTGCTTCTTTATGAGATTATTTATAATGTAGAACGCTCCTGGCTCATTTCTGACCAATCAGGGCATTTCTTCCCTGATTGGTTCAGGGAATCCATCTTGCCTGTCAATCACATTTACCCACATGGCGTTTTTCATCTTCATGAAGATGAAAGGGAGAGAGGGAGGGAGCAGAAAGAGGGTGACTTTTTGGGCTATTTCCACTGTCTCTTTAGAACTCTCAAATCTTACCTATGCAGCAGATTTAACTGCCGGGAACTCAATATGTACATTAAGAATGAAAGAAGGAATTATACATTAAAACAATTAAACATCTAAACATGATATTCTATGTATCTTCCCCTGATCAAATTGTGAATCCTCTACATATTTAAGTAGATTTGCAAACATACTTGAGTTATAAACATGAACTTACCCAATGTAACCCCTTCTGACTTGAGTTTGATGGGGTTTGACAATAGGAGTGCTTTAAAGAAATGTGGTGAATGTGCAGCCCGTTAAGCTGACTCTATAGTGGCACCTACTGGGGAAAACAGCACATATCCAGTGACGTTCCCCAACTACGGGGGTAGGACCCGAGGACAACTCGGACAACAATACCTTATTTTTCTCATCTCTAAGAATATCTTCCACATTGTGCTATATTCTTTTTGTTGTTCTATTGCTTTTTTCAATATTCATACGTGCATCAAATTTCAAGCCTCTATGGATTGGCTATGTGTTCACCTGGAGCCTGACTCTGGGCTCCTAATTTCAGCTCTTCTCATTGGTGGAATCCAGGTATTGTTGTCTGTCAGTGTGGTGTCGATGGAGCAACAAGACAAGGGCATGGCGATCCCATCCATTCCCACCTTGTCATCTGCAAAGCTTTCGATTCTGCCGATGCACTCTTCAATCTCTGTTAGGGGGGGGTGGGGGGCACGGCAATTTGTTGCTCAAGTGTTGCTCAAGTGTGTGTGTGTGTGTGGGGGGGGGGGGGGGGTGGGGGTGGAGTAGTGTATGTGTGTGTGGGGGGGGGGGGGTGGGGTGGGGGAGTGTTTTTAAAGGGTGTGTGTATGTGTGTGTGTGGGGGGGTTGTTTGAAGGGTGTGTGTGTGTGTGAATGGGGGGGGATGACAAAGGGGATGACAAAGGACACTGGGCTGAAGCTGCTACTCTTCCAAACACTCCATAACTACCCCCCCCCCCCCCCAAACCGCTTTACACACACACACACACACACACACACACACACACACACGTGCACGTCCAAACCATAAATTGTCAATTGAAATCCTACAGCTCTTTTCACTGCCCCGGTGACAATTACCTCAGTGCATACGTAGGGAAATCTCGCTCCCCAACAGCCTTTGTCACTCCTAACATAGGGGAAATA
This sequence comes from Lota lota, assembly GCA_026745465.1. Taxonomy (NCBI): domain Eukaryota; kingdom Metazoa; phylum Chordata; class Actinopteri; order Gadiformes; family Lotidae; genus Lota; species Lota lota. Next base: position 3,411,467 of record JACYXH010000592.1, read on the forward strand.
GATGAAGGAAAGAGGCACATGGCACTTTTGATTTGTGCCAGAAGATTAAAAGCTTGATTAAAGCTTTGCACTCCACACCACTCCTACTGTCATCCTTCCTTCCTTCCGCTCACCAAACATCCCTCCCACACATTGGACACACACACACACATACACACACACACACACACACACACACACACACACAAACACCCACACACACATGCACACACATACACACACACCCCACACACACTCTGTTTGCTCTCTCTTCAGGTGACAGCACAAGCATGCCGGCAAAGCTCTTATCGACAAAGAATTGGACGTGTCACTTTTTTTCCTTAAATTCCAATATGTCCTGCATTAATCCTGGACTATGCGAGATAACTTTGTTTAAAGGTTGCCGGAGAGATAAGAATTACTTTCTGAAAAGCAACATGATGCCATGTAAAACTTAACATTAAACAACTAGTGGCACTCCATGGGGGAGTGTGTTCTCTCCAACATGCCAACATGTGTCGTACTTCATAGCACTGTATCTCATATTACCTTATCTTGCACTGTAGAATAACTCAATTATTGGAGTTAATTTTACTGCAAAACGTTGGATTATTGTGATGGGTCAGTATACTGAAACGTATTTATATATATACGTTTATTTTTTCATCCAATATATTGCAATTACAATTTTTTATATTAAACAATAAAGGCACTGCATAGTTTTTGAAATTCTGATAAATGTTTGACATTAAGTTATGAACACAACTGTTCTGGAAGGCAGCTCAAGCAATGTCAGACGAATAACATGTCAGATCACTCTTTAACATAAGCAGATTTTTAACAGCAACACAACCTTGTGACCTATGTTTGCTCCTGTGACCAATCTCTCTCCACTGGCCGATTTTATGTCCACTATAGCATTCTCTTGGCAGTGGAACATTCAGTTTATTATTCCCTTAGTTTAACTCACTCCCACACAGTTGGATGAGATAAGTTGGTTCTCACTGTAGAAGGCTGTTTATGTTCTGCAAACTCTAAAAACAGACCCAGATCATCATAATCCACTTCATTTTGGAAGTTAGGGTTGGAAGTATAATGCTACGCAATGCCAGGGTAAATATATTAAATATATATATATATATATATATGTGTGTATTATTATTCACAGCTTTAGTTATTTAATGTGTTTCTCACACTTCATTTTACTCTCTAAAAATTTTAACTTGACTTTCCAAAGAGTGTAGAAATTGTTCATAAGAGGCGCTTGCACTCTACATTTTGAAACATAACAAATGGCCATAGGACATAGCTTTGTGGAAACACACACATAAATTACATTGAATGTGTTGTGTGCTGTGTTATGGTGTAGTTGATCAGCAAGCCCTCGCCATAGTGCTTACACTTATCGTACGTCGCAACAAAGCACAAAGCTTATAACAACACACGTGTTTCTGAAAACTCAAGAACAAGACTGTCAGAGATAAAAATAGTGGTTTTGTCTTAGTAGTGACTACTTACCTGACCCATACAACTGGAAAATGAAATGATTAGTAATTCTTTCTGCAAGTCTTGCAATTTTGATAAGATGCTGATGCGAGATGTGTTTGTTGTGATGAATCTGATTAATGAAGGTGTTAGATGGAATAACTGGAATAGCAGTAACAAGAGTGATGGCTTTGCACTCTAGACTTATTCGATTTATAGACATTTTAAGATATGACTGGTCAGTAGGAATCTCCCATTAACTCTAAAGTTTTCACTTCTTGCTTCTCTTTCATCTCGCCAAACCATCTCAAGAAACAAAAAGCCCACCTCAGTTCTGAGGTCTACGAGAGGTTATCCAAACTGTTTGTTGCCGAGTTTGCAAGCAGAAGTGTGGCTATGTATATGTGATCAGATACAAATTCTGATCAAAACACACACAACACACATACACACATAAAAACACACACACAGACACACACACACACACACACACACATACACACACAAACACATAGGACAGCTGAATAGGAACACAAGGAACATCACTAAGAGGAAACAGGTTCAGCAAAGTAAACTTTATATTCCAATGCTGAGGAAGGGGTATTTTGACACTCCTGACACAGTGAGAACCGGCTTTTTTGCTTTGTTGTCACAATATCTTGCCATTAGGGATAGATGACTCACCGTTAGCATAGTACTGCAGCAATATAGCAGCATACGGTAGCAGCTGGAACAACCCCGATACAACTTATCTGGCATTTCTTTGCATAGTCATCAGATGGTTAATTTCTTTTTTGTCTGCTTCAACAACCACATCAGATCCCAAAATATACACACTGTTGCCTTCTGACAGAGTTGACACGTTTTCCTTGTCAGTTGTGCCCTTAGGAGTTTGACTACATTGTTTGCTCGTTTTGTTACCTTTACGCTAACTTCTATAATTTCCAAACCTGTGACCGTACATTTCAAACTCTTGGCTAGATGTTTCAGGCCTTTGGGCCTTGGTTCCTTCCTTGTCTGGCAAGGATTAAAAAGAAATTGAACCTGTTAACCTATGCAGTGTACAATCAGACACATAAGAAAATGTAGAATGATTCCAACCAATACCAGAAACTCTATGCCTTGGCTCGGAGAGCTAACACCATGACCTATTGTTATGCCTCCACAATGTTAACACAATGCACTGTTTGCTCTGTGCTATTTTCCTAGGCTGGAAGGAGCCACAGGGCAGAGTTTATGTTTTCCCAGCCTCTCCGGCACTCATTTACTTCAGTACGTCACTTCGCATTTCTTCAGATAGGCAAATGGTGCCCTCTGGTCTTATTGGCTGTAACAAAGCCTCCTTCATAAGTAGAGGAGGGGTTTTAGGCTGCCAAACAAAAACCTCCAAAGAAGTTTTGCTTTTCCTGTGTGTGTGTGTGTGTGTGTGTGTGTGTGTGTGTGTGTGTTAATATGGGTCTGGAACTACCGGTATATGGAACTAATACTATCTAAATGTTTTCATTACTCTTAAATAGTGACGGAATAGTCAAACGTACACCTCTCAGCATTATAACATAGCACACAGATCATGAATTCATGATAAGAAGTTCCGTTCCGTTTAAAGCTATAGGAAAACAGGATTTGGATCAAGGGCAGACACTATGGGAACATTTGCCATCATTGAGAACGGAAAACAATAAGGTAAATGCTATGCTTATCTAACTTTCTACTTTATTTGCTCATTCTATTATTTTCAATAATAGATTTGTAAACACTCAAATGGATTTTGTTCTATTTTGACAAGACTATAAATGTCAGTAGAAGAAACTCGGTAAATAAAGTCAAAAGATCAGATAATAAGGCAAAACACAGTCGCTTTTCCGACTAGTTGTTGTAGCATTTCTACAGAGGTGCCACAGCATCAACATGGGCAGCTCCCTTGTGAACACCGCCAGAGACAGATAGATGGTGCAAGGGGGAAGGAAGAAAACAAAACATCCAATCACAGACACAAAGCGTGTCTGTGGAGGTGGGGGGGGGGGGGGGGGGGGGGGGGGGGGGGAGAATGTGGATGGGTGTGAGAGAGGGTACGAGTAGGAGGATGCAATATGAGTAGGAAAGAGAAAATAGCACAGAAGACAGAGAAAGAATTAAAGGGAGGGTGTGAAATTACCCACTAGGTCTCTCACCTCGAGTTGCAGTGGCTCAGTTCCCAGAGAACAATGACAACTTGTATATTCCTAAACCATGCCTATGAGCACATTTGAATGGCTCCACCGAAAATGCATACAATAACACTGTAGAACACACACTTTAGAAGGTAAAAACACAAACATTTCAAAGCACACAACACAAGTTTGTCATTGTAGATGTAGCAATAACAGGACTTGCACAGTTTATAAGTACATATATATGCACTTGAGTAAATGCAAACTTTGTTGCAGATTATTGCACTATTATATAAAGAAACGTGTTTCATGTAGACATATGTCGGTTTAACTGACAAACGTTTCTTCTTGGTTTGCTTATCTTGTAATATTTTCCTAGTGAAAACTACACATAAATATGTTTCTTGTTTATCAGAATTCCCTTAAGTTAACATAGTCCCCTTAGGAAAACATAGATCCGTCATACGTGCACTCTACTCTGTCTGTGTGAATGGGCAGGTCTTATCATTTTCATAATGTTGTTCTTGGTTCGGACATGAGGGATTATGTTTGGCAAAAGAGGAATACATATCTAAAAAACGCATCATGGGAAAATAACCTAGCGGCAACCTGATTGATGTTGCAGGCGAGCTGACTGTCCATTTATCTCATGCGGTTTTTGTTTTGACTATTAATGATGCATTTTATGATGTATAGAGAGGGGCAATGGCAATAGTGGTATGCATCATTGGCAAGACTTACAGTTTCTAAGTATTAGATTTATATCCAAAATTATTCCAATTGGACAGTGAGAGCAGCATGGATTTTGTACACAGAGTGTGCTGTGTTTGATTACAGGACATTTGGAGTGGAGAGATCTGTGGTTTTCAGAGAAAGGGATGAGACCTGTGGAGAAGCCTTTACTGAAAGAGAACTCTGGCAAGATTTTCCACTACTCCCCCATGACCAGTGTCCTGATGACCAGTAAGTGATTGTAGAACCCAGTGGGGGTTGAGGATTAAACGACAGGAGGTAATGAGGGACCGTTTGGAAGAATTGCGCCAAAAGGCCCAGGAAGCCCCAGACCCTGAGACCGAGATCAACTCTGACCCCTTATGTGGGGTCAATGACCTCAATGACCCGGTGGAGGTGGGCTTCACTATGCCACAGGCTGTGGTGTTTGAGGAGGAACCGATCATTGAAAACTTCCTGTCTGAGGCCCAGCGCATTCGTGATGCGATTTCAGAGTTGGATGCAGATGTAAGTTATGATCTTCTTTTAACCCTGCAATATTGTTGGACAGTCGACGTCGAAGACGTCGCATTATCCCTCTCTCATATTTGTGATACGCACTCCTAGGTTGTTAAATTTAGCCAACAGCAAAAGACACTGGTGGCCACCATGCGTCGTTTCAGTGTGATGAAGAAGGAGAGCAGCATAACCAGGGACATCAAGCTGCAGGCAGAGGGTCTCCACAATCGATTGAATGCCCTTTCAAAAGAAGCCCAGAAGACTGAGGATCAGCAGGGTCCCACTGCTGCTGTTACCAGAATCCAACGAACGCAACATGCAGCCCTTATTCGGCAGTTTCAAAAGGTGAGAATATATACCTACCTACCTACAGCAACCTCTAATTCAACGGCATTAATTTGTGCTGGCCTTTTACAATAATTTCATGTGCTTTTGTTGTTTGCTCAGTCATTCTGATGTTTACTTATTTCAAATTAATCTCTTGTTGTTCCTGTTGTGTTATTGCACTTGTTAAAGTGTTGGACAGCAACAGGATCTGAATACGATCAGGATGTGGTCTGAATGCCCAGACCCTTTGGATTTCATGGAACATCATTTTCTGATGCTTAATGCACACCTTGATAACCCTTTATACCATAATGAGAAGTAAATTATGGATTTCTGTTAATCACTTTAAGCTCTGCGTATTGCTGTTTTTCATATGAAGTATTTAAGTATGCTTGGATTTATTCACTTGAAACCATTGCTTTGTTCCCTCCCTCTTGCGTATCCTTCATTATATCTAGGTTATGTCCAACTACAATACAGGGTTGGTGACCAAACAGGAGTGCTGTAAGCACTTTATTATCCGCCAGTTGGAGGTTTCGGGGCGGGAGGTGACAGAGGACGAAGTGAATGACATGGTGGCCACAGGAAAATGGGAGGTCTTCAATGAGAACCTGCTCAATGATGCCAGGATCACACGGTCACAGCTGTCTGAGATTGAACAGCGACACAAGGCAAGAACTGTGTTTTTAATTACAGTTATACACCTTGTGGTTGAAGTTGCAGTCTGTAAGATTTGATAGTTGTAAAGAGAGAAAGCAGAAAAACGCAGAAGACAGCAAGAAAAATAAATAAACGTCCCAAAAAAACAACACCTCCCTCTCTGCTCCCTTTCCCCCAAACGTCATTGAGAAGTGACAAATTACACTCAAATAAAAGTCACTATTGCAGGAACTACTAATCAGTATTGATTGTCAGATCATCTAATCCAATCCAAAACTACTACATCACGCCGAATGGCTGAGAGGTGAAAGCTGTGCCCTCGAACAGCCTTTTGGCAGAGGGCACATAGTTGCAGCTCCCCTTCGCAACTTCCTCTATACTTGCTTTGCTTTGCATTGCAGGGAATCCTTCCAACGTAACTATATGGCATAAAACAAACAATTTAAAATAATCCTATATTCAAGAGTGCCTCATATGAAATACGGGAGAGCGTATTACCGATTTATTACTGCTAAAATTGAAATAACCTGCGGTAGTTCCACATAATATCAATTGATTTGATTTCCTAGAATTAGGTGTGTGCATTTCCCTTGACATATTTTTTGATTGAACCATAGCTTCTCTTTAATTGCTGAATCGAAACTCTTACATGCGGATGTTCAATATTTATGCAATAAATTGACCAAATGGTTATCATGGGCAAGACTTATCATGGCCGAAAACATCAATTGTCTTCTGCAATATTCAGTGCTGATTTGTGATGTGTTTTTTTTTATCTCACCACCAGGAGCTTCTTAACCTTGAGAACAACATGATGGAACTGAGGGATCTGTTCACTGACATTTACTTGCTTGTAGAAGAGCAAGGGGCCCAGATTGACCACATCCAAACCAACGTAGAGAGAACTTCGGACTATGTGGTTGCATCAAATGAGAAGTTCAAGTTGGCTGCCAGGTACAAAAGGAAGAACCCTTTGAGACAGCTCTGCTGTTGCTGCTGCCCTCCCTGGAGATGCTGCTTCTAAAAAAGTTATTCCTTGGCAACAGATAGACAGCCAAATATTGGTGAATGTCAAAGGTAATTGTAGACAGCTTTTGTTACATGTAGACCTTTATTTATTTAAGGGTTGCGGTTTTGCTGCTGCTTTGATCCATGGTACAGTAGTGAACAGTATAAAGTCTACATTAGCAAGAGGAAATTATGAATTACTGGGAGAAAGAATGTAGAATGAAGTTCTCTTCAGCAACAACGTTGGATGCATTTGCAGTCATAGCAGGTCCGTCAGACAGAGAACAAACAAGAATATGATAGAGAGAGATGGCTATCGTGACTATATTTATTACTATCTACCACTATGCACAAAGTCAGCTTTTACATGCAATTGTTATTAGACAGCATTTCATAATTACAGATCCAATGAGCCTGTGCACATCCTGAAGTTTCACTTCATTGTCTTATACAGCACATATCACTTTAACATTTCAGGTCCCATTGTATTGTCAAATAATGTAGCAACGTTTTTTCATCTTGTAGTTGAGAGTTGAGAGAATTTGTATATTATTTTGTCTATTACTATTTCCTATTATATCATTGTAAATGTTGAGTTATCAAATATAGATGAGGTACCCAATACATGCACCAATAAAATGAAGAAAACAATTATTTCCTCATGCTATGCTCCTTCACTTCAAAACTATCTATCTATCTATCTATCTATCTATCTATCTATCTATCTATCTATCTATCTATCTATCTATCTATCTATCTATCTATCTATCTATCTATCTATCTATCTATCTATCTATCTATCTATCTATCTATCTATCTATCTATCTATCTATCTATCTATCTATCTATCTATCTATCTATCTATCTATCTCTCTCTCTCTCTCTCTCTCTCTCTCTCTCTCTCTCTCTCTCTCTCTCTCTCTCTCTCTCTCTCTATCTATCTATCTATCTATCTATCTTGCCTATTCAAATCAAAACAATAGCATATAGGAAGTGGGTCTTGGAAAAGTTGTAGAAGTGCTGACACTTCAATTCAATTCAACACTATTTAAATTATTTTGAATTAAAACCTTTGAATATCTGTTAAAACAAATTGTTTACTTCACGGAAGGAAATTGAATGGACTTATTCCATTCCTTATTGAAAGTGTAATCACACACTGAAATCTATCAGCACTAATACTGGTGAAGTACAGGCTAACACTTTTGCGGTTGATCACATTAAGGTGACTTGACAGATTTCCTTTCTGTCCCTGAAATTAGATTTTAGTGTTGGTTGGTTTAATTATTTTGCTACGCTGCCATGAGGAAATCCATGGGACTCTTCCATTAGTAGGGTCCCTTTACACATTGTATTGCTCTAACATCAGGTTAATCCATCTCTCATGGGCAGGACAAGCTCAACAAGTGTCTGCTATAGGCGGCTATATTTGAGATGTAAATATGACCCTGGTGTGTTTGACTTCAGTAGAAATACAAACTGAACTGGGTGTCTACAAGCCAGACCAGTAATACTGGTTTGACTGTATGCAGCATTATTTTGGGTGGGTGGTTGGACAGCGGCATAAGGGCATGTTAACACAGCATTCAAATAACAGTATTTAAACATTGACAAGACAATGTCAAGACAAAATTTATTATAATATATTACATAATTATACTATATAACTTATTTTATTATATACACACACACACATATATATATATATATATATATATATATATATATATATATATATATATATATATAATATGGAGATATGGGAGCTTTCATAACAGTTCTGATCAAATTACTGAATGTATTTTACAATCAGAACTGATGGATTTATGTATCGGTGACATGCATATGTACTAAAGACCATCTGTCTTTTGCCAACTCAGTATTCAAAGGCTATGACATAGAGACAGACATCATGGTTTAAATGATTAAATGAAAAACTAGGATGATTTCCCAGATGTACTTGACCCTGATCTCCAGCCATAAGGCAAAGAACTAGAAGAACTGCATGAATTGTATTACTACTTCATAGTACTACTATCTACTATCATAGCCTACCTTTTGTTCATCAATCATGAAATTACAATTATGTATGATTAATGTGTTTTACTGTGGCATCAAAGTATGGATTATATATTAAAAAATAATAAGTTTTTATTATTAATATTAATTATAATAATAGTAAGTATTATTGATAAGAATACTCATTATTATTTGTATTATTATTATTATGATTATTATTGTATGTATATTTTATATGTATATTATTATTATAGCGTCAATAGTCAATGGCATTTCATTCATTGTTCATTGTAATTTGATGAATGTGAGTGTCTGGACTTCTCGTTCGCCTGGAGAGCAGCGTTCACTTTCCACTGTGGCTCCCTCTTAATACACAGCATTTTCCTTTTAGCTGGAGAGTTAAACCACACAGAGTATAGGCCATTGTGCTCTTAAAAACGGAAACTTCAAACCTTTGATCGACATTGAAGTCGCTTCAGTGAAAGCAGTGGATAGTTATAGTCTGACTTTGATTCCCAGAGATATAATATGGGAATTGTTCAATATCGCCCCAATGTTGACATTATTATTAGAAGCTGCTTCCTCGTTTCAATTGCTGAGGTAAGACTACATTTGGGAAAGTCGGAGTAAGGAAATAGTTGAAGTATTGATGCTGTCGGATGGGCTGATGTTATATTTAGATCTCAAAATAATGCATCCGTTAGTTCTTTCCAATAGCTGGGACATTGAAGACCTATGCAATTAATCAAAAAGCATATCATATCCGATGCTTTTTACAATGAACCTGCATGGGTCTTCGTAAATATTGACTGATGGTTTTAAATTGTAGCCCACAGCGGAACGCATGGCGCCGAGAAAATACAGAAGAGGGCGCAAGTATACAATAAGTATGAGGTGGGACTACATATGAGGTAGGACCTGTATGACGCGTAAAATCCGTCGTTCTTTTATTCTTGACAAAGGATTGTGTCAAGCTGGTTTAAGTTATAGGTTACAGAGGCTAGAGATATTCATCTTTATTGGAAAGGATTTCAAAGATTTCCCTTTGACACTTTTCCCTTTTACTCACACACACACGCACACACACGCGCGCGCACACACACACACACACACATACATAAACACACACACACACACACACACACACACACACACACACACACACACACACACACACATATATATATATATATATATATATATATATATATATATATATATATATATATATATATATCAGACTGTTGTGTGTTTTTCCCTTCAGAGATCTCTATAATGAAATAGAAAACGACCAAACTGACTAATGCCAGCGAGTCAATTGCTATTGTCTCATTTCAATTTCAGTCTGCATGACAGGTAATGTGATCCGGACTCCATGCTTTATTTTACATTGTCATCAAACACAGACCCATATCGATTAGATGGCTTTTAAGCGTCTTAATTTGATTCAGTCCATCAGATAGCCGAATAGAGAGCCGGCACTGTTATGAGCTGATGCAGGAGTGCATTCAGCACTATTTCTGCCCTCATAATCAAAAGCTAAAGGCTGGCTGGCATGGTGCCTCACCCACAAGACAGACTGCACTGCTGCAGAGTAATAAGGGAACAAGGGAAACTTTCTCACCAATATCTATATCCCTTTGTGAGCCCTGTGTACACATTTGTATCTATTCATGTCAAAATAATGTGTGTGTGTGTGTGTGCGTGTGTGCGTGAGTGTGCGTGTGTGTGAGTGGTGTGTGTGTGTGCGTATTTATTAATGCACCAGTGGGTGTCTGTTTTTTTATATGTATGTGGATACTTAGTTCACTGTGTATGCTGTGTGTGTGTGTGTGTGTGTGTGTGTGTGTGTGTGTGTGTGTGTTTAATCATGTTTTTGGTATATTGTTCATTCTGTTTCCATCCATGACACATTTCCCCCTATGTCAGTTTACACTTGCAATATTATGTATGTGTGTGTGTGTGTGTGTGTGTGTGTGTATGTGTATAAGGGTGTGTGTGTTTGTGTATGTGTGTGTGTAGTACCTACAGTAAAAATCACTGGGTTATGGATTACAGTGGTTTCAGCTAATTTTGATATTCACCTTGGGGACTTTATAAAGTGGCTGAATCCAAGAGAGTATTTATACAGTCATTAGGCCACTACATCCATTGGCCCCCTATTGCTTAAACTTTCAACTCTTTATTCAATGTCTAAACACACGCACACACACACACACACACACACACACACACACACACACACACACACACACACACACACACACACACACCATTCAGGGTGTTCAACGACATCTAGAAGTGTTATGGAGGAATATATTGATAATTTGACCATATTGAAAGAAAGAGAAACGAGAAAAATAAAGATTACGATTAAGAAGAATGATATATGTTTTGTGTTCCTTGATTGTGAAGTGATTTTACTAATTGCAAGATATTTGAGCAAAACCACAATTTCTTCAATAGAAACTGATGCCAAATACGAAAAATCTTGTTCTTTTTTCCCATCCGTTCCACTTCTCTCTCTCTCTCTCTCTCTCTCTCTCTCTCTCTCTCTCTCTCTCTCTCTCTCTCACTCTCTCTCTCTGTGCTGTCTTAAAGTGAACTGTCTCCTTTTGAAATGGAATGTGTTTACTGGAGATTATTCAACTTCACCCCTGGAAATGGGAACCGCCATATTACACACGTCCCTCTCTACTCGGCAGCAGGGTGAAAAAGGAAAAAAAGTAATAATTATAACTATCTTCCAGAATATATTCATCCGTGCAGCAAAGATATTCTATTTGCAGCTGCCTTTATCCCATTAATAACATTTCAAGTGTGTGTAAAGTGAACTGCATTTAAATTGGCTATTCAGCGAAGAAAGAGGCATGGAATGGAGAGAATGGAGTCATCCCCGTGATGTGACGGAGGAGCTATTACCAGGCCCGGGGATGAGAGGTGTCGCACTGGAACACAGAGCAGGGGAAAGTGACTGCCTGTGGCAACGTGTTTGATGTGATGAAGAGATAGCATGGGGAAGAATGATTACAAATGATGGAGAGCAGTTCGGTTAGGAGTGCGGGTGCCAGAGTTTAAGAGGGAAAGGCGTGGACTTCCTGACCGTCTTGGAGGCAAACTTAGAAGGCGAAGGATGTAGGATGGCTGTAACGTGTGCCATTATCAGAGATTAGTACTTACTAGTGTTTATTTCATCACATATTGCCGACATCAGCCCCAGTGAATCAAATCATCATCATTACATTAACTAAGCTTATTCATATGCCAGTTAGTGACATAAGACAACATAAGAAAATGGTATACTTTCTTTATCACCGAGGAACATTTAGTAGTACTAGTACAGTAGTACGGACAATAGTATAATAAAATAAATTAAGAAAACTTGTTTATATAGAAAATATGTCTATATACACAATAAGAGTTGTAGAAATGTCAATGCAAAATTAAATGGTTGAAAATGGTTGTGATATGAGTATTGTGAATCAAATGACAAGATGTAAACAGAGACACACACACACATACAAACACACAAACTACTGACTTACTTTTGCGGGCTAGTGCTAGGGGGAGAGAATAGAGAGAGAGAGTAATAGTGAACATGCCTAAGTACCCAGTACACTATATAATACTAAATGATATCACATATACTCTACGTACATCATATTATAATTATTCTAAATTATAAGACCATGTGGACGGTGGGAATCTGAATGGGCTATTTTATGTTTTCATTTATGTCCTTATTTTATTGTGCTGTCAGGCTGTAGACGGTAAGAGCAGAATTAAACTAACCTGTGGCCACCAGCCTTATTCACATCATGGCTAAGTATGGACTGCTTTATACAGCTGTTGTTTGATCATTGTGTTGTCTGTGGAAGACTTGGAACATACCAAAGTCAATCACATTTTATTTTGGACATGCATGATGTACTGTATATGATTGAACTGATGAGCTGATTTATGGGACTATTGTAACATGGGATGGTAGACCAAATTAGGCTGTAGATCTTGTTTTCATTATTTAGGGAATTTTAATGCATCTCTAATGATCTCTAATGATTATACAGAACTGGAGTAAAAGATTGACTCAGTATTACCTAGACAAACAGAAACAACACACAGCTCTGGCTAAACACATTATGCAGAAATTAATTATATAAATAGTATCATCTGGAAGTGGGCTCCCCTCTTATTATTATATTCTTCTTCTTCTTCTTCTTCTTCCTCTCCTCTCCTCTCCTCTCCTCTCCTCTCCTCTCCTCTCCTCTCCTCTCCTCTCCTCTCCTCTCCTCTCCTCTCCTCTCCTCTCCTCTCCTCTCCTCTCTTCTCTTCTATTCTCTCTCCTTCGCTCCTCTTCTCTCCCCTCCCTTCCTCCTGTCTTGTCTCATCTCTGCTCCTCTCCTCTCCTTTCCTTTCCTTTCCTTTCCTTTCCTCTCCTCTCCTCTCGTCTTTTCTCTTCTTCTGCTTCTCTCCTCTCCTCTCTTTTCGCCTCCTCTCTGTTCTCTTTCCCTCTCTTCTCCTTTCTTCTCTCACTGATAGACAAGACAATCATGAGCATGTGTGTGCATGGGGGGGGGGGGGGGGGGGGGGGGGGGGGCGGTTTGGAGGTAGTGTCTATCTGGGTTCCGATGAAGGTTGGCTTCCACAGTGGAAATTGATACCCATGGATTCCACGCCACGGTCGGTGTGTGTGTCGGACAGACCTGTGTCCATAACATCAGAATGAAACAGCTGCCAAAGAGTCGTGCTTCTTAGATTTCGCATCTGAGCAGCACTCATAAATTGTTATTGAACACGTCAGACAGCTGGTTTTTTGATGCAAGGGACATTCTTCCGATAATGGTTTTCTAAGGAGTTTTTGGAGCTCTTTATTTCCATATGTGGGCAAACTGAGAAACAAAAGGTGGATTATTCCTGTCTTAGAGAGAGATTCCCACAGTGAGGATTCCCAGAACCCTAGGATATCTTGCAGAAGGACGGCTTGCAAGTGTTACTGACTCAGCTAATTGCTTTAATTATTGCATTATTAAACCTTCTTCTGCAGCTATTTACTCCATTAAAACACACCTGAACTAGAAGGCTTGTCAAGAATAAAACTCTCCTGTCTACCAGTCAATCCATCCAGGGAAATTACTATTGACTGAAAATGACATAGCTATAGCTATAACTGTAGCTACAACTCTAGCCACTAGAGGCTACTAATGGAAAAATTGCAGGTTTAACTTCGATTTATAAAGGTGTTAGTGATGCTAATTTACTGTTTTTGGGCTGTAAGTAGACAACCAGAGTTTGGTTATGGATTGTTTGGCAACTATATTGAATCTGAACATCTCAAAACCAATGAAAGCCCTGGGCACAAGATGGAGGCTGTGATTTAAATAAGTAAACACAAAGAGTGTTCCTGTTTACAAAGCATTACCAACAACAACAAGCCTACAGTATGTTTAACCATCAGGTATTTTCGTGAAATATTTGGGTTAAGTGACAGCGGGACAGAAAACTATTGAACAAAAGGTAAAAGACCTCACCAAGGACTGACTACCTACTAGCCATTCATTTGGGATTGTGACAATTCAAAAAAACAACAGCAATTGATACAGCTCTAAACAGGGACTTTCTCATTAGGCTTCACAAGCAACGCTCCTTCGGGAATCCAACTTCAATCTTTTATTTTAAAGACTGATGTTGGCTTCTGAAAGGAGAACCAATCTATTGTGTTACTAAAATAATTCCATCGAGAATAAAAAATAAATAATGAACAATGCACTTTAATTAAAACTATGAACTTAAAATGAATAAAACAAGTAAACTAAAAGAGAGAGTTTGAAATCATTCTTCTTCTTCTTAGTATTATTATTATTATTAGTAGTAGTAGTATTAATAGTAGTAGTAGCACTATTATTATTATTATTATTATTATTAGTATATTAGTAATAGTATTTTGTCATATTAATTTATTTAACATATTTTCAATGGCTCAGTTGCTGTAGCATGTGTGTTTGTGTTTGTGTGGGTGTGTGTGTGTGTTTGTGTGTTTGTGTGTGTGTGTGTGTGTGTGTGTGTGTGTGTGCCCACATGTGCCTGTGTGTGTGTGTCAGTGTGTGCCGTGTGAAACATTAATTAAAGCAATGTCTGAAGATACAGCCCCATCTGCTGTCCATCGTCACTCATCAACACTCCGCCTGACATTGGCCTAGGGCATCCAGGGAGGGGACAGCTGAGCCCGTAGCTAGGTGACAGACACCTGAGACTGCTTGTGTGGATGTGTCCAGTGTGTGGATATGGTGGAGGTGAAGGTTAGCAATAGCACTTCCATGAACCATTCCGTTACCACATCTTTATAGAGAAAACTAATCTAACAACCTCAGGCTTGGACATTTTGCGACGTGATGATTGATAATTTAATTCAGTAGATTTGAAGTATCTGAAATATTAAAAAAATGGCATTTTGGGATTAACAAGTGGCACAGCCGAAAGTACAGGGTAGTAGAAATGAAAAGGGATATACAAAATTAAAAAAGGAGTACAAACTAAATGGATTCCTTTATCCCTCATCCCGGCTATTATTATTTTATGGCACCATTTTAGGCTTTGCTCATTCTCCCTTTTCTCCTCGCCTGCGTCCCTTTCTGCCTCTTTGTTTTTTACACCCTCTTCTTCTTTATTCCCTGTTCCTGTGGCTCTCTTGGCGTTACAGGCTCCTCCGCTCTCCAGCCCCCCTCAGGGATCTCCCTGACACCTGTCTCACTGGCACATGTTTGCCAACAACCAGCCAGCAAACACTGATCACTCAATCCTCCTCTGTCCAAATATTGCAGGCTGTTCCGTAGCACGGCTGAATCAGTGGGAAACCCGGGCCATCCCTTATTCATGAAAGCCATGAATTATTCTCTGAGATATGAACCTCTGTCACGTAAGGCAGACCGATGCGACAGATAGATGGTGGTTGTTAAAAAAAGGGGTATTGAAAGAGTCAGAAAGAGGCAGGGACAAACAGACATACAGACAGACAAGGGGAGAAATATGGAAAAGGAAGGCCAACCGATAAACTAGGGTACATAAAGGAACCGAAAAGAGAGGATTGGAGAAATCTGGTTTTCTGACAAGGGGGGTTAAACGTTGTCGCGACACTGTTGTGCTGTAGAAAAGACACCAAGTATATAACATAATACACATTTTTAGAAAACAAATCAATATGGATGTGTTTTACATGTCAACACTATAAGATCTAATTTAAAAAACGATAGGAAAAAACATGGAAGTCTGAACCTTAAATACATAATTGAATTGTTCAACTTTATTTTGTATGTTTTTATTTAGTGTGCTTTGTCTGTACATATACATGACTGATGAATAAGTGAATGCTGTCCCTTAATCATCAGTCACCTTTGGTATAGTACTGCTGTGGTTTGGAGTCTTGCGGTCTTGTTTAGTGCTCTTTAAGTGTACCCTCATTTCAAATATCTTTTGAAAATTGTCCCTTTCTCACAAAGTTGCTATTTTGTGTTCAGACTCTTGGGAAATCTTCAATAATCCGATGCTGCCGACTTTATTATGTTGGCATTGGTTACACTTTGGTCTTTAACAGGGTAAGGGAGTAACACGCACATACAAGAAACTATGAAAAATGACATAATTTGTTTTCATTGGTCTTGTGTTCAAGCATAAAGGGCATTGAGGCTTATCTTCACACCTCCATGGTTCTGATCCATTACAGCTGAACTGTGAGTGTGGAAGCAATATTACATTGCATTAACATTCGAGTGAAGGGCTTCAAAGCTCGCCGTAGTTTCATGCATTCAGTTAATTCCTACATGTGAATGCATACAAGAAACACATACATTCATGCGTATCCCTCACAAGCTAGGCTAGGAATTGAGTTGTGTCTTTGCAATATTTAATCCATCTCTTTCATCTCTTTTTAGCTTCAATGCAATGTGGATGTTCCATCGTGTCCTTGTGTGCTTGTGTGTTTGTCTGGCAGTTTTATGTTGGCAGTTTGATGTCTTTAGCTCTCCTTGCCTTCCATGTTTAAGCATCTGCCTCCGGGCCGGTTCAATGTTTATCTTCTGTCTGTGTTTGTGTTGGCTTTCCTTACCAACAGAAGATCACTGTGAACAATGGCATAACAAAGGAAAAGAAATGCTACTGATACACTACTACCCTCAGTGTGTGTGTGTGTGTGTGTGTGTGTGTGTGTGTGTGTGTGTGTGTGTGTGTGTGTGTGTGTGTATGTGTCTGTGTGTGTGTATAGAATGGAAAAGTAAGATTTATACAATATACAAACACTGTACCTTCACTATAGTTTTTTTTCACAACAGGAAATCAGAGCGGCGCTTGAATGTGGGCCCTCAGCCGGTCAGACCGCCACAATCGACGGGGAAGCACTGAAGAGAGGACTTCCTCTCCCAAAGGACTTTCAGTAATCTTGCCGGTTACCGGGTGCTGTGGGCACATTTATTTTTAACAGACAATCTAACAGATTGAAGAGGCCTGTGGAGCAGTTAGACAAAGAGATGGAGAATGCAATGCAAAATAAAATACTTAGTACTTAATAAGAATAAGAATAAGAACACAAATACTGCATTTGATTTGTATAGCACTTTTCTTTGAACCCAAATACGTTTAATGAACATTCTTCATCATCTACTATGTGTAATCAAATATGCAACAGAAGATAAATAAAAATCGCCACATGCAATTGTCACACACGCCAATAAGGCAAAATCTTTATTTCTAACTTTATTTCAGACAACAACATCTTTGTGAACAGCGAACACCTTTTAACTGCTACCTTTTAACGACCATCTTAATTACCTCACTTCTGTGCAAGGAGGGAACAATGTAGGGCCTGCTTTGTGGAAGTCTTCGGATCATTGGGCAAAGACGATAGACGATAGATGAGAATTATTCAATTACAGGAAGTGTACTGGACTAGCACTAGACCCAGCCAATGGTCCATAACGTGAGCAGAACTCAAGCACCAGCTTCTGAGATATTTATGAGATCATGGAGTGCGGAACAAAAGTGCAGAGCAGAGAAGTAGAAATAGTTTTCATCCTGTTTCATAATAGGGTAGCAAATACAGCTCATTCTCATGCAGAAGCAGTGGGAGGTTTTAATTGAAAATGGAAATTTCTCTATTTAAAGTCTGATTATCATAGCAGGTGGAGAGCAATTAAAATAAATGAACGGTGAACCGCCTTTGTCCGCATGCTGCTAAGCGCTTCAGGCGTCTTAACCGCACATTAATACATTAATAATCCCACATCTGAGATGATATGACTATCGCTGCACACGTATCACAGAATGAATTTAACATTTGGCCTACATTCAAAGTTAAAAGAGAGGAACCAATCATTTTGGCCTGTTTGTGTAAGTGTATGTGTGTGTGTGTGTGTGTGTGTGTGTGTGTGTGTGTGTGTGTGTGTGTGCATGTGTGTATGTGTGTGTGTCCCTGTGTGTATGTGTGGGTGGGCGTGTGTGTGTGCGTATGGTGACGTGGATGTTTTTTTACATGCAGCCCTTGGTTAGTGCACTGTGTGGAATGCCAACGAATATCAAAACGTATATTTTGCCGAGAATCTGCCATACTGGAAGCTGACATCAGCTGATGTTATCATCGTACATCATCATCAGCACCATCATCACCATCATCACCATCATCATCACCCTCATCATCATCTTCTTCTCTCTTGGTCTTTCACATAAACAGCACACATGCTCACCCAGACGCACACACGCCCACGCACGCATGCACACACCCACACACACTCACACACACACACCACGAACAATCACACACGCATGGGTGTAGAATGTAAGAATGTACGCATGGGCTCTGTAGAGAAAAGTCTCTAAGCTGCTCTTCTTCATCAGTATTATTTTAATAATAGACTGTGGAATTAACCTCACATTCTGTATTTCTTTGTTGTTAATGACAAAAAGAAAATTTCTATTGAGATATATTTAATGACAAGTAGCAAGACACACACACACCATCACACCATCACCATCAACGTTAAATCGAAAGTACCCTCTGTTGATGGACGAACTGTCAAAAGAATAAGCTGTGTTCAGGGAAACTTAAATCTGGCACAAAATTGCTTTCTGAATTCATGGACCGTGTATTCAAATTAGACAATCAAAAAAACAGTATGTGACTCAATATCCAGTCCTGAACACTTGCTGGTTTGCTCCCCGCTCAGGCTAACACATAGAGTAAATAATTGATATAGAACAAATAACATTTGTTCCATAAATTAATGAAAAGTGGTTTAACACCATTCATTGTCCAGCGTAACCGCCTCTCATAAAAACATAACTATGATGTTATAGAAACAGCAGCAGCTATTAAGAGATTTTGATAGTGTAGTATGTCTGGTTATGTGGTTTGGTTTAGTATAATAGGGTATTATAACAGTTTTTCAAGTCAACGTGATCACATGGACACATTTATCACAGGAGGCGTCTTTGTGCGTTGGATTGGCGATTTGAATGTAATTATTTTTACTATTATTTTGTATATTATGTTGTATCTTATAGAAAGAGTGAGACGGTAGCGGGAATTAATCCAAAGTAAAAGCTCTACCTTTATGGAGGACGTGTAGCACACAGAAACTGGTGGCCACATGCAGGTCGTTCTAGGGCCTGACTCTCAGACATCACCTCCGGATCCCAGACACCCAGTGATGGATGATGAGCCACAGGATGAGGTCAATGGGGGTGTGTGTGTGGGGCGGGGGGGTGGGGGGGGGGCTGGAGGTTATTGGAACCAGTGTCTGGGCCTGCCTTACTCTCGCCATAAATTTAAAACAAGACGAGTACACATTGATTGAATAGCAGTGGTTGGGCATGTGTGTATGTGTGTGTGTGTGAGAGAGTGTGTGTGTGTGTCAGTATGTGTGTCTGTGTATGCGCGCGCATGTGCGTGCATGTGAGTGTGCGTGCATTCGTGGGTGTGGGTTTGTGTGTGCATATGAGATGGTTCCTCTATAGCTGTGTGTGCCCAAACGTGCACATCACAGCGTATTGGATAACATGTTTGGGAAGCTCATATTGCATCCAGATGTTGCAGCAAATCAATTAAAAGTCAAAGGTATTGAAGAACGTGTTTCATAAGGCGCTGAGCACCATAGCAGGTGCCACCCCGTAACACAGCGCAGGACATCAGTTTGGACACATTGACACCGGACACAAGCTTTTATTTAAGATAAGACCAAGACAAGATGTGCAGAATCATGTGTCTGTACTGTAATCCAGGGAATCAAATTCAAAATAGAATTGCTGCCAAACCAATTTCTTAACGGTCCAATCATAACATTCATAAACCAGTTTAAAAAAGTATAATAATAATGTTAAAAACATTGTTTATACAAAAATTGTGGATTTTCCAGAAAACATTTATTAGGCCATTGAGCAACTGATATTTCTGTGAATCACTTTTAATAGCGGATGCCACATAGCCAAGAGTGCATGCCTGCGGCCGATCCCTTCTCCGCGTGGTATAGGAGAACTGTGACTGTTTACCCTCATTGTAACTTTATGAACTTTATTAAGCTCTACTTCACAGCAATGAAAGTGAATATTTAGTATATTTGGCTGCCTTTTATAATGTTCTGCCATGCAAGTGTTCAGCTCAGCTATTCGGACGAGACCATTCTGGACATAGGTTCTGTTTAGTGTCTCAAATGTCAATCTTGTCATGTCTGTATTTGCCAATGAATATTCCTGTAATATGAATTAGGACCTGAATAGTCATATTTGAAAGAGGACTCTATATAGAACTATCCATAAAGGGAAGGTACCCAACTTGCCATTTACTCTCCCACTGTTTTTAAATGTGCAGTGCTAGATTATTACATATCCATTATTCCAGTGCAATATAGTCTGTATTCTGGAAATAACTGACAAACATTCTAAAAGGTCTTGAAAGAGGTAGAACATCACCGTATGAGTAATGGATGGTGGCGATAGTTAAAACAAAAAAGAGACAGAAAGGAATAGAGGGGGGTTTCTGCCTCTTTCTGTCTCTTTCCTGCCTCTTTCTGTCTCTTTCCTGCCTCTTTCTATCTCTTTCCTGCCTCTTTCTATCTCTTTCCTGCCTCTTTCTGTCTCTTTCCTGCCTCTTTCTGCCTCTTTTCGGCCTCTTTCCGTTTATTGTTGCCTCTTCTAGGTCTGGATATTTGGGACGATGACAGGGAAGATCAACAACATCAATTCCAATCCATGTTAACTTACATTGTCATAAACACTTTTCAATTGATTTAGGGATCATCTTTCCCTGATCCTATTCCTCACACTCCAAGACTCTTCCAAACGCTGTCAAACGCGTGCTGCATGGGGACTAGGGAAGATGGCGTGTCTGGAGGTGGCGACTTCTCCCCTCCACAGGAGTGGGGCAGTCAGAAGGTCAGCACTCCCAGGGCCGCCCACTCAGGACCAAAACATGAAATATAGGAGGCCGTCTGGAATGGGAATAAATGCACTCATGCACAAACACCTCCAGTTTAGTTTCCTCTTGATTTATTTTGTTTAGCTGCACACCGACCAGCTCCTCTCTTTTTCTCTAAGCTTTTTTGTCCTTTTCATCTATAGAGATAGACAACACGCACACAGACACACATACACACACGCACACACACACAGAGAGCTTTTAATACACCTGTTCACTAATGTATGGGAATACTTTGTGTGTGTGTGTGTGTGTGTGTGTGTGTGTGTGTGTGTGTATGTCGTCAGATCAAAAATCTCTCTGTGTTTGTATCACATGTGCTGACATTTCAACCCTCCTCCATATATCCTCTACAATCTGCTCTGTTGTTCTTTGTTGGCAGTTGTGTATTACGAAGAGTCCCTGCACCCCAGCTGCACCAGCTCTCCACCCCCACCCCACCCCACCCCACCCACCCTGATACACTTGTATCTTGATATCATGTATCCACCACTATGAGATACAATAATATATAGATGCATCTGTTTGATATGAATAAGTGGATGATTGTCTATTATTTCATAAATAATCTTATTTAAACTATGTTTGGGGCGGGGAGGGGGGGGGGGGGTAAATTATCGTCCACATGGGATCATGTCTTGGTATCTTTAATATGGACATGTATAAAGTAGTGGTTTTATTTGGGTTATAACATAATGTTGTACTTACCTTTTATCGTACTTGTATGTCACCTAATGTTAGCCAATCACAAACTATTTTGTTACTGTCCCACAATCCTATTGTCATTATTGCTGATCACACACCTGAAAGGTGCATGGAATCACAACTACCACATGTTGCATGAATTTCTAGGAGTAAATCAAGAGTAAAGGTTTTAAAAAATAAAATAAAAAATATACAAAACTGTGAACAAATTCATGAAATAAATATTTTTATGATAGCATATTTCATATTTAATTAGTAGTAAGGACGAATTTAATTAAAAAGATAATAATTAATTGTGTTTTGAATTACTGATATATTAATAAGGTATGGGTCCTTATAAAACCTAAAATGTAATTATATTATAAATAAAAGTTCTCAAAGGACCCCTTTAAGTGAGTGAATGACGTTAGTATTTTACGGCCTTTTTTGAAGGTTTTTATTGCAGTGCAAATATAACAAATATGAAAGTTGCTTACAACTTTAATGTTTCAGAGGCAGAATGGACTGAAACCACCTCTAGGGGGCACTCTAGAGGCACACTACATTAAACTCATGAATGTCAACTGCCAATACTTTGGTGTGGCAGTATGTCAATCCAATCCAAAATAACGTCCTACTAGGACTATTGTGTTGGCTTACTGTTGAACATACTGGAACCATTAGACAAAGTATTAGACATGTTCCTTTGTATTAAAGTTCAACCGTCCTCCTACAAAATCCTGCCTTATTTCATTCCTGCCCAATACTTTTGCAGGATTTGAAATTGTGTCTATATCTCATGTTTCAAGTCTCTAGTGGACCATTCTGTTCTCCCCTTTGTCTTCTTCTTCCCACTCATTACATTGTATATTTCTCGCTTTTTTAAACAGACAAACCCATTTTACACACCCAAACCACACTTATGTTGTCCTTGCATATTAGGGCTCCTCTCTCATTGTCTCCTCTTGTCTCCTCCTCTTGTCTACTGTTTTCTCCTCTCCTCTCCTTCCCTCTCTCCTCTCCTCTCCTCTCCTCTCCTCTCCTCTCCTCTCCTCTCCTCTCCTCTCCTCTCCTCTCCTCTCCTCTCCTCTCCTCTCCTCTCCTCTCCTCTCCTTTCTCCTCCAATTGTCATCTTCTGTCCTTCCTTCTCCCCTTACCTCTCCTATAATAGCCCCTCCTCTCCTCTCATTTCCTTTCATCACCTCTTCTCTCCTCTTGTCTCAATTCCCCTCTCATTGTCATCTCCTCTCCTTCCCTCTCCTCTTGTCTCCTGCTTATAGTCTCCTATCCTCTTGTCTCCTCCTCTTGTCTACTGTTGTCTCTTTTCCTCCCCTCTGCTCTTATCTCTCCTATAATTTCCTCTCATCTCCTCTCATTCCCTCTCCTCTCTTCTCCTCTTGTCTCCTCTCCTCGCTTCTCCTCTCCTGTTCTCAACTCTCCTCTCATCTCCTCTACCCCACATGCTGGTGAAAATGTGTGAGTCTGGAGAGTAATAAGGCTTATGACTCTG
Source organism: Lota lota (assembly GCA_026745465.1). Taxonomy (NCBI): domain Eukaryota; kingdom Metazoa; phylum Chordata; class Actinopteri; order Gadiformes; family Lotidae; genus Lota; species Lota lota. The sequence goes on from JACYXH010000592.1 coordinate 3,434,973, forward strand.
ACCTGATGGGGTCCCTGAACTCCCTCCAAATCAATTTGAGTTTTATTCCATCTCCCTAACCCGGCTACCTGGTCATCCTACCTGGTCATCCTCTCTCCATTTCTCCCCCTTGTGTCTGCCCACAATTTCCTTTCATCATTCTCTCCATCTCTATTCTCTCGCTCATCTCTTCTCTGCATTTGCAGAGGTAGAGTGTCATAACAATGAGATTTTTTGATCTGGGTGTGTTGCGGTGTATGGATGGATAAAAATGAAATGGGAAAATATAAGACTTTTGCTTGAAGTCGTTGAAACCTGGGCTCTATGCACGATTCCTGTCCTCCATGAGTTATCTCTGAGGGCATTACTAACCTCCAAGAAAGTTGATGATGATAACCTTAGGTGTGTGTGTGTGTGTGTGTGTGTGTGTGTGTGTGTGTGTGTGTGAAAATATAACATTTCGGTGCATGTGATCACAATAGTATATTATCAGTTTCTAAATGTTTTGTTGAATGTTTCAGATTAAGGACATGATGGTTAAATCCAATCGTCCCCGTGTAATCCTTTATCTGGAGCCCTGTCAGAGCAAAGGAGCCTGAGCTGAGCTGTGGATCAATGACGGCATTTGCACAGTGCTTATCTAAAAGCCTATCTGCTGTCACAGGAAAACCAGGGCTTACATTCACCCTCTACAGGCTCCACGGCTGATGCTGCGGCCGCTGCGACCGACACATCCAGGAATAGAACAGTGGCCCCCTCTACGCTTTCTTTCATTTTTGTTCCATTTGAACTCACTCACTCACTTACTCACTTGCTTCCTCACACACACCAGCCCACAGTGTGTCTTATTCACCAGAGACCTGGAGACACGGGCGTACATTATTGGATGATATCAAACAACCTTGTACCGGGCCCAGCAAAGCTCGGTACTTGCACAAGAAACAAAAAATAAACAGAAGGGAGGAGAAAACAGTATGAAAGACAAAAGAAGGGATCGAAGGGAAAAGCGTTATTTTGGATTATCAATGAAATGAGAAGGAATCCGCAGACGTGCCAAAAGCCAGGGAGTGTAATGGCCATGGTTAATGTCTCTGTTCTCAGCTGAGACCGGAGAGGGTGCAGGCAGGGCAGGAGGAGAACAAAGAGGCCAGCGCTCGGCACTCTGTCTCTCTGCTCTGCACACAGCAGGCCACATCCAGCTGTCCGCATTACAAACACTGCATACAGAGACACACACAGAACAAACACACACACAAACACACATATGCTCGCATGTGTTCAGGCGCATGGGCACACACACATACAAACACACACATACACACACGCACACACATACATACACACATGCACACAAACACACGTGTGCATGTGCACACACATACACAAATACACACACACACACGTGCACGCAAGCAAACGCACTCACACACACACACACACACACACACACACTCAGTAAACACATTGAAACATACAACTCACACTCACACACACTCACACACACAAGCACGCACTGACACGCTGTGTGGCAGAACATTAAGACGTTGTAATTTTAATGAATAATTAGTTGGCTTGTCAGTTTTATAGCTGTACCTTGCACGCTCATAGAGTAGGCCTCTGAGACTTACTGAACACACACTCACAGATGTGTGAGATTTAAGAGTGTGTGTGTGTGTGAGTGGGAAAGAGAGAGAGAGACGAGGGAGAGAGAAAGTACGTGAACATTTTTATTTGTTGATTTAATTGTTACAAAAAGTCCCACTCAGCCCGTTTCATCATTGATTTGGGGCTGCTATCATCATTAACCAGACAGACATTCTTCATTTGATAACATAATACCCTGCATATACAGCACATTTGCATTTATGGCTCACCACACTCATATCCATGGGCCAATCAATTATTTTGGGTAAAATTTGATTGTTTCAGTTTGAATACCCAGTTATTCTGAGATTAATGTGGAATGGCCGTTATTAGTATGAACAGTAGGAATTGAAATATCCCTTTTCTTAACTGACCTCCAAATAACTTTTATCTGTACATGTCCTATTGTAATTTACTGTTTCTCATGATATTGTCATACATAATTCAACAATATTCATTCCAGCGCAGATACGTTTAAACTACAAACTAAATACATATTTTTAGGACCACACAGACACACATACTTATACACACAGACAAACCCTTGCTCTCTACTTTCCCAAGAAAATGTGCACATGCACACACACTCACAAGCACACACACACATGCACACACACACACACACACACACACACACACACACACACACACACACACACACATACACACACAGAGTTAAATACAAACACACATTGACACACAAACACACACAAACAAAGACTTTTTCAAAGGACTTGCATGCTCAGCTGCATGGGGCAAGAACTTGGCAGCGGTGGGAAAGCTGAGCTCAATTTCCTCTTTATAGGAAACACACGGGGAGGTTGAGAGTGATGGGTTGTAGTGTGGAAAAAGAAGAAATAGAGAGGAGGGAAGCAAGAAGGCAAGAAAGAAAATCATTTGATTTAATTTGGCCCATCTATCATCCTTCAAAGTGGGCACAGCCTGGGAGTGTCTTAAACAAGTGTTTATTGGCCTCAGTCCATTAGTGCATTCTGGCTGCTATTATTCGTTAGTTTGGACATACACTCACATGCACACTCACACACACACACACACACACACACACACACACACACATACAACTCTGTGTTATTATTGACGACATGTAACAGGAGAGTAAATTGAATTATGTTTGTTCTAAATAATAAACTGAGAGAGTTTTACTGCTGTTTCATCAATCTCCCTGTCCAGACACTTTAGGTATATGCACACACAAATGAACGAGCAGCACCTACCAAATCACATCTTATCATTAGCTATAACTGCTCATTGATCATATATAATAACATTATTATTTGGTATAGGTAGGGATAGCAGGGCTATCAGTAGAAACGTAATTTTTGTCTTTGAGTCGTATGTATGTTGGTCGGCTTGGTCATTTGTGTATTCTTGCCTTTATAACTTTTATGATCCCATCTGACTTTGGTTGATTGCAAGGTCTGCACTTACCAAGGACACAAATGTGTTGCCTTTTGGCAAGAAATTTGATTATTGTACTTTGTTCAGCACTTTGCAATCAATGAAATTAATGAGTGGAAAACACCCTGAGTCATTGGTGGGATGTGTGCACAGCAGGTGTAGGGAGAGGATACGTCTTGATTGCTTATTCTGCCAACGGAAGAGGTTGATTTATACTTCGACGTTTGAACTTAATGCTTTGACAAGATCTATTTCCCCACTGTATTCATTAGTGACAATAGATTGTTTCTTTCACCATTTAATTAGCCAACATTTGCATTGTTTTGGGACTCCTGGGTGTTTGGATTGGACGATCTGTCTTTTTTAACAGTGTCTGGTCCCTTAAGGAAAAGAGGCCAAGCACTTTGATATGGAATTATTTACAGTCACACCTAAATCAAAATGTTCAGTGTAAGACAGTATTAGCAACAGCCAAAGTGAAAATTATTGTTACAATTCTTAAACTTCAACCCAACCTTACCTTTATTCCTAATATTATAAACACCCATTATAAATGTTGGGATTTATTCAACACTCATCAACATTTTTCTCTCAGTTGCCTGAATATCTTGCATAACGTAACAATATCCAGAATCATACAGTTATCAATGTATATACCAGATGTAGTACAGTGGTTTTGATGTTCCCGCCTGCTTTCATTGGATGAGACAAACTACACAATAATTTCATTGTTATTATACAGCACATTATTCTAATGTACATGTGTTATGCGGCTGACACCATCTCTCCATCTAATGATCACACTCTCTTCATCACTTTCCTTTTATTCCTTCTAAACATTTACATGAAATGATCTCACTTGGTGTGTGTTTACTCTAACTCGATGGCTTATCGAGGACTGAAACCAGTTTTGTGTTTGACGCAGCGAGACGCCACATAGGGTATGTGATCCTGACGGGTGTTTAGTTTGCTTTAGACGTTTAGAAACAGACACTGCTCTTACTCAATCTAACACCATTTTCAACACCATGTCCACCGACACCTTCCATCCCGCACCTCTTGTGAGTCACACTCTTCCGAGAGCCATATTCCTCCTCCCACGAACAGAGACATATGATCAACATTTACTGCAAAAAGGGTGTAGCTGTGGGAGAATGTGTGACCTGTTGACTGAGGTCCACTTTTATTTATGTTGTATATTTACAGGATTACATGAGACAAATCAATGCACCGTTTTGTGGTAAACCTCTATTCGAGATTCAAAAGATGGTTTAACAAGATGTTTACAGGCGTGTCCAGGAATCGGACTAGAACAGCGATAACAAACATCAACAGATATAAACACATAAAAAAATGAATGTGAAAAAGTGATTTGCGGTATTTATTGTGTGCAAAAATGCCTCAAAAAACCAGTGAAAACCTTGCATTGCAGAGAATGCTTTCGTCACATGCCGCTTTTGTATTAAGGCATTGATGTGCTGATATCAAACACAAATCACTACACTCAGTCTTTTGTTAGGATTTGTCATGATGGGACTAATCATGGCACAATCCATTGCTTTCCATGAATACTCGCAAATTGGACTTCTATTGTACCTCCGCCTGCACCATAACACCATTCCAGTGAGAATGCATTTCAGTTTTTGTCAATATGCCATACGTGTCATAATGTGTCCATACGATAGTTTTTTTAAGTATATTTTATGTATGTATGTATTTTGCCTATAAAAAACTATTCTGTCCGATCTGAGTCCAGGGCTACATTCCAAAACTATTTTCCTAATGCTCGAGCAAGGCTTGATCACTCATGCTCCGAGCACGAGACGTCGTCTGCAAGCACGAAAAAAGGAGCAACAGCTGAGCCTGAGCTGATTCAGCGTCACATAGGCGATGTCGATGTGCCGTGGATTATCTGGCCGATCACAACCTTCCACCTTCGTAGCCAATCACATCTCCTAACTTAAATCAAATCTTGTTGAAGCCAGAGCTTTAATCAAAACGGGGGTTCAATATTATAAGAGAGATATGTTTTCTAACCCAATCGATCCCATTCACAGAAAACGTTATGGTCTCTCATATCTTATATCTCTGCTAACAAACACAAAACAAATGAACCACTAAGAATTTGTAGAATAAAATGCCACAGCAAAGACGAAAGTATTTCCAAGTGATATTCCACTTGGCCTCAGCGTGCTCCCTAAAACTGCACTACCTCAAGCTCTCGCCAGACTTGAAAGGGTGACAGAATTACGGCACTGAGGTGTCATTCTTCCAGGGTGCTGTGGGAGAGAATAGCTTCTTTGTCCTTGGAATGAAACCACCACCCCCAAGCACACACACAGACACACACACTCACACACAAACACACACACACACACACACACACACACACACACACACACACACACACACAGACAAAGACACACACATGCACACACACACACACACACACACACACACACACACAGACAAAGACAGACACAGATATACACACACACACACAAGCAGAGTCACACACACACACAAACACACACACACACGTGTGTGAGTGTGTGAATGCGTTAAAGACTAATTAGCTTGTTTGTTTGGCATGTTTAATCAGTCCCAGGGGACCACAGGAGGGTCACAAATACCCCTTGCTCCCAGTGGATCACCATCTGTTGTACACGCACACATACAGACATAGACACACACTCACACACACACACACACACACACACACACACACACACATAGGTATAGATATAGGATCACACACACACACACACGCACACATACATACTTTATACAACTAGATGCCAGACAAACACTGCTGAAAAGAGAGTCAACACCAACAAAGTCTGTAAATCAGCAGTACTTATGTGCCCACCTGGCACACAATTCAAATAGCTTGGGAAATATCAATAAATTATTTGCCTGGGTTGTATCAATAAATACCTAGCCTGGGTTATATCAATAAATAGCTCTGCTTATGATACTGATTGTTGCAAACCAGTAGGGGATCTGTGGATCTCGCCGTCAGCAAGTAGCTCATTCTTTTGGTCTGAAAATGATTGCTACCCCAACTTGCATTTTTTATCAATATCTGCAGGTAAGATCAATGTACAAGTGAACGTATGTGTATCTGTCATGCAAATTATTCCGATTAAAATTGTTATTGGGTGGTCTGTTTGTATTTACATGACCTTTCAAACCTCTTGCATTATTTCACATACCATTAGCTTATAAATCACCATCTCCCGTGAGCCAATATGTATTTCATGCGACCGCATACACACATACACACACACACACACACATCCACATCCACATCCACACACACACACACACACACACACACATCAACACACACACACACACACACATCCACATCCACACACACATCCACACACACACACACATGCACACACACACACACACACACACACACAAAAACACAAACACATACACAAACACATACACACACACACACACACACACACACACAATATTAATATCATAGACCTACATGACTATAAACGATCATTATTATAATTACAATTAATATTGTTATTATATATATCCATATAATGGGTTTATTTCCCCCAAAAAGTACTTTTTGTTGTTGACAGTAGAAAAATATTTCTAAATATTGTGTACAGGAAGTGTGAGTGCCACTGCACAGCTATGATTTGATGACAAAACACTTTCTTTGAGAAAAAAATAACATTACGAATGGAGCCCATGGATTCCTCTCAGAGGTTATATGAAACTGTGGGCCCTCCACGTGCACACATTCCCCCTGGACATTCTGTAATTATCACACTGAGCTAAGACATTGCACAAATCCAATATAGCTTCAAGAAACAACCATCCCCCCTCTCCCCTAACATACACCCACACACCCACACACACTCATGCACACATACATGCACACACACACACGTGCATGCACGCACGCACACACACGAATGCACACACACACACACACACACACACACACACACACACACACACACAGAGTGTAGGCTATCTGAAGACTGTGCTGATACAAAAGAGAGGGGTGCAGAAGTTGACACACCACCTCTCATGGAGTGATGGAACAGAGATAGAGAAGGATAACACCTCGTGTGCTGAGCTCTTTCTCGCTTCAACAACCTTGAATGAAGTTTCAGATGAGAGAGAAAAAGCTATTTTCACCTCACTCTCAGACCAGAAGTGTCTGCTGCGCTATACTGGCCTGCAATATGTGTGTGTGTGTGTGTGTGTGTGTGTGTGTGTGTGTGTGTGTGTGTGTGTGTGTGTGTGTGTGTGGTGTGTGATGGGAGCTCTTGCATTTTGTCAGGGATGTATGTGTGTATGTGTGTTTTATTTGATAACAGTACGATTAGATCTGTAAAGCAATAATTATAAGAATCAGAAAAAAACATTTGCTAGAATATCATTTAACTGACTGTGTCTTTGTGTCTGACAGAGTGGGTTACTCTGTTATCAAGGAGCTGCAAATGTATAAATTACTGTAATACTTAGCTAATATTGGTCTTGTTAAATTCATAATTAAATCAATAGTTAGCTTAAAAATACCTATCATAATTACAAGGCTAAATCACACACACACACACACACACACACACACACACACACACACACACACACACACACACTCACATAAACACACACACACACACATACACACACACACACACACACACACACACACACACACACTCACATAAACACACACACACACACACACACACACACACATACACACACACACACACATACACACACACATACACACACACATACACACTCAGGGAGCCTTGGCTGTTTTCCCTTTTACCAGTGATGTTGCGTCCCACTTGTTTTGTGACCCCTCGGGTCAATGTTCTTGGAAACACATCGGCAGACTGATTTACTGATGTCCCGTTGAACCCAGAACGTCCACACACACACACACACACACCTCAATCTATAGGGTTTGGTATGATTTAGGGAGAGGTCCAAGAATCGGGGTGGGGGTGGGGGTGAGGGTGGGGGTGGGAGGAGTCTTATAGTGCTGTGTGTATGAGGGGTCATTCCTCCCATAGCAGCTTCATCCTGCAACCTTGACAGCCCCCGGCGGGGTCAACGTAGGAAGCAGGCAGGCAGTGGGTAGAGTTGTCTTTAGTTAGTTTATGTCGTCACTTTCACAGCAATGCACACAAACATAGAGACAGCAGGAATCCCTGATAAATGCATACACGTGTAGGTGTGAAGTCATGTGTCGCGTGTTGAAAAGATGCATTACGAAGGATTGCAGGAAATTGAACTTATTAAAATGCAAAGATGATAAAAGAAGATGATGGACAGATGTTCATTTGTTTAAAGGTTGTTTTAGTCCAAAACCCAGACAAATTCCACCTTCAGTCTCATTAGATAGAATGTTACAGTAAATGATGTAGGATTGTGAATAGATGTTTAGCCTGATGAAAGAATTTTCGAAGACGTGTACGTTTTACGACATTAATACACAGGCAGACAGACATTCTGGGATCAGTTTATTTATATGAAAACAATCTTCATGGATTAGCATGATATTTTTCCCTCACTCTATCGCTCTCACGCGACACCCCCCCCCCCCCCCCCTCCCACACACACACACACACAAACATACACGTACACACACAAATGTTGTCAGACACTGTGTCTGTATGTGTGCTTATGTGACATGGAGGATTTCATGTATTGTGGTAACATACAGAATAAATTACCACCTGTCTTATTAGCTTTTTCACTTAGATTATGAAATGCCCACCTCTGGCTTTGTGGGATCTGTTTTGAATTTGAGAAAATACAGAAGTTAGCTACAGATAAGACATTTGCTCGCAGAAATGCAACTATCTCAGAAGAGAAACAGGTCTGTATTAAATATGTCATTGTACACGGCCAAGAACATGACAAGCAATTAGGACTTGAGCGGTTAATGTTTGGACAATGTCACACAGCACAGTTTACACTAAACAGATGCAATGTGTGTCTCACTTCAGAAAATTGATCAATTGCTACCTTTGAAGTGAACAAAATGTCCTAATGTTAAAAGGCATTTGATTTTAGTTCATGCGGCACTATACATCATGGTGGTCCCTCATATGTTTATGATCTGGCGATTATTAGTCAAATCCATCTGAAAATATAAAGGATTAGTGACACAAACAAGGCCTTCTCCAGATGAAAAGCCCTTTCTGACAGTCTGGTGGTAAACAGAACTGACACTGTGTATGCATGTTGTATCCTGTTGTGTTGGTTAACCCAAACAAGTACTTTTATTCCACTAAAGATTTGCTTTATGTGCCAAATTAAAAACATCTGCAAAGAAAACACAACTGCACTGAAGTGCAGCAGATTGTGCTACTTCAATAGGACAGTTGGTATATACCATCGATAGGATGAAAGCCATTTAAACCATAACTCCATACAGGAAACTCAATTAAAGCCCACTCTATAATTACAGCCCACCCTGTCCATCTTTGTCAGCCGAATAGTACCAACAGTTTGTTTCATATATCGTATCACACACGAATTATCTGAACTGAAACCAAAGAGATATTTTTGACATGTAGCACTTAAGGTATACTGAGAAATGATGGGCGAGGGGGTTCTCTGTAATTCAGATGCATCAGTGCATCAAAATCACATAATGACAATGATAACTAATGATAAATGGGAAAAAGAAATGTACAGATATTATGTATCTATGAGGAGAATTGTGTGGCTGCAGTATCAGAAAAGTGGTGGTGGAGAAAGTTAAATGACTGGAAGTCTTACACAGAGGTTTGCATCAAAACAGAAACTACTTGATTTACTAAATCAAAATATAGAAAAAACACAGTCATGGTTGCCCTTTAAGGTAGTTCGGCAGCAATAACGTTAAAACCGAAAACAACACAACCTCCCAGCAAGATGTTCACATAACCATCGCTCTCTCTTCTACAAGCAGAATGAGCTCCTTTTATACATAGCTGCCCACCTCACTTGATCGGAATGAAACATTCTTGAATGAGATTGGGTGAATAGACAAAAGGGATTTTTTAATCATACACAATCATTAGAGGGCAAAATAAATGAATAAAGATAAATAATAGATCTGCTTTAGTCAGTTAATATGGTATTTGAGTACAACCAATGAATGAACTTAATAATAAATCCATGAATCTTCCAAGGCTGTACATGGTGGCCAGGCGTTAAAGACTTGCTGGATGGCTCTTCCATTTCCATCAAGAGGTTTTTGTCTTATGGCAAGACATTAAGCAAAATATGAATGATGAGTTTGCTATTTGTTAACAACCACGCCAACCATGGCATTGCTTGTTATGATACAGACAAGGATTGCTACATCACCCAATATAGCCCTTACAATGGTGATGGCATGCTCTGTGTGTGTGTGTTTGTGTGTGCACGTGTGCATGCGTTCAACCTGAAAGGGGATCTTTTGTATTTGTATTTCATTTACTTTGTTATCCTTGTTGTCCCTCAAGCGCTGATGACAATATTCTGATGTCAGCATACAACACCAAAACAATTTCCATCACTATTCTTTCCACACACACACAAACACACACACACTCACACACACACACACACACACACACACACACACACACACACACACACACACACACACACACACACACACACACACACACACACATAGCCTGGTTTTACTTAGCGCAACCACTCAAGTTTCATTGTGTGCTTTGTAAAGGTTTGGAGCTGAACTCTATTGGTATTAATTGAATGTTCACTTATCAAGAGCAGATTTCAGAACACTATGTTGCCAGAATGACCTATCAGGATGTTTTATTTCCTGTTTGTTTCCATCTCTGTCCCCCTTTTTGTCTTTCATCTCATTTAAATGCATGTTTGTTGTAACGTTCTCACTCCTATTCTACCCTCATTGTTCCTGCAATCCTTTTATGTGTAGTTTTTCTCTTTTTCTCCCTGTCATTACTATCGTGAGAAGAGACTTCAAATCTACGTCACTTTCATGCATTGTTCCCTCTAATTCAAATGTAGTTCAGGGAAGGAGACTCATCAGTAATGTTAGTTATTTTAATTCCATTCCATTCGTTCAATTGTACTGAACTTGAACAAATTTGATTCATATTAATGCAATGAAAAAATAAAATGGCCGTCATGTGCACAATACAGACCACAGGGTTTGTGGTGGTAAAGGTAGAATTATTTGCACTTCCAATGTTTTTGTTTATGGTAAGTGAAAAACCAGCATTGCAGCCATTGTTGGTTTTTGCAATGCTGAGGGTGAACTCCCAGCCAGCCATTGCAAAGGCACTATACTATTACAGTAACACAAACCATTTCAAACCAGTTCTTTGAAATCATTTCAAAGAACTGTAACTGCAAGTGTGTGCAGATCACATCTATCTGGTTGAACAGAAATCGAACCAAAGCAAACTATTCTGCTAAACTACTAGCTCTCTGTCTATAACGTAAACATGCAAAAACTCACATAAAGTATGTACCAAAAGCTAAATGAGGTGCTTATATTCTGACAAACACATCATTGACCAGACCAATCCATTACTTCTACTGGATTACGTGATCTGATGCTCGAGTTCAATAAGTAATAGATCTGATCCCTACTCATGGAACTGTGGTTGTGTAATACAACTTGGACGTTTCGTTGGACCTCTACCCTGGAGTTAGGTAGCAACTGGGATCAGATGATCAGGAGACTCTGCAGTAATCCAACGTTGCCAGAATACGTACCGTCTCCTCGCATTGTTGGAAAATGCAGCTATCACTTCAGTGCCTACCTTCCAAATATGATTAGCATGACCCAGATGATAATGGCTTTTATGTACAATCACAGCAATGGGGGAATAATGGTAGGAATGGGAACAATGGAGCCGGGGAAAGAGACGATTGCTCACTAATGTCGGCTATTGTTGGCCGACCCTCTGGAAATGTGTTTATTACGTGGGCTCATAATCAGATACAAGCCATGTCTGTAGTGAATTACATGACGGATGCTTGGAAGAAAGCTGTGGGGATTTAGTATTTCATCCCTCCCAACCAATTGTAAACTACTTCATACTTTTGGAGCAGGAAACATATCCTTGACAGATGTGCAGACCAGGGGCACTGCATTGTATTTGCATTGATAGGGATATGGATAAAGTACTGACTGAACCAAGGAACAAGCTGTGATTTTTGGACTCAGGAGACAGGGGGAGGGGTGTTAAATGTAAAAGCGGGGGGGGGGGGGGAGGATGTAAACAATGAGAGACTACAAACAGAGCTGCTTTTTTTCACGGCACAGTTTAATGTGAACCAAGCACCGGGTTTTATTGGACGTGAACAGCATTTAAATTAACAACTGCTGACATGCACCGCCAGTGTCAAATGGTCCTGCCTTATAATGTCACACACTTAAACAACACAGTGATGTATGTACACACACACAAACCCCAATACACACACACACACACACACACACACACACACACACACACACACACACACATACATACACACACACGCGCGCATGTGTGCAAACAGGCGCACACACACTCAAACAAAGGTCAGACATAAGGTGGTTTTGGTTGTGATATGCCACACTCAATTAGTATGGTTCTTTGGTTCAGCAACAATAAGCACATGGAACACGATGAATAACTACTGCTCCTCTCGCAAGGGGCACCCACCACACAATGAACAAGTCTGGGAAAATCACCAACGACATAAAAAACAGACAGGGGGGCTTCGGCGTGTGTTCAATTACAGACGGATCTGCGCCCGTATATAAGGCAGACAGTGTGTGATTAATAGCCTACAATATGGTGCGTTACCTTACAAGTCAATGCAATCGCTCTCTGCAACTCACACGCGTTAATACAACCCCGACAAGCAGGCCAGCGAAAAGAAAGCACACATCCCATACACAAAGTAGCCCATACCTTTGGATGGTCTACATGGGAAAACGTGCAAGGTCTGTGGTTATTCCCCACATCTCTAATATCTTCCACATGCTGATTGAATTCGCTGATTGGATCCGTTATTTTTTTGGTTTCGGAGGAGTCAGCTCACTATGCAGGCATGGCGATGTCGGGCCGGTGCCGGGTTACCCTGAGTCAGAGCTCTATGGTCGATCCAGGGGTAAGCAGATGGTCTGGGGGTCCTGATCTCACCCGGATAGCATTTGGGGATGTCGGATTTAACTTTCCACTTTCCATAGAGATGTTCTGCTTTATTTTCTTATATTTTATTAGGACTAAGGTCAGATTATTGAGGAGAAGGCCTAAAAGGGTTAGGGTTCATATCGTTTGAACGTCATAGTGTAGTAATGCATGGAAAGCATTGGTATAACATTCGCTTTTCTAACTGAAAGTCAACCAAAACTTTGTTTACATTATTAAATATGTTCTTGGGCCGATTTGATAGAATATGAAGTATGAAAGTACACTATAATGTATCCAGTGGCTTCATTAAAAAAGATACAAGATCAGATCAGAAAAAGACCCATGGATCTGGTAATAGAAAAGACCTTGACTGACATCATCATCCTAACATTAGGTATTCAATCCTATGTCCATAATATTCAAGCAGCCTATTGTTAACAGTCTGTTAACCAGTCTCTGTATAATGCAGTTCAGTCTCTATAATCCAGTCCAGTCTCTCTATAATTCAAGTTGTAACTTAAGGTGGTCAAAGCAGGCCAGAGAAAATAAGATTTTCCCAAACAGATCATCTAATTACATTAAAAGAGCATGCTCAGAGCTTAAAATGAGCCAGAAAGCTGTAATCAACACGTATTTACACACTGAAAAATATCAAATTCAGGGATGTTGCGTTTGATCGGATCAGATTACTGCTATGCTCTTCTTATGCTTTTCCTCTGTAGAGACTTTAAAAGGTAGCAGACCATCACATCTTTGCTTGGACAGCCATACCTCTGTTGCGAGGGAAAGTATGTTTGTATTGTTAAGCAAGCCTGTGTGAATTTCATTTGTGTATGTGTGGGTTAACTGTCTGCTAACTAGACTTTTTGGGACAGGGAATTTTAAAAAGGGCCGGTCTTTGTGTGTGTGTGTGTGTGTGTGTGTGTGTGTGTGTGTGTGTGTGTGTGTGTGTGTGTGTGTGTGTGTGTGTGTGTGTGTGTGTGCTTGCGTCTGTCTGCCTGTGTGCATTATTTTGCTAATGAATGCATGCATGTGTCTGTGTATGTGCACATGCATGAGTGTAGGTGAGAGATGCCACACTCATAACATTAACACTGTTCTATTCAGTAAATGACAGTACAGTAAAAGTGTTGCGGCCAATACTAATAAATAACAGTTCTTTAAACATTAAACAGTTGTTTTTGGATGTCCATTTGATAATGGCTATCTTTATTCAAATGTATGTTCAACAAATAAAGTGGGTATCTGCTATATAACACTATACATACATTATAGTTATAATGTCGATTGGGTCTGTAATATAACAATGCATGTGCTCAATCAGGTATTTACCACCAGCCTCGAACCAAATACAAACGTCTTGCCTCAAGTAGCCTGTCCCTGGCTAACTGCAACTGTCCTGTTAAGTATCATAGCAGTCTGCTCTAGTCTACCCCTCTATCACTTTGGGACATAGAGACACCAGGACAGTGTATGTGTATGTGGGACGTTAGAGTGTACCATGTCTCTTGGATATATGGAATATGAGTATGCAATGTATTTGCACAAAACAGGTTATATATTGTTACTAAGTTAACCCTAGAAACACGTCTATTGTATCTGTTCAACTTAAAAATGTCAATTGAGATGAATAGCAATTTATTAAAATGGACACGTACACATGTGAACTTACTTTCACAACAGGTTATATACCGTGCATGCTCAAACATACACACACACACACACACACACACAAACATACACACACAGTTGCCCATATGCAAGCACAATAGGAACCCCGAGAAAGGCATTCTGAGATCCAAGGAGAGCTAATAATGTTTGACATTCAACAGCCCATTTAAGGCAGACCCTTCCACAACTAAGCGTGACAGTAATACTAAATGTCAGGTGGAATTAGCACAAGAATAAACAACATTTACTTTCCTCACGCTGTAACATCTGTGACAAGGGGAGAGGCGGGGGGGGGGGGGGGGGGGGGGGAGAGAGAGAGAGACAAACGGGAATGAAAGAGATGTAAGCGGCCATAACGTTATAAACTTAGGGTGACATGCTTTTTTGCCATGGCCCTATGAAGGTACATTCCTGGGATACCATGAAGACATTTATATTGTGTTTGTTTTGCGTTTATCATTCACCAACGTCTTGGAAAGTGGTGAATAATATCGGGCTCAGTAGCAGTAAAGAAGATATGAAAATGGGAGTCCAGTGAAGTTCCCCGTATAAGAAGTGTTTCTGAGTCCAGAATAAAATACAATATGAAATACATTATTTCAACAGAGGACCTTCAACAGTGAAAAATGGCTTTCTCTCAGACCGAAAGACAAGTTGGAAACCTTTACAAAAATGATCTGCGGCTACTTCAATGAGGGTTCAGAGTAACAAACCTCAAAAGAAAAAGCAGAGCAGCACCCTGGGCCTTTTTACTGTTGGAACACCTACATATAAACCTACAATGTCGTTGGGCACATTTTTCCGGAGTCAACTTTTTTTCAACTTGGGGCGTTCAGGGCGCTCTGCCAAAAACATAAGATGCTCACGGCAGATAAAAGCAAGGCACTCAACAAACGCAAAAGCAGCGAGCAAAACGCTTGGTTCCCATTGATTACAATTACAAAAAAAAACGGCCCCCGGCTGTTAAAAAGCGTTAGGTTTGATCACTAAAATCTGAAGAAACTGAACACGAACTGCTGTTTCAATGTGGCTTCAGTGTATATAGCGAACAACATGTCAGTACTACTGTTTCTAAGACATGTCTAAGACTTTGTGAACTTTGAGGTGGTTGAGATGATTAAAAGTTGGGAATCTTCCATGGGAAGAGACTTCAGTGGCCATAGGATTTATTTACAAGAGACCTAAGACGGAACCCTGGGGCACACCAGTTTATTTGTCTGGACAGATTGCCTCTCCATGTGACTTGGTTCTCAGCCAAATAACATTTGAACCAGGGGAGCACAGACTCTGAAATACCCAGCTTACAGTTTGTGGAGGGCTGGCACCATGTGGAGGGCTTCTGTGTTTCGATAGAGGGGAAAATCTTGAAATTAGATCCTTGAGGTTGTTTTGAGTGAGACGGCGAGGCATTAAATTGGCCACTATATATTCTGAAATGGACACCCCTTGTCTATCAGAGCGGGTGAGTTTGAGAATATTTGCAATATTTCCACAGACAAACCTTCTAGTTAACTTCTAGTCTAAATGCTTCCGGAAAAAACTGGAATAATGAATACTGAATCGTTTTCTACTCCTAGTGTAAAATTTCATCATAATGTGCAGCTGTTTGCTGAATCACCAAGATCATTGGGTTTGTACGAAAATGATGACTTTAAAATGTGACTTACCTTCAAGTTGATTTTAAAGCAGATATTTTTTCATATTTTCTTCCTTCTCATATGTGTTACATTGTGGCTGTATTATTATAGTTAATAGATAAACCGCTTCTCTGAGTGGCTAAGCATTTGACGTGTATTAAAAAAGGAAAAAAACTCTTGGCCCTTGGATCTCATATTTGAAGTAATTCATGTAGTACAGTGGTCACCAACCTTTCTAAGCCCAATATCCCTAACCTCAGCCTTGGTGAAAGGCAAGATCTACCTAATGAAGCGTTGAGAGAAAAAGACAGCCCAGATTTTACTTCCAACTTGAGGCCTTTTATTTTGCTAATTGTAGTTGAATAACATGAAATGCTTTGGTCCAACTTTCAAATTGATGCAACCAAGAAAACTACTAACTAGCATTTCAAACAGGCCATAGGCCACAATTAAGCCATCTGCAAAAGGCTTCTTGTGTTTATCCAAAAGGTGACTTATCCGAAATGGTGCTTCAGTAGCAGCCTTACATTTTCGACAGTTACATGCCGGTACTCTTCTCTTATCTCATTAGATCAAGCTGGATCAAGCTGGATCAAGAGAGAGAGAGAGAGAGAGAGAGAGAGAGAGAGAGAGAGAGAGAGAGAGAGAGAGAGAGAGAGAGAGAGAGAGAGAGAGAGAGAGAGAGAGAGAGAGAGAGAGAGACGCTTGCAAAACTGAACATTAAGCAGGCATAGTGTAGTTGTGTATTTCGTTTTCTAAACTACTACTTTCGTTTTCGTGTTTCTTTTTTTTTCCTAATATTGTTGGGAGCTACAGGGACAGTCTCAAAGATCTACCAGTCGATCGCGATCAACGGGCTGGTGACCACTGATGTAGTGTAACAAATGTATTTATCTGGGTTATGTCTGACCTGAAAGAAAAAATTAATAAACTAATAGAAAAGGCTGAAGGTGTTGGTTACAGTCACAAGGAAGGGGGCCTTGTCTGAAGTCTATTTCTTAGGTATCTTGCCCTTGACCGTCATCATAAAACTCACAGACAGCCAGGTAGCCCCATAAATCAGCCTATCCTGGCCCTCTCATGCTGGGGTTGATCTTAGTTATATATGGCTTTAATATGTGGAGAGAAATATCGAGGAGAACAAGGCAGGACAGAATGTGTGTGTGTGTGTGTGTGTGTGTGTGTGTGTGTGTGTGTGTGTGTGTGTGTGTGTGTGTGTGTGTCTGTGAGATACTGGAAAGAATGACTGGTAGACATGTGAAAAGTCAACCATGCAATTCCCTCACCCTAATTCAAGCATTATCCTTTTAGCAGCCTAGTAAACTTAAACAACACACACACACACAACCACACACAACCACACACACACACACACACACACACACATACACACACACACACACACACACACACACACACACAAGAACAGAACAATCTCTATTATGCTCAGTTCATTTGTGCATGATGCAAAGAGCATGACATTCAGGGAAATCAACAACCCTTTAAAAAATACTGAATCGTGAAAAATAAGTTCCTGTAGAATTTATATTTTCTCCTCAACAGTGTGTGCAGACACAATCATGATCTGGTGCCACTTTAAAACTCTCATATACCATTGTCTTCTGCTATCCACTGCTGCCTGATGACACTGATGCTTTTTCTGTAACCTTTCTGTCATCCTTCAATTAACAAAATGATGATAGACATTATCATATAAGATACATGACTTGGAAACAGTCAAGGAGGAGACATTAATCAGTTTGCATGTGCTATGTGCTATTACATAGTACATAGGACTATGTAATAGCTATGTAATAATATCTGTAATTTATGTATGTAAGGTACATGGTATGTAATACCATGTACTACATGTATAGCACTATGTATAACATAGTGCTATTACTATGTGCTATTACAACAAGCATGGACTGCCATGCTTGTTGTTGGTGACAAGCAACATGATGAAATGATGATCCCTTAATGGTCTAACTGGAAGTCAATGTTCAAATCCAGAGCCGCCTTGAAAGCAGTCTCTGGTCGGACCCCTGAGGAAGTTGGATGGCTGGGTAAACCAATTGTGGAGGCAAAATAATGCTGCAATATGTTACTCTCCTTGGATGTTAACTCATCATGTTCATACGTCACCTGTGGCTCAGAATGCCAAATAAGTCTGGGGTGTAATTTAATATTTACATTTATTTCCAAGGTTGTGAGCTTGAAAACTACAACATTTAAAGCATCACGTGCATCAATTGTTCTGCTTCTCCACAGTTTTGAACCACAAAAGGTTTTCACAAACTCAACATAACTTAGACATTGAGTTGACTCTGTATATGGGGACTCACAAGTCACAATCTGCCCTCCTACTGCACCACAAGGATTGGATAAACTCTGCAAACACCATTTAACTTTTACCGGAATGGAAAGATGAGGTTAAACATACAAAAGTCTTCATGGGGTTAAACATTAACATTTCTTCAATGAGCTCCCTACCTTGTAGATGTATAATCATATTTAAACCTGCACTACAGCTACAACTCAAGCCACTAGAGCTTGCTAATGGGAAAACGTACACAGTGCTGGTTTAACACATAATAAACACAAATTGAAAGATATTTTATAGTGAATAAATTCATTCAACTGCATGCTTTATGACTTATAATAACTGCCAAGATGCTTTCCTTCATGTCATGGGGATCAAGTCACAACCAAACAGATGCATTCAAAGGACACCAAATACTTAAATACAAGTTTTTTTGTTTTCTTTGATCTGGAGTCTGTTCGAAGCTCTGTCAGAAAGTGCAGGCTTGCTTGTCACACCTGTACTGCTATGCATGAAAAAAAGACAAGTACAGATGTCTTTCCCCCATGCCACCAGCAGAGAGGGGCTTCTTGTCTGTGATGATCATTTCACTTCTCTGTGTGACAGGCCCATTTGTTAGGATGACAGTAGTTGAAGAGGGTCTCCGTGGTAACACAATGATTGAATAGTCAGTGTTAGCCGAGGTTCCATAGAGAGCAGCGCCAGCACAAAGCCAAGTCTTTATCCATCTGTTTGTCGCTGTGTGTGTGTGTGTGTGTGTGTGTGTGTGTGTGTGTGTGTGTGTGTGTGTGTGTGTGTGTGCGCGCGTTGGTGTGTCCTTGTGTGTGTGAGAGAAACAGAGAACCGTTTGCAGCAGCTCAGTGCTCATTTAGTATTCGGGGAGTCGTATGTGTTTCTCAGAGTTGTCTTTTTAGTCTTTTTTTCTCCTGTGTGGGTTTTTGTGTTTTAAGATGATTAACACATGACATCCCTGTTTCGTGTCCCACAACATTGAAGTAAGGAAGTGAGATGACAGTTTCCCCCAGCAGGCAACCAGGCAGGCCAAACCTCAGACACACACGGTTCAGTCTCTGCAACATGGCGTCACGCCCCGACAATGAAGCAATACACAGCTGTGCACAGCTGGACGTTCTTTTCGTGTTTTTTTCCATCTTTTTTAACGAAAGTCGGGGGAACAATGATGCGCTGTGGCGATGGTTTTACTTGAGCTAAAGGGCCTTTAGAGGTTTTGTGGCATGCAGGGGATATGGAGGAAACCATAGCTCTAATTTCTGCTGCATTTGGCAACATGTCTTGACGTTACATAGGCAGACAAGACTTCATGTTCCTCGAAATAATGAAATAACCCTAATGATAATAATAATAATAATAATAATAATGATAATAATAATAATACATGGTTTTAAAGTTTAACCTTAAAGTAAATTTTAAGTAATTTGGAATATGGGGAATTTAAACACAAACACATGCATAATTAAACATCTTTTTTTTTACTTTAAACAACTGAACCATCACATAACATCTGTCTATTCAGGTGAATAACCAGGATTGCCTTTATCTGATACTTTTTTTGTGAAAATACCTTTTTTCACTGTCTCTAAAATCCTACAGAAGTGTGTGTTTCCTTCTCAGCTGGTGGTCTGTCAAACTTCTCCAATGTGTGTGTGTCTATATACTTACTGATACTTAATATACTGACTAGACAGATGCAATGTGATGGTTCACTTGTTTAAATTCCCCCACAGACATATTGAGAATTGTTCAATGCTGGAATAAGGATACATAATATGTACTGTTGTTGTAATTGCTTTGTGCCAGATCTCATGTCGACACTGGAAAATGAATTGGAATCACCTCCACTACCCACCCCTTTATCTTCATAATCCCATTCCGAAACAGGAACTTTACTCCCCTCATCTTCAGTAGGTAGAACCAGTTGCAGAGCTTATTAGCTCCCGCAAATCTCTGAAGCAGCCATGGCTCTCTCATGATTAATCCTTCCTTCCGAATATCTAAAGGGTTTATTTTATATATATATAAAGAATACAAAATAATAATAATGATAATATTAACATAAATTAAAATTAAAAATAATTGGGCATTGGATTAAAGTTGGAGATGGGGCTGGTGGGAGCCCCATCTCCAACATTCATCCAATCAACTTCATTGTTTTTATTACCTTTTCCCCTCTTCTATTCAACCTTTATTGAACCAGGTAGGCTAAGTCTCAATGCTCTCAGTACTGAGGGTTCTTCTAGAAAACAGTGGAGCCTGTCTTAAGCGATGTGATCATTGTACACTGGACAATAGACATGATGTCCGGCCATATATCCCTTTTATCTCTCTATTCCTGTCCGTCTACCTTCTTGCACATTTGCTCCGGAACATCTGGTTAACCTCAGCATTTTGACACTGTCTCTTAAAAGAACATAGCTCCGCCCTATTCCTGATCAACCTACTCTCACTAGAGCACGACTCATCTTTTCCGCCAGTTGGGTAGAGAAAGGGAAAAAAAGGTTGTCTGCATTACAGTTGGACAATAAATTCATCTGAAGTCAAGCACTTTATTGGAAATGGCTGGGGAGAAGGCGATGAGAGGGACATATTGAAACCAGAAGGCTTCAGTGAAGTGAAGACCAGATAGTGAGGAGGTGGGGGGTGGGGGTGGGGTAGTGTAGTGGGTGTTTTGCTACCTTCTGTGGAAAATGAGTTGTGTTCTACATTAGGGACATTTTTAATTTAAAGAAACAATTGGGAAATTAGCACCCCCCATTGACAAAATACAGATTTCGAATTGTCGGGCAAATGTAGCAAACCCACCTAGCTGCCACTGTGGTGGGTAGGATTGGTGGACCAAACAAAAAGAAAGAGAAAGGTGGAACCACCTTTCTCTCTCATCCAGCAGACACAGTGGAGTGTGGAACAAAAAGCTAGTTACGGACCCTGGGTGTGAGACAAAACCAGTGATCAGTTATCAGGCAGCTTGAGCATTGCACTTCCTCTGGCCCATAAGCAGCTGTGCTCTACTCTGGAGAACATATGCTTCATATTTCACCTGCGGCTGAGTACTTATAAGTTTAAGATGAAACCAGCCTCTTTGCATATGTCGTTTCTAATCCCAGCAGGGATACAAATGGTAGGTGAATGGACAGGTTGCCAGATGACAAATTGGCACAGTTTTCATTTAGATCGAGTCCCAGTGTAAATTAGCGTCGTGGGATCATCCTGGTTTCGCGAGTTCACAATCTGTTTCTCTCTGAAGCTCAGTCTGTCCCAACAATTTTAAAATGATTGGGCCATTCCGATCTAAGGGTAGGGAGTTTCAGTTCATGACGAAGCAAAGAACACCACAGTCTGCAGAATTAAAAAAACAATGGTGGCGAGGGAACAATCAAAACCTTTTTAGGCCAATCTTAAACAGACTGAATAATGCTGCTAAAAGATGAACAGAAATGTTCACAGGATGCTTTTCTTACAGGGGAAGATGTTTTTGCTCTACTTACAACTGGATTTGACAAGGGCGAAGAGAACAAGAGTATGACTTTGTTATTTGTTTAATCAGATTAGCTAGAGTTTTTTAAACAATGTGAGGCAGCGTCCAAACGAGAAATCAATTGCTGCTCAGCCAAGGCCTGACTGAAACGCAAACTTGAATATCTGGATGATTGCCAAAAGTGTAAATGCCAAAAGTCACCAAAATAAAGAACATTGGTGATTTTCCCGCAGGAGGCATCCTGGAGTAGGAACGATCTGGTTCCTTCCATCCACTGTTACCTACTTAACACCTCAGAGCTGTGGAGGCTGGGGTCCATCCCAGCCAAAACATGGACAGAGAGAAATGATACAACCTAGCCTGCCTAATCTGCAACTCTCTGGATGATAGCTGAAGGAAATACTGACACACACACACATACTCTCTCTCTCTCTCTCTCTCTCTCTCTCTCTCTCTTTCTCTCTCTCTCTCTTTCTCTTTCTCTTTCTCTTTCTCTTTCTCTTTCTCTCTCTCTCACACACACACACACACGCAAACGTCCATACATACAGGACCTAAGCAGGAACACAAAGCCTGGTCCTAGGCTGTGGCACCAGGTCATTGGTGATTGCACCCGACCTGATTTTTGTTTGGAAGTTGAATTGATGTTGAACTTTTCTTCATTAACTGCACTGCATTTTCAGCAAGTGTTTTCTGTATTTCAGTAGCTTGTGTATGACCTTTGGATGGCCTAGTGAGTTAACGAGCTAGCTAATCAAATATGGCGTTACTATTCCTCCTGTGTACATCCCACACAGTTAGTTATTCCCTAAATTATTTCCATTGAGCATTCCATTGAACAGCTAGGGGTTGGGTTCACCTTTCTCCCTCAGCCATTCCTCAAGTGATGTTAATAAGGAAAAGACAATAAAAAGGCGAAGGTTATTATAAAACGTTACCAGCTAAATTAAAAACCTTTGGAGACAAGCAATGCCCTGTTGAATGCAATGATTATAATGATAAAGCACATGCTGTGTTTATATAGAAATATTGCTGTACTGTACAGAATGCCACAAACATAAACTACGCATTTGAAGAAGCGACACTGATTCAATTTTGAAGTAAAACAACCAAAAATACAAAATGAATAAACTGTCTGGTGACCCTAACCAAAATATTTTTTACATTCCTTTAAAAGTTATAATAATTCATGTCAGTTACCATGTGGATACCATTAACTGGTGAATTGAGTTAGAAACAGCCTCGGTGAGTGACATCCAATCCAAATCAATTGGATTCAGTAGACAGAATTTCCAGTGAAGATGGAGAGGTCAGACATGAATAGAAGTACAGCAGCATATCAACGGTCACATTCCCTGCAAGTCTTTTCTTCATTAAACTCTTGGCCAGCGCACATTCTGTATGGAATGATGGATCTTCAAAGTAATCATCGAGTATTCGCTCAGAAATCTCATTGTTCACAAACCTTTTTTCTTGATTGGGTTAACATAAGGAAGTATAGCATCATGCACAGGAGGATTGAAACGCTGTTTGCTGTCATCTGTGTCATTTAGATACATGCATTAATCATTCTCTTTTTTTGACTGAATAATCATGTGACAAATTCTTACAGCCCTGACTCTTACTCTAGCTAACCACTTTAAAGATGATTTAGAAAGTGTATGGCTTTGCAGCAACTGGTGTGTTTATAGACATGAAAAATGCCATGAAAGAAGACATATACTGTATATATAAAATATATATTTTACCTGCATATTTTGTTGCAATTAATCATAATGTATGGGTAAATATTTTGGTTGTTTTGCATCTGATTATATTTAAGGTTCATGTTGACCAAACATAATGTCATTAAAAGTGCACTCGACCAGTGTCATTGATCATTTACTTCCTGTTTACTGCTTACATTGAATGTGTGTTTGTTCTGAATTATCCTGAATGTATTATTAATATGATATCATGTGTGCTTGGCTATAGTTATGGGGAATTACACTGCTCACACATGGTGTTGAAATCTGCTTTGTGACATATCAAGACTCACACATCTTGTTTTTGTAAAATATTTGTAAAATATTTATTATAAAAATATAAATGTTTCCACTACAAATTGTTTTACATTAGTTAGACAAGGCAATCTATGTTTTCATGCACACACAACGCACACCCCATACCCCCCCCCCCCCCCCCGACTCACACACATAAACACACAAACACACAATCACACACACTGACATCGTGACACACACACACACACACACACACACACACACACTCAACGTCCACCAGGGACAGACAGGTAGGTCTGTAGGAAGAAAAGGAAGGTCAGTTGCATAACAGTATTGCTCTTTCAAATGTCCACCGTTTTGTAAAGTACGTAAAAACAAACAAAAATGACACATAGCGCTGCCACATAATTTATGAATATATTACCTGAAAAACTGTTACGATGCGCTGTAGAAGGTTAAAAAATAAATAATGAAACCATAATTGCTTTTTTATTGTAGAAAAGAAAAAAACACCAGACAACAAATATATCTTAAAATAAGATATAATAAAAAAATCTTTTTTTAATAAAAAATGTTGCACGTTTTTGTTCACTCTTTTATACATAGTAACATTTGTACAAAGGGATGGTCATGTGGTGGTCTCCATGACTCACTACCGTTATCCTTCTTCATTTTGTTATCATTATTAGTATTTGTACATTATGTACACGCTAATTTGAATACAGAACAGCAACACACGTGTTTCTCAGAAGCATACAAATCTTCTCTGTTCCTTGGCATCAAATCACGTGAACAGGAAAAAGCTTGGGACTTAACTACCAGTTATGCTCTGCAGCAGCGATGGGACAAAAACAATAAATGAAAGCAAAGTGCTTTAAATAGTGGATTAGAGAACAAGGCCAACATAATTCTATGTTTTCCCCTTCTTATAATAACAAACCATTGCCCAGTATCTTCCTTCCACACAAAACCTGCCGTTTGTTAGACAATACTGAAGTAAGAGAACAACATTGTCGCATTTTTTGGTCGTTGCATTGGGCATGTTGACAAAAAGAAAAAAACATATGACGTCATTGTCCTGTAAGTGCTCAAATGAAAGTTCTCTGCCAACAAGGTTGCATTGCACCAAGTACCACGTTGCCATTGATCAAGGTTTTCCTACGTGATAACCTGTACAGATATGCTGCATGGTGCATCAGACAATCACTTGAAACCATTTTGATCACTGTATAATTTGGAAGGAAGATCTTGGCACACCTTGAACCTGGACCAACTATATAAAAATATTAATGTGTTGTCAGTGATATTCCCTTATTAATCTCATCGGTAGTCTGGACGGACGTCTCAAATAAAATACATATATTTGTTTTTCTTTTTCTTTTCTTTTTTACAGATAACAGAAACAGAAGAAAGAGAAGTTCCTGGTGAAACACATTTGAGCGGCTACTGGGAGTTATCTATCTCTTTCACTTTCCTTAAGACTTCATTTAGAATTTCCAAACCTTTCATTATTCTAGTCATTCTTACACCTGTCCAAAGACAATTGTCCATGCTATATTTGCTCAAACACATAGTTATTGAATGAATGTCTCTAAGCTCCACAGAGACAAAATATGAAATATTTGGAGAACTGCAAAAATCCTGCATATGAATTATTTATATCCAAGCCTCTCAAAATGATTTCAAAACAGAATAGATGATGAGCACTTGATTTTTAAACTTAGTTTAGAAGAGGTCTCAAAATAGTTTTCAATGATGTTAAATCATTTCCATGTGTGAAATTATTTGCACAGAAAACAAGACAACTAAAAAGGATTTGATTACTTCACAATTTACCACCTGTTTGTGATTTATAATCTGCAAGTCCATCTATAACAGCAGACAGTATGAACATTTCATTACCCACATGTATTTAAATTACTGTTGTGGAAAAAAAGAGGCAAATAAACATTGAAAAAGTATGTGCATGGTTGGTTGGTTTCAGTACATAACATCATAACACGTAATACACACTATTGCATCTTTGCTGTACATGTGTCCTTTTCCATACTCTTCCTTACTCCCACTATCCCTTGACCTGTCATCCCCTCTCATTCAGTCCCTCTAAATAATACTAGTGGTGTTTAAAGTGTGACATTAGTTCCTGTGTGTTTGAAGCACACCGTTTGACGCTCAATACATGTGACAGATGCATGGCCTATATGGATGAGACAATACGATTATAATGACTATTATTAGTAGAATTATTGCTTCAAATGGCACACCTGTTGTGTAAAATATTGCAGAGGCTAGAGCTACAACATAAAATGGCTTCGTTATTAATCTAGCTGTGTGTATGTGGTTATATGGTGATTTAGGTTCTCAGATGACCAGTAGACTGAACCTCACCCCTCCAACAGCGTCCACCCCGGAGAGGCTCCAAGGACGACTGGGGAGCCGCCGCTGCTGCTGTCTGCCGCAATCTTTAATGCAAGGCATCACAAGATCCGTCCCTTAATGGATTGGACAAGAGAGGCCAGCGCCTTCCTCTTCAGGTTGCAGATCACACACACACACAACAACAACAACACTCCTTGGCACATTTTCTTCCCCGCTTCCCTCTTCCGTTTTGTGTCCATAAGGCCTCTCAACGTTGACTAGTTAGTCGGTTCAGGAGTCTGCAAGCTTAAACAAGCTGGCAGGACTTTGCTGGATCCCTGGTACCCCTGCGACCAGGGTTATGACATCGTATTTGACTGGACCAATATATATATATATGTCCTCCCTCTCTTATTACTACATTCAATCTTTTTCAGTGTTTTATCTCCATCATGAAAGCCACTGTGTTTGCAGAGCAATAAGCACCGACCCTCCAGTCTGGTGGGACTGGTACTGTCAGACCCGGCTGGTTTGTGCCGCTTTGCTTCACTTTTTTAGTATTATTCTTGTTTCTTTGTACATTTGCTTCTCTTTTGTGTTGCTGTGAAGATGCTAAACCGGTACAGGGCAGTTCTTGGTGTGGGTGTCCAGGGAGGCTTTCAGGCTGCTCACAATGTTCTTCTGAGAGCCGACCATGGTTCCTCCAGCCTTTTTCAGATCCCTTTGGAGAGCGTGAGGGACAGCACCGGAGAGACGGAGAGACAGAGCAAGAGAGACAGAGAGAGAGACATAGAGACAGAGACAAAGAGATAGATATAAAGAGAGGGAGAGACAGAGAGAGAGATACAGAGATACAGAAAGAGATAGACAGAGAGAGAGACAGGCAGAGAGAGACATAGAGACAGAGAGATAGATAGAGGGAGAGAGACAGATAGATAGAGAGACAGAGAGAGAGAAAGACATCGAGAGAGAGGGAGTGAAAGATATGGAGAGAGAGAACAAGAGACGGAGAGAGATACAGCAAGATAGAGAGCGAGAGAAAGAGAAATACAAAAAGAGAGATACAGAGAGAGATACAGAGAGAGATAGGGAGATACAGAGAGAGATAAACAGAGATGCAGAGGGAGAGGGACAGACAGGAAGGAAGAACAAGTGAGACAGGAGATAGAAAGTTAGCACAAAGTGAAGATGTGACATCTCATGTGACATTAATGATATGCACCCAGCACTGCTCTGCCCCACCAGCTCCACCCCCCATACTCCCTTTCATCCGTCAATCACAGGACAGCCACGTCTGTGCAGAAGGCCATTGGGCTGCGATTAGATCAAAAGGCGGGGGTCATGAGTCTCCGTACATACTCCATCGCTAACAATCAGGGAGGTGGGGGTGGCCTGGGGGAGGGTGGGGGCTACACCGACAGCTGCTGTTATGCCGCTGTCATTGTAAGACAATGGCATGCAAAATGCAGCCGCGGGATAAAACAGTAAACTGTCCTGTGTGCGATACATATCACACTAAAGTGTATTTTTGCATTGGGGTAGAAAGGCGGTCACCTAGTGGGGGGGGGGGGGGGGGGGGTTGGGGGCAGAGCAGCACCCAGTACAATGAGATAAGACTCGGCTGTAAATGCAATGCAGCAAGAACGGCTCATGTAACGATTGCAATAAGTTGCGTGCGTTGACTGTAAAACACATTAGTATGCAGTTAACGGTTTGAGGTTGTGAGGATCACTTTGATAGTATTTCTTGTGTGGAGAGATCATTTTTAGACCATGGATAAAATGTAGATGCAGACAGACATACACACACAAGCGCACATTCTTTCTTTCAAAATGCAGTATAGGTGATGCAGAGCTTTTCTGGCTCATTGACGATGTTCACTCTGGGATTGTATTAGTAAAAGCATTGTAGCAGTACAGTTAATGCACCACACTGTTGCAATTGAATTACTGTAATGCAGGCAGTAGGTTTAGTTTGTTGACGGCAACCGAGCTAGATTGAGACATTGTCCATTATGTTATGAGAAACACACTGATGGGCAGTCGCCAAACGACTCTGCAATATAGACTCAAAATCAATGGTTGGTGTTCCGCTAGACCTTGAAGTGCACTTTCAAAACTTTGGAATACAACTTTTATTAATTCATTAATTATTAAATATGTTCTGTGCAATAACGCTTCATTCATTGGTATTATACACTACAATTTAATCATGTGACACTGACTGACTTCCCCTTTATATTACACTATATTTATAATAAATAAAAATAAATCTAATAAAGTATTACTTAGCAGACTGTAAAATAAGGTCATGTAAATGTTATGTAATTACCCAAATATGTAGACGAGGTTGTGCGGAAGGAATAACTGCGATTACTTCACAAACCAAGCCATCAATTTTGAAAGGGTCATGAAGATGAAAGCCCATGAGTGGTTTTGGTAGATTAAATAGTTGAAGGAGAGAGGATTAGGTGGAGGAGACGGGGACGGGGTGGGGTTGCGGGGACGGACGGACGGACGGACGGACGGGGGGGGGGGGGCTGTTTTTATTTTTATCTCCACCCACCATCCAGAGCCAGAGGAGGAGGAGAGCAGGGGCTAGAGAGTGGTCATCCCCATGGACGGCTCCCATTCGGGGCAGGAGGCGGGAGTGATGTGGACCTCGGTCACAACCATTCTACCGAGACACATCCGGGACCCAGTGAGGTTAGCACAGGCAATCAACTGTAGCATTTAGCATTCAGCTATGTAAGATGATGTGTACATGAATCTTAGAATGTCTTTGGAGGCGATATCTGATGTGTATAGTGTATCGCTCGCTACTGGTTCAAAGGGTTTCTAAATAATATTTAGACATTGCTTCATCCATTTTGCAGATCTTTCCCTTGATTTGTCTAATTCATTTGAAACCATATTTGGAAGTGATTTTGGGAACAAAACACATGTGGTAAAATGAAAGTGAATGTGATGTGCAAATAAACAAACCAATCTCTGCAAGATTAATTACAATAAAATATGACAAATGTAGAGCAACATAAACAACAAAAACAGATGTAAAGATAAAAACACAACAACATACATCACCATATTGTTTATGCCAGACAGTGTACATTATGCATAAAAAACAATACACCTTTTTATATACCAGCCATTATTATGGCATGGTATTTTGTCTGAAAGGGCCGGGCCTTTGATTTACCTGCACTGATCTGTTTGCTTCCAGACTATAAAGCGTTCAGAGCAGATCAATCAGCACAGAACAGCTGTGTGGGATGAGTTGAGTTGAAGGTCATGAATGGTCATGGCCTTGTGTTGAATAACAAGCACTGAATTAAGACTTCACAAATCAATAGAGCAATACAAAGCACAGGCCAAGGCCAGGACGGGCCTTGTAATGGCATTTAGTCTTGTAGCTGAGCTAGCCTCAGCTGTGTTAGCCTCGGCCTTCACTCGATTGGATACTGCACTGATCCAATTTTGCATCGGCAAGGGAAATAGCCATGTATGAAAAGATCCATTTAGGGTCAAAGTCACATCTGTGACTTATACTGTCAATAACCATGTCGTTTTCTTAAAAGTCTGCAGCGCAAGCTTTCTTTCCTGTTACTGACAGCAAATTGGCAGAGGACACACTTTGTGATCAAGCACATACCATGATTAAATGTCTGAGGCGAAGGCTCGGAGGAAAGGCGATACAGTCCTCTGGCCTTGATCCTTCACCACCACCATACCTCCACCCTCCTACCTATAGATGCTTTGATCACACTGATTACCTTCGTCCTATTATTCAAAATGCCACATCCCAACACAATTAGCAAACCAGCTGCCAGCCCCATTCTGCCTCAATGTAGTTCTCCCTGCTTAAACACAGGAGACCCTTCTGATGGGCCAAGCGTATTGCATCCACAAATGAATTTGATCCTCACGCACCCTCTTCTCCCTTCCTTCCTTCTTACACGTGCCAACATGTATGCATAAAAAACACAGTGGTGCTTATGTGTTTATTTGTTCTATGGTTTATTATTTCTAGCATTTTAAGAATAAGAATGCCAAAATCCCTGCCTTTGAATGTTATGCCATAACGAAGTCTCTGTTTGTGAAGAATGAGTGAATTAAAGAGAGCACATTGTGGACCCAGAGCCAACCCCCTACCCGTTCTGTCATACTGCAATGGTTGTCACATTGTTGAAATACAGAGAGAGAGAGCTAGCGACAGATAAACTTATATGGAGAGCTGATGCAGGGCGAGACATAAAGAGACAAAGTACGTGAGCTTGCATTTCATTCCACTGTTGCAACTAAAACACACAAAATCGAAATTGTGTGTTCACACATTTTCAAATAACCCCCTGAGTGCCACATTCAAACTCTTAGTGGATATTCTCTGAAGGACATCTTATTTCTCAGCCTGCTTTGGGACAGCTCTCTCAAAATGTTGCACAATGCATAAACCTTTCGCAAACATTCTGTTTCACTCAAATAAAAAACGTCAACTTTACCCTAACTTTCTAAATATACTTTATTTTATTTTCAAAACATTACTGGAGCCATCTTTAAATCATACGATTTTTTTTTAATATATAAATAGTATGTCCAAAATATATATTTGTTCATGCTTATATTGGATACATCTGCAGCATACTTTGACACGCAAACCATGTCTATTTCTATAATGATGAGCGCTTTCACATCAGGGACCCAGGCCTAGATGCGAGTACACATGACCCCCAGAGTCTAGTTCGTTTGATGAGTGTGAACACTGCGTACCGTATCCGAGCGAGGATCAGCGAACTGTGCCTGGGTCCACTTGAAAAGGTGGTCTCGCGTACAGTTCATGTGTATTCGGGTGAAGACTAACAGTCCCAAAACACGGAAGTGGACCCTTATTTAATCACGGCAATCTCATCCTCTGAACTGCACATCCATAGCTGATAATGTAGGAGGCAGGTGAGAGGGGTGGTCGTTTTTTACACTGTCTCTAAAATATCAATGATAGTAGGCATAGTGCGAAGGTCTACTCCATTGTATTAACTTGGGATCTTTTGATGAGCGCGCTTTTCTTTTTTAGAAAGTTGGTCGGAGTTGGCCAACACCACAACAACATCCAGTGACGGGTATGACACAATGGCCCGGTGCTGGTGTTGGTTGGGGCAGTTTTCAAGCACATAAAACGCTCTGAATCCTGGCCACGGGTTACTGAGTAAAACATGGAAAACAAGATGTCTGCCGTCTGTGTGTATCAGTGTATGTTTGGCGTTATGCCAATGGTCCTTACTCTGTGGAGGTCTTGGGCATGGTGTCACAGGAGCTGTAGCAAACACCAGAGAAGGCTTCCTTGCAGGGCAGCGTCCTCATTCCATCCATCCAGTCTCCTACGGTGTCCCACGATGTCACCTCTGAGCTGCTCTGTTCCAGCAACTGATTGGTTGGCCTGGGAGGGAAGGAGGGTCACATGTGTTAAATATATGGCCTATACTACAGATATCTCAACATTTAAACCCCAATTGATTAAGTTGCTAATATACGTCACTGTGGAGTGTAGATTGTACAATTGTTCATAGTTGATTCGTGGGGAACGCACAGTGTTTTGGATGAATGAGCAAACTATAAGAATCTGAGTGAGAAAGCGAAACAAAAGCAAAAAGTCAAACATTGTATTGACGATTTTCACAGCGTACAAAAACATACAAATTTACATTGTGAAGACATATGTGTAGCTATAAAACCACCTGCATAAACACCACACATGCCTTCCCTGTATGTACCACTAACGCCATGTTTATGGTCTTTGAGTCTGAGTAGTGGGCGTCAAACAGAAATAATTCATATAACATGCACTCAGAATTATGATTAGTAGTAAGTAACCACAGTCGACTTCAGCTTAGTTGTATTCACACTCCATGCGTACTGCATTGGGTCACATCATTTTTATGTTGACAAGTTTTAAATCAATCAAATGAAGTGCTCAGCTGACTTAAGAGTAAACAACTTTCACTCATCGGTCCAGAAAGGAGAGGCAGTGGTAATTAAATTGTTACTCACTAAAAAGTAGATTACACACAAACATATCATGACCTATCAGAGCCTACAGAGAGAAGTTAGCTTTGAATATAATAAGTGACGATAATAATAACAGAGACAGGAACACCAGAGTTTTAAAATATACACATTTTGCGTTCATGCTTGTGTGCAGATGTACTGATTGAGATGAACAATATTTAAAAGTGGGTCATTGGGGGCTTTTTTTTGGAGGAAGCTTTGGTAAGAAACAACTGTCCGGCATATCAGACAAAGACACTTGATATGATGCACAGAAAATGTGCTCGCAGAGACACACCAGTTGGGGATCCCCTGAGGGAATAGATCTTGTGGAGTTGGTGGGGACAGGAAACATAAACCAGGGTATTGGTGTCTCTTGGGAAATACTATTCATAGCTGTGTAAATAAACTCATTAGCATACAGGGAAGTCCACTCCTGTCTAACTTATTTGCACTGTCAGGAAGGTCAGAAACATGTTGGAGTGTGTGTTG
This sequence comes from Lota lota, assembly GCA_026745465.1. NCBI lineage: Eukaryota > Metazoa > Chordata > Actinopteri > Gadiformes > Lotidae > Lota > Lota lota. The sequence continues at coordinate 3,468,193 of JACYXH010000592.1, forward strand.
GAGGTTGGCTTAATGTGTTGTGTATGCTAATTTGTGACTTTGTGTATGTATTCATGAATGCCTCTGCTTGTGTGTGCGCTTATGTATGCCTGTGTTTTCATCTGTTTGTATGTGTGTGTAGGTGCGTGAATGCACAGGCATGTGTGAGCATGAGGAATATGGAACTATGAACAACAGAAAAGACCCAGAGCAGCTCCGTATGGAATTGCAGGCAGGGGCAGAGAGAGAGAGAGAGAGAGAGAGAGAGAGAGAGAGAGAGAGAGAGAGAGAGAGAGAGAGAGAGAGAGAGAGAGAGAGAGAGAGAGAGAGAGAGAGAGAGAGAGAGAGAGAGAGAGAGCGAGAGCGAGAGCGAGAGCGAGAGCGAGAGAGAGAGAGAGAGAGAGAGAGAGAGCGAGAGCGAGAGCGAGAGAGAGAGAGAGAGAGAGAGAGCTGGGGGGACCAGAAAATTAACTACATTTTCATGCGGGTGCAGCAAATACAGAACAATTAGAGAAATAGATTTTAGGAAATTTGAAGTGGCATCCCCAGTATAAGCTACTGAACGAGGACAAACCGAGGTTCCTGTTGGGGGAGAACCAGGAATGCGGCACCCTGGCAGCCCGCAGCTCGCAGATTCAGCTGGTTCACAGGCTACAAGAGAAGTGTTTCTCTGATAAAATAAGCACCCAAATCAAATATTTTCTATAAAGGGAATCTGAAAGAAAATGTTGGATCAGGGATGAAATGAGGGCGAAAAAATGGGTGCCTGTCAGCATGGGTGGGGGCGAGGTGGAGTAGGGGTGTGTGTGTGGGAGGGTGGGGCTGTTCTTATCTCCCACAACCCTCCAAAAACTGTTCTCGGCTTTCTGTATACACAAACAAGCAGTTCAAACCGGAGTATTGATTTTTTTCAGGAGCTCTATCTTCATGGGCCCACTCTGCCGAGAGGTAAACTGTGGATGACCTTGCATCCCTCGCTTCCCAAACTCTTCTCTTTTAACTTTTTTATATTTATTTAATTCCTCTCCAGCTTCACCAGACCCAAAATTGTCTCAGGGCTCGAGGCTCAATCGCTAAGACGAGAGAGGGAACCCGGGGATCGAATTGGAACAAAGCAGTATGATGATGAAGGCGGTATGGAGGGGAAGAGAGGACGGTATGGGAGAAAATGAAAGAATAACCAGTGTGTCGGTGCGAGAGGCTAGCGTGGAGACTGTTGGTGGTGGATCAAAGCTTGGTGTGCTTGTTGGCACATCTGGCTCCACGAATGAAAAGTGGAGGCAAATACACATACATGCATACAGGCATACATGCATACATACATACATACATACATACATACATACTTATAGATACATACATATATGCAGACACACACACACAATATCCATAATTTATTTTGATTTGATTTTGGAGGAGATACAAGGAATGAAAACATTTATAAAATATGCAGGCTTGATCATCAATGAACTCTGAATAAGTGCAAGTGCTTGGCAAGAGGACTGTGGAGGGACGCGAAGGACACGAGGAGAGGAATTATTCTATCTCAACATTAGTCCAAAACCACATGTGTCAGACCTCCTCTGGGCAGGCAGTGCTTGTTCGGATGGGGGTAAGGTGTGTGTGTGTGTGTGTGTGTGTGTGTGTGTGTGTGTGTGTGTGTGTGTGTGTGTGCGTGTGTGCGTGTGTGTGCGTGTGTGTGTGGGGTGGGTAGTTCCATTAACCACGACGACTGTGCCGAGACAAACGAGGTGTGTGGAGCTTGAGTGCAGCTGTGCGGGTGTGTGTGGGTGTGTGTGTTTGCAAACACACACACCCACACCCACACCCACACCCACACACACAAAACCTCATGCACGCACACACACACACACACACATGCTTAGAAATGCATAGTTTCCATAAATCACTACCCCCCAACCCCCCCCCCCCCCCCCCCCCCCCCCCCACCCCACCCCCACAGCCAGTCTGTGCTTGCCCAGTGTTAAAAGCCAATCAGGAAAATTACACGCGAACTCCAAGGGACCTATTTTCACTTTCTTAAGAAATCATTAGTCAATGTTATGAGCTCTGACGTCTCCATAATACCGCGGTCGGATTCTCGGAGAGGCCCAGTGCTCCCCCTCCCTTCCCTGCCCAAGACAGGCTCCCTGACTCTGCATGGGGTAGGCTTGCTTCAGGAACCCCCTAAATAAGAGCATGGTGGTCCTGGCTAACAAAGCAGATCATTAATATTTACATTCAACTACTGAAAATGGACTATATAAAAAAGAAAAACATAATATCAAATTAATACATAAATAAATATAAAGGTTCATGTATTTTACAAAGAAAATGAACAGCAGAGATAAAGTATGTCATTACCTTGCCCCATACTAAAACAAAACGCAGCAGCTATAATTTCCCATAGCAGGAGACTGGTTTCATAACATCCTGTACAGACAGGACGTTTTTTGTGCTTGCCAACTATAAGAATTAGGGCTAGTATAAACCTAGAATATGATGATTATTTATGACAAATACAATAACAGAGAAAATAGGAAAAGAGAATGGTAAACAAAAAGAGTAGGAAAACTTCCATCAAGAGAACAATCAAAAAGGTCCAACCAGTGAACAATGAACAATGACCGGATTCATTAAGGAAACTGTCAGAGGAATGCTCTTTTTTTAAGCTGTTTACGTCAATGATTGTATTCCATATAATCGCCAAATCGTGACAGGGTCAATTCCTAAGTCACAATAGACAAAATCTGGACTTTGATAACTACAAAGCTGTGTGCGGATGGCTGGCATGCTCCCAAAATTCAAACAAAATGCTATCTCATCTTATGGTATCACTTGTGTGATGTACTTTGCATCCTCTGTGGTACCTGGATGTTGTGTTGGCGGTGATTTTGAGGGTCCCGGGGTTGCGGATGAGCTTGTCCAGAATGCTGACGATGTGCTCAAACCTGGGCCGGTTGTTCCTTTCCTTCTGCCAGCAGTCGAGCATCAGCTGGTAGAGAGCAGCGGGGCAGTCCATGGGCGGAGGCAGGCGGTAGCCCTCATCCACTGCCTTGATCACCTGGGCAAAGGGACCACAAGGACGGTTTAAGATGAGGTCCGAGGTGAGATGAGATAACATAGTTCCTGTTTAAGCCAGAGAAATATCTAGCTCCTGCCACCGGTATTTTCTATTTCGATTGTATCTAGAGTCAAATCGAATCTGTTTACACGAAAGGCACAACGCACTCACAACCGCCTCAGCCTGTTTACACGCAGGGGAGGTTTATGAGGGATCACTGCTTGATACAGCTTTCAACCACATCCATGGTTTTCACAATCTCGGAGAATGGGCAGAGACATAGTGACCGTGGTGTACCAGTTTACACTGTTTCATCTCTCGTACAAATGTACCAGCCTGCTTGGAGGGAGAAAACATATATCTTTGATCCATACACACTCACAACCATTTTCAATTCATGATTTGAAGAGTACTTCAAAACACTTGTGTCGACAAGGTCATAGTACTTTATAAATGCCAGATGGGAAAGCGGCTGTCACAGCAGAAAGTACAGGACACTAATAGGAATAGAAAAAATAAATAACATACATGTAACAATAAAACTAACAATATTATATATCCATAATAATTCAATACAATATAAACAATTACATGGGTAATAGCAATGGGTAATTAATCAATTGCTATAATGTATAATTATTTTGCTTAAGATATGTTTAAGTTCAGTGAGGGCTTGTACTCACGTCCTGATTAGACATCTCCCAGTAGGGCCGCTCCCCGTATGACATCACTTCCCAGAGCAGGATGCCATAGCTCCAGGCATCACTGGATGATGTAAACTTCCTGTAGGCTATGGCCTCAGGTGCCGTCCACCGGATAGGGATCTTACCGCCCTGACAGAGGGAGATGGAAGGGGAGATAGTGTGAGCTATAGCTGTCTGTCCATCTGTGGAATATACTGCACTCTATATATATAAGTCTGCACAAACAACACACACTGATTATGAATGCCAAGTTTACTTTGGTAAACACAATGTTACCCTCACCTTTCATTTCATACATTTCCGATGCTGCTTTACACATTTTCTTTTCTAACCACCATTTTCCTTTCCTTTTCCAGATTCCATACTAACCCACGGACTGTATTTCCTTTGAGGAATGAATCCCCTTACATGTATCTACTGGCTTTAAAGTGTCCCCTCTTGATCTACTTACACTGAGCTAGCCATCCGACAATAACTGTTCAAGGTTGAGGTAAGGGAGTAGGGAAAGAAAAGTGGAGCAAAAAAGGCAAGGACAAACATAAACCAATGGACTTGTACCGAATGGACCGAATCACAAAACATTACAATATTAACTCAAAATAGCTTCTCAGTAGGTTCATTACCTTGAATAACATGATTCTTTAAGATATGGGATGGGATGGAAAATTACAGACCACCATACAAAGTGTTTTGTTTGTGTGCTTAGAACAATATTTTTGTCTTTTATGATCCCAATGACAAGACATATTCATTCTGGGTCTCGTTGATGTTTGACATGTCCTATAAGATAAGAGACAGGGCAGTTATAGGCATCTCCGAGCCCACTAGACACTCTCTCTCTCACACACACACACACACACACACACACACACACACACACACACACACACACACACACACACACACACACACACACACACACACACACACACACACACACACACACACACACAAACATACACACACACACACACACACACACACACACACACACACACACACACAAACATACACACACACACACACACACACAAACATACACACACACACACACACACACAAACATACACATATCTGGAAACTTATTTGAACTTTATCTGTGTTCACGACGCAACCATTGTTTGCTGCTTCAGAAACTGTTTATTTCTGTAAGGCTGGCAGATTCAACTATGGCATTCCTGCATGTTTGCTTGCTGATATTCTCTTGGCCTCAAAAAATTGGAATCGTGGTTGTACTCGCCCCGTTTTTGGAGATTCATTTATTATTATTATTTGGTTCAAATTCGGTTCAGGTCAATTTCTATTTCAGTTCAAATTCAGTTTAGGTGAATTTCCACCACAACTATCATATACAAAATATATATTGTTCTTTTTCTCTGTCAGTTAGAACCTCACACACATAATAATCACCTCACGGTATATTCTCCATTCATTTAGACTACAACAATAGGTCCAGGGTACGTCGCTAAAATAACTAAATGACTCTACTATACCACCCCCCAAATGATACAGAAATGAAAGAAGGAATGATTGCCCGGCCGTTCCTAATGTGCAACCAAAGTACGTGTCACAGTCACTGTCTGTGACTATAGTGTCCTTTAGCAGCAGCCATTCTCCTGACCTTGTTATGCTGCCTCCATGCCATTCATTGTTGTGATCCCACCAAGACAGAGTGTGGTGTGAGGAGAACATTGCTGTAGATTTATGTCCACCTTATCACACCCCAGTGTGTTTGATGGGTTGGTTATTATCTCCCTAGTGTTCCAACGTGCATGTGTAGATGTCCGTATAAAAATTCTGGGATAAATTGTTTGTCAGTGCGTGTGTGTGTGGGTATGTGTGTGCGTGCGTGTGTGTGTGCGTGCGAGTGTATGTGTGCGTGCTTGCGTGCATGCGTGCGTGGGTGCGTGTGTGTGTGTGTGAGTGTGTTAGGTGCCTGCAGTTTGTGGTGTGACTATTTAAATTATGTTGGTGAGGGCAGATAAAGAGAGGGTCAGATATGACAAAGTGACAACTGGCCCTCTCATACTCAGTAACTCTGTCATCATCCACCTCCCTTCATCCTTTCTCTATATATAAGACACACATACACACACACATGCACACACACAGCCAGCTCTCTGCTCTTTGTATCACACCTAAAGTAGGGGGATGGACTTGGATGGACAATTCCTGTTTGTTTTTTTTTCAATTCAAATTGTTACTCTGTAGTACAATTGATCGCAACAATTCAAAATGGATTAAGATTGCAATCTTAGATCAATGCAAACGCCCCCCCCCCGGGACTCTGCAATATTGGGTGCTGCTGCACCTGCAGTCTCACATGAGTGCACCGCTTCTGTTTGAAAATAGGAAAATGGCATCATTCATACATTGATATGCACAATGCAATGCCATGCCAAAGACAATGCAAGGACACAGTGGTCATTCATCTGAAATAAAAGGATGAGCCACTATGGACACAAGAACAAAAAACAAACCTTCTTTAACTACTCTGCACTCTGTCCAGCTGATTTTCTTTGCAACCAGATTGTGCGACACAACCTTCTTTGTCACAGCAGCAACTTTCATTTAACCTTTGATAGCTCTCAGCCTCACTAGTTGGTTGCTTTGGATAAAAGTGTCTACAGCTAAATCATGTTTTATATTATCTTTTTGTGATTTCACACTTTTTCTGCTCCCTCCCAGCTCACCCTTGTGGTGTAGGCAGCCTCCGGGTCGTCCTCCAGGACTCGGGACAGGCCGAAGTCGGACACCTTGCACACCAGGTTGCTGTTGACCAGGATGTTCCGAGCCGCCAGGTCTCGGTGGACGTATCCCATGTCGGACAGGTACTTCATGCCCGAGGCGATGCCACGCAGCATGCCCACCAGCTGGATGCCAGTAAACTGGGCATCATGCTTCTGAAGTATATATTTATATAAAGAGACAGAGACAGAGAGAGGGAGAGAGAGAAAGAGAGAGAGAGGGAAGAAAGAAAAACATGCCACACAGCAGTTTAATAGATCCTACGAAATGCTAAGTGACCTTTACAACTATTTTGCATACAGAATTTTTCATTAACCTTTAAAATGTACTTCTGTGACAAACTATACGCTGATCTGCAGTGACAACCGAGAGTAAGAGTCAATGAAGCGTATACTATGGAAACGCCGTTCAAATATTCACATCCATATGCAATTGAGCGTAGACAATTATAAGCAAATCTCTCTGTATGCGCTTTCAACAATACAATTTATCCATAAATAAGGTCAGTCTTAAAGATCACACTAGTGGTATCTTTGAAAATAAGATCAATGTGAGAGAAACATAGGCATTAACAAGGTTAAGTTGTCACACAGAGATATATACAAAGTTGGGACTATGAGGTTTATACAAACAATCTGAAAGAATATTGAAGGGTTTTTGTTTGGTTTGAGTTGGCAGTTGGAGTGTTTACACTGGTGTGTGCAATCATATAGTCCCAGTGAGCTATTTGCTGTTGCCTTGATGCAATAATAATAATAATAATCATAACACAAGCATAGCAAAGGGAGACACGGGGCAGCGAGGTTGTTGATAAATGATAAAAATACATCAGGAAGGGAGGAACAGAGGAACAGAAGTTACAAACGTCAAATACAAGGGATGGGAAAATAATGGTGCTATTGTGTGTGTGTGTGTGTGTGTGTGTGTGTGTGTGTGTATGTGTGTGTGTGTGTGTGAGATGAGTGTGTGTGTTTTGTCTTTGACCCAACCAGCACAAAGTCTAGTGCACTGTGCAATTACTTCACTGACCACCTGGCTGAGTCACTTCAAAGCATAAGCCATCTTAAAACGCAGACACCAGCTAGTGCATATAAGTGGTCTATGTATGTGTTCAGATGTGAGTGTGGATGCATGCGAGTGTGTGTTTGTGTGCGTGCTTGTGTGTGTGTGTGTGTGTGTGTGTGTGTGTGTGTGTTGGTGACGCATCTCCACTGATGAAGAGCAGACCTCTAAAAGAAACATGGTGGTTATTCCTCCCACTTCTTCTTAGACGCTATGCAGACACATGTGGAAAGAGGCTAAATACACCAAGAACAGACGCCGGTGAAAAACATACCGGGTCTATGTTGATTCAATGTTTTGTTTTGTGCTCTTTTGATTTAGAATTGTGGTTTGGCTGTTTGTTGTGGCTTGGCTAATTACAGTGAGGCATCTGAATTGCTCATTAGTTGGGGAAGAAGCAAGATAGAGAACTACAGGGATTCTTTATTTTATTTTATTTTTAGTTCGTTTTTAGCTTCTTGCTGACAGTTAACTGGTCCCTTGCTTTGTAGAACGTTGACCGATACACACAGTAGACAGTAGATGTGTATCAAAAACACATTTGCATTAGGAGTAGAATGACTCCTGGTGAAAGAATAGTTGGCAGCAAAAATAAAAGTCTGAATGTGTACAGCTCAGTTACACTTCATGGTACCATGAAGTGTAAACTGAGCTGTACACATTCTAACAGATTTTCCGTATTCATTGCAATATTCTTACTAAGGTAAGGTTTGGAAAACATGAAGCACAAGTTTATAGGTTTGAGCCAAAGGATGATGATTATAAAACCACCCTTAAGTATGTCGGTGAAACACATATTAAAGTCTGCCCAAGATGACTGAGAGCCAGCTACAGCTAATTTGATACTAACATGGGGAACTGTTTTAGCATTCATTATTTTATATGTGCGTGTGTGTGTTCGAGTGTGCACGTGTTTGTGTTGCTGTGTGTGAGGACACCTACTCTTAGAAAGCTGTCCAGTGATCCATTCTCCATATACTCTGTGACGATCATCACAGGCTTACCTGTTCAAAAAAAAACAAAGAAACGAGATGGAAGCCTTGTTAGGTTAGGTAATATTGGTCAGTATTTGACAGCAACAGCATGGACAACAGTATAGCAGTATGCACAGGCACACATGAGAGGATCCTAATGATGACATTCACTTCCTAAAAAACATCTTGGGAAGTGTCTTTTTGTGTGCCAAAGACACGTTTCACAGCTTGTCTAATGGAAGACCAACAGATGCTCACACGCACATCAGAATGATCATAGGCCCATATAAACAATCCTCCTGGAATTTCCTTCACCGTCCCTGAAGAAAACACACACACACACACACACACACACACAACCTGTACACAGCATGTAGGCCTTTCTCTGTCCTATTTTCTCTCTTTACGATTTTGTTTTCGGTGCTGGCTGGTGAGCTGTCAGAGTGTGATATTGTTTTTCCAGTGGAGGGACATAACCCGGGTCACAACCCGCCCTCGTCTGCAACTGATCAGAACCAACCGGTGCGAGGCTTTTACAACCAGAGGTAGGCCGGCGGAGAGTGTTTTCCACCCGGTCTGAATCACAACCTGTTATTCTAATGTGGTTTATCTTTGCCAGAGCAACTACTTACTTGTCCCTGTTCCCTTTATGACTCTGTACCTCGTGCCTTCCCTAATGCACACACATACATACATACACAAACACACGTATGTGCGCACACACGCACATACGCACAAGCGGCTTGTGGATATACACACACACATGCACACACATACATAAACACACTTGCACACACCCACACATAGACCCCCCCCCCCCCCCACACACACACACACACACACACACACACACACTCTGATGTCTGAAAGACACACAGAAAGACTGGGGTCCGACCGGAGACAGATATTATGCTAGCAAAAAGTGCTTTCTTCTGCTCTTACAAGCGCTGGTCTTGTAAACACAGATAGAGATACGGTTAAACAACCGCCAACCTCATCAACCCCAATCCCCACAAAGGCCTTGATGATGCATCGCTTTGTGTTTCAGACCAGACAGCTTTTACAGTCCCAGATGCAGCGATCAGCCATTCCCTATCTCACCCTCTCTATTCTCGCCTGCCACAATATCTTTGTTTTGTGTTGGAGTTCAAAAGAGTGGGACGCCGGCAGAGCGGGTTGTGAGATGAGAGAAACATCTCTGAATGTGACAATGGTGTGTGTGTGTGTGTGTGTATGTGTGTGTGTATGTGTGTGTGTGTGTGTGTGTGTGTGTGTGTGTATGTGTGCATGTGTGTGCGTGGGTGTGGGTGGGGGTGGGTGTGCATGAGTGTGTGTGTGGATGTGGATGTGTGTGTGAGAGAGAGAATAAACCTGAGATACTTGTGTTGGTATGCAGCGTATCTTTGTTTCAGTGTATTCTTCTAATTCATGCACTGCCTCGTGAGACCCTCGTGATCTTGCAAGTTCAAAATCTGTTTCTCAAAACTTTAATAACTGGATAGTCTCACGAGGCTGACTTTATGGGGGCTGTCTGTGGACCATCCAACCAGAGCAACCAGAGGGAAATGAGGTGTGAAAGTCCCAATATTATTATTAAGAATTAACATCAAGGGCAGCATAATAAATCACATGAATCAATGCTTGCATGCATGTGGATTCTGCGCATGTGGTGGGGAATCAGAAATGACCTGCCATCTACTCTCAGTTTTGAATAAAGCTGTCTGGAGACTTTTCCTATTGAGAAAGGGTGGGTGGGTGGGTACTGGGTGTCTGCGTGCTGACAAAATGTGTTGTAGGCAGCAGCAGCATCCTGCAGGGAAGGAGAGTGAGACGTATGGATTTATGGATTTCTGCTTGGCCTTGGACGCAGGCCCTGATCAGAGAACATTGATCTGTAGAGATTTACACCGCAGCCACTCCATACAAATCTCCCCAGGTCTTGCAGAAAGAATGTCTGCCACTTTAGGGCCATTCATCAGATGGGGAGAATTCAGAATGGGCTACTTTAGGGAAAACCTCACCTGGGATGAAAACATGTCCGCTTATATTAGGCTCACATTGTAGCTCTCACACTTTTGTTTTGTTTCTCTCTCTTGATATTTTTTCTTTCCAGACAGTTTATGAAATAAGCACAAATGATTCATTCAAGTTGCTGTCTCCTCATTTCAACAGTGAAATGAGTCAAAGTTAGGGACCATTGTGTAAGTATACCAAACTTATTTTTCCTAAATAGCACCATAAAATGAATTTGGAAAATGTCGAAGGAAATTACTTTTATTTAAGGATTATTGCAGCATACAATACTGATTTCTGACACACACAAAGATGCGTGTGTTTGTGTGTGTGTATGCGTGTGTGTGTGTGTGTGTGTGTGTGTGCGTGTGCGCGTGTGTGTGTGCACGCCCTTCACTTACTGCGTGTGACGACCCCCTCCAGCCTGATAATGTTGGGGTGATCAAATTGCCCCATGATTGAGGCCTCTGCCAAGAACTCCCGCCTCTGTTTGTCGGTGTATCCTGCCTTCAGCGTCTTGATGGCTACACACATTTCCTTCTTGCTGGGCAGCTTGAGTCGACCGCTGCATACCTCCCCAAACTCACCTTACACACAGAAGAGAATGATATAAGGTAAACTTCTTGTTTAGTATGCTTGATTCATGCTTCCTTTAACATTAAGCTTTATCAAAGTTGCCGACAAATGATTTGGATACAATAAAAGTCTTGAATATTAATGAATTCTAATTGGACTGTTTTATTGATTATGACTATATATGAATCATTATTGTAGTAATGATTAAAAAACATCTTATTCCCATGGGTCCATAGAAATACAACTGCCGGAGAGGGAGAGAGGGAGAGAGGGAGAGAGGGAGAGAGGGAGAGACGGAGAGACGGAGAGACGGAGAGACAGAAATCCTGGAGGGCTTATAAGACTCCCTCCTCTCTCGAGAAACAACAAGATAGAGAAAAAAAGACACATTAAACAGATAACCACTGGTATGTGTTCCATTGCATTTATCAGAGCAATCGTTCATTTTGGTGGGAGGGAAGGAAGCCTCGAGTCAATGCATGAGTCAATTTACAATTCCCTGCAGCAGCATAAGTCAAATAATTTAAGCCGGGTCAGAGGCTTTGATATCCATCTACCCCATGTCCAGATAGGAATTAATTCACCGCATTGTTGTTGAAATGATGATACATTTCTAAAAATACTTAACTATACCTTTTCATCTTTATCATTAATATTACCATAGTTTCACTAATAATATAGAACACAATTTCCAGGAATGACTGCATAAATGGTGACATTCATAATAATCATATCATAATGTTGGTGTAAAGGGTAAGAAATCGCTCATAGGAGGAGGACAAGGTTTGTCTCTACACAGTGTGTACAATGCAGAGGGTAAATCCTTCTATAGATATAATTTATTTGAATCATGATGTAGTGAGATTTATATATCTATACATACATATATATCTATACATCTCACTACATCCTGATTGGCTTTACCCTTCGTGTTGTATACACTGTGTATAGACAAACCTTGTCCTGCTCCTGCATACAGCAGAGTCTGTGGACTAGCAGTTTGCGGTTGGTGTGTGAGTAGAAATCCTGACGTTTTGTGGAACAGGAGACTAGGTGAACTGTGCAGACTGTCATGTTCTGTGTGCTTTACGCGCAATCCTTTCATCACAATACATTCCTCTGGTGCCTTCACTCTTGCTCAGTTCATGGAGGAGTACATTATGAGCCCAGGTGCAGGGGGAGAGGAGAGGAGTGGAGAGGAGGTGAGGAGAGGCAGCAGGTAGAAGGTAGGGGACAGAATATGGACATCAGAGAGCAGAGAGGAGAAAAGGTAGATGAGAGGAAAGGAAAGGGAAGCAAAAGAAAGGCGTGGAAAAAACAGGGAGGTTGCAGAGGAGGACAGGAGGAGAAGACAGGAGGAGATGAGGAGAGGAGAAATGAGGATTAGAGGAGGAGGAGATGAGGAGAGGAGATGAGAGGAGAAGAGAGGAGGAGAGGAGAAGACGAGGAGAGGAGGAGAGGAGGAGACAAGCAGGGGAGGACGGGGGGAGAGGAGGAGATGAGGAGACAAGCAAGGGAGGATGGGGGGAGAGGAGGAGAGGAGAGGAGTATCACAGGACAGAGAGAGAGAGGGGGAGGGAGACAGAGAGGGAGAGAGAGAGGGAGAGAGAGAGAAGTCAATGTTAAAAGGGAGGCAGCCAAGCAATGGAATGGAAAATAAAAGTTTGCCAAGAAATTAAATGGCAAAGCTAGAGAGAGAGACAGATGATAGGAAAGAGGGGGTTCAAATGGATGGTTGGGGGTGTTAGAATGGTGCAGCTGACAGGAGGGTTATGGGAGTAAAGCACTAGCACTGTGGGGGCGTGGGAGTAGTAAACCAATATCCCAGCTGGGGCGTCCGAGGTGAGGTTAGTGTTGCCCCACAGTCCCTCACTCTTATGTTCTAGCACTCCATTAAAATGGCTTTCCTTTTATCTCTCTATCTCTCTATCTCTCTACCTATCGATCCATCCCTCCCTCCCTCCCTCCCTCCCTCCCTCCCTCCCTCCCTCCCTCCCTCCCTCTCTCCCTCTCTCCCTCTCTCCCTCTCTCTCTCTCTCTCTCTCTCTCTCTCTCTCTCTCTCTCTCTCTCTCTCTCTCTGTTGGAGGCACAGAGGTGAGATCGGACTTCAAGCTGAGGGTGCTAAACGATTGTTCATTCCCAGCTGTGCATTATATGGGATGCAGCTGACTGTCGCAGCGTTTGGCTGTCGGGGGAATGTGTAAGTTCATTATGGTGCTTTGTGTGTATGTGTCTAAACCATAGACTGCATAGTTGAGGTAAGTCTGTGAATTTCAGAGGCAATTAAGAAATTGCCTGAAAAGTAAAGTATACAAAAAATAGTACAACAAATATAATACAATTCATAAGCATAATAATAATAATAATAATAATTATTATTATTATTACATTTATAATAATATAATATTTATAATATATATAATATAATAATAATATATATAATATAATATATATAATATAATATTTAACATTTATAATAATACATTTGATTTTATAGTGCCTTTCGTTAGGACCCAAGGCGCTTTACATGCAGGAGGTTACCAAGTACAAATTAGGTCTGAGTCTAGATGGGTGATACAAATAGTGTTGCATGAGCATACACAGTATATAGCTGTATCCATTTTGTGTCATTTACTCCCTTACCTGCTCCCACAACTTTATCAATGGCGATGCATGATGCGTCCAGTTCCTTAGCAAACTCGTGCACTGCCTGGCTGGGGTCCTCGTATGTGTGGGGGTCCACGTAGGTCCTGATACCTGGGAGACGCACTGCAGTGGGAGCACAAGTCGCAATGAGTCATCTTATTGTTTTCATAATGTGTGTGGGCATGTGTGTGTGTGTGTCTATGTGTGTGTGTGTGTGTGTGTGTGTGTGTGTGTGTGTGTCTATGTGTGTGTGTGTGTGTGTGTATCTATGTGTGTGTGTGTGGGGGGGGGTTATGTGTGAGTGTGTGTATGTGTGTGTCTGGATTTAAGTGTCTATCTGTGTGGTTGGCATTGAAAAAAACATGAATGAATGGACATGCACAACATTTATATAGGCATACACTCACACACACACACGCATAGTAGTATTAATCTTTGCGAAAAGTAGGAACTAAACTGCTCATAATGAGAGACTAAAGAGAACATACATAGATATAGATGGGAGAGAAGGGAAAAAACTGAGTCCAGTATACTTACAGTGACCATTGCCAAAGTGTCTTTTCTCATCGGGATGTTTGGATTTGCTGTGGCAACAGAACCTGCCAAAACCAAGCAAAGAAAGGTCAGAAGCTATGCTATCCCAAACTATAAGATTTCACTCATTGGCCTGGAGTTAAGTGGCCAGGAGAACCCAGAGCCAAATGCGTGTGTGTGTGTGTGTGTTTGTGCATCAGTATATATATATATATATATATATATATATATATATATATATATATATGTGTGTGTGTGTGTGTGTGTGTGTGTGTGTGTGTGTGTAATCCAGTTTGCTTCTCTCTCTTAAAAGCCAGTCGAGGATCACTGAGCCTTTATAATGAGCCATGGATTTTTCTTCTTTCTGAATGGCACAGTCTGCCAACAGCCACACACACACACACACACACACACACACACACACACACACACACACACACACACACACACACACACACACACACACACACACACACACACACACACACACACACACACACACACACACATACAGACACACATACATAAAATGACAGACAGACAGACAGACACACACACACACACACACACACATATACACACACACAAACACACACACACACACAGGCAAACATGCCCAGTTCAGGCTGCGATTCTTGTTGGCTCTTGGGGGTGCACTACAGTGAAAAGTACAAGGGTGGGTAAAGTGATACTTTGAGTACTAGTACTTATGTCAAAGCTTTCATAGATAATTACCTGTGTCCACATATCAACATACAGAATCCACTAGCATGAATGCAGAAAGGAATATAATAATCCCATTCTATTTTGGAATAATACAAATTGAAATAACAATTAGGTAAATGTGTTTACGTGATTGCAAAATATCCAAAATAATGGATATTTTATAATCATGACAGTTGCAAAGAAGAAAGTAATTGTGCAGAATGCGTTTGTGTGTTTGTGTGTGTGCGTCTGTGCATACATGCGCATGTGTGTGTGTGTGTGTGTGTGTGTGTGTTTGATCCGCAGACAGACCTGCTGATGACGACATAGAGGAGCACGATGAGCAGAATAATGGCCACCGCTGAGGAGACGGCGATCAGAACCACTTGGCTGCTCTCACTAGACATGGAAAAGGCGGCTGAAACACAGAGCGAGACAAATAGAAATACATTAGTCCCATTTCTTTTATTTGACCTTTATTTAACTAGAGAAAACATCACTCGAACATCTCTTTGTCAAGATTTCGCTGGCTGAAGGAGGCAGGGGTCCACATCATAACGGTTGAGACAGACAACAATCAACATTCAATGTTGCACAATAAACTATTCCCAAATCCCAAATGCACAAATAACAAGTCAGAGTCCAAGTAACCGCACAGTAACAGGGAGTCTCAGGATGAAGAAGTCACAGGTCAGAGAGGCTACCTCTCATGCCAGATACACTTCCAGATGAGAAGCCAGAACCAAAGAATTGCATTGCCTTATACTTGAATATGACATGTAACAATAAATAATCTTGAATCTTGAGATAAACGTCCAGATACACTTCCAGATACACTTCCAGATAAACCTTAAGACTAATAAACTTTATCAATCATTGGGGGGAATGTGGGTTAATTTATGATAAAGACTTCTTTTTTACTCACAGTCAGGACTTGTCTCAAATTCGAAGCTACGGCTGCTGGCACCATAGCCAGCTGCGGTGCGCGCCCTGATCTGCAGCAGGTAGGCCGTGTCTGCTTTCAGCCCGCTCAGTGTCACGTTGCAGCCCTTGGCGCGCAGGATGGTGTAGCTGGTCTCCTGCTCCTGCTGTGAGGAAGCGGATGCATTCAACATGTCAGTGTCATTAGGGTTAGATTAGAGTTGGGTCTTTTGCTTTTGTGTCATTAAGAGATAGTTCTAGGTCTGTCGGTGCACTGGTACAGCCATACCTAACCCTTATAATTTATTTTCATTTTTTTATTTTACCTTAATCTAGATAGGAAGTCTCGTTGAGATTAGAAACTCTTCTACAAGAGAGCCCTGTATATATTCACAACATAGCAGGAAAATACAAGATACATCCACAAATAAGTGTAACATGTCATCCATGTTGACAGGGAAAACCAAAACAGTAGAGCTGTGTTCTTCCTGGTCATAAAGGGCTGTATCAGTGCACCTCTCAAAAATTTTTTAAATAACTTTAAACATGTGACTCTTCACCTCTCTGTCCCTCTTTAAGCCTCTTAATTAATGCTTTTCATTGTGACTTTTTTAATTGATATTAGCTTTTTTATACCCTATATGTCTTATATGAAGATTGTATTTGAGTATTTATAGTTTAATGAATGCATTTAGAAGGCACTTCAAATGCATTATTATTTCTTGTTCATTAGATTCATGGCCATTTAGATATAGTCTGGTTTTGGTCTGATGGTGACACCTGTCAGTATGGCACTGATCCATGGTAACATGATAGAATCATCCATGTGAAAGGCAAAATGCAGCTCTAAAGTTAAAGCCAAACAAACTAAAACAATCCAACGCACAGGCACTCAAGTAAACACATAACCCTACTAGGACCATGAATGATATTGTACAACATTGTATATGAAGTCAACACTCTCTGAAGTCTTCTCAGCTCTGCACGTTTCATCTTTCTCTGCTATTGATTTGGAGTCGATTCGACATGGGGAGGGATACAGTTGGTTACAGTCAGGCCATGTTGGAGATGAAGGAGCAACCGACCAGAGCTGTAGTCGATTAAGTGGCATCTCAACATGGGCATCATGTTAAAATAACTGAAAGATTCTTAATTTCTGTTGTGGATTGCTGAATGACTTGCTCTTGACAAAGATCCTTTCTTGAAATATGGTAGAACATAAAAAGTTGCTCATGTTATTTTTGACATGTTTTACAGTGAAAGGACAGCTATAGCAATTTTTTAGCTATGCTGTGTGTGTGTGTATGTGTGTGTGTGCGTGTGTGTATGTGTGTGTGTGCATGAGAGGTTAAAGTGGTAAGCTGGTCTGCTACATAAATGTTGAGTGTTACCAGATGAGCGTCATAAGGAGACAACCATTAAATATGACAGAATAAACACAAACTTATTTTCCTACTAATCAAATCGGCAAAATAATGAGAAGATAAATCACATTCCAACAAAACCAAATATGTGTGTAAAGACAATGCAAAAGCTTGTAACAGCTGGAACTCTCATTCTGATTTAAGGATGAACAAAGGTGATTTTCATCATAATGCCAAGACATAAAAATCATAAATCAATATATATATACACTATATATTGATTTATGATTTTTTTTATCAATGTATATGTCATTTGTTTCATTTTGTATGTAGATAATTTTTGTATTTTAATTTTATTTCATATTTGACATTCGTTGCCATAGTCTCAATAGTTTCATTGTCTAGAATGACCCTGCATTATGGTGTGCATTTGCTAAAAACAGTCTCTAAGCCTCTTGTCTATTTGTAACATTATATTGTGTCCTCTGACAGGGCATCTGATTTGGTTGTAAACACTTATTATGACAGGATGTGTTTGTGTCTGTGTGTGTATTCATGTGTGTTCATGTGAATGTATGCGTGTGTTTGTCGCTGGCAGCACAATGTTGGAATTGAAAATAGCCTTCATGGAACGTTGTGCTCTGTCAATCTAAACAGAGCTGGCTCAGATTACAGCCTATACAGAAACACACATGCATGCATACACACACACACACACACACTCACACACGAACACACACGCACGCATGCACACACACACATACACACACACACACACACACACACACACACACACACACACACACACACACACACACACATGCACACAGGATATTCAAGGGCAGTGAAAGTCAATACAGAAGGCACTTTCACTGGCATTTTCTGTACACGAATGAAGCATAAATAAACAGTTTAAATTACAGTGCATTTCAAAGTTTCTCTCAGCTCACTAGATTGTAATGATAAAACATGCAAATATAATCAGCAAACCTTTCCCCACAAATTATATTTTCACAGTGTACATTTGGAAACAAAAGTGCACCACATCTGCAACATAGTGCCTTGTAGCCGGTCTTTAACAATAGATGCACAAGAAGAGGCTTAACTATGATCTCAACGATGAAAAGCTCTATGTTTTAAGAGAAAATGCCCAATAGAGAGTGTACCACCAATTCTGGACGTAGTTTAGGACTGCCACTGTAACCGACATGCTCTATCAGCCTTAATAGCTACTTACAGATATGCATACTTTCTCCAGCTCACTACATAAGTAGCTAAGCAGCCACATTCACATTAGCTTTAGCTTTGCCATGGATGCGGCATCAGTGATCCAAAAGGACTGGCCTGTTCTGAGAAGTCGTAAGCAAGCGGCTGTTATGTTACCATAGCTGACTCCGTGGCAACCCTGTAAGAATCTGTGTTTTGAGACAGTGTCAACAGAGATAGACGGAATCTACAAACACAGAGCGGATGCAGACAGCTAAACTAGGGGGGTTCAGCATTGTAAACATCCCTTCATTCAAATCCATCTTATCTATCGTGTGTAAGGATCTCTGGCCTTCTGTCCGTCACCCTGGGTCTGGTGGCGTCGACAGTCCCTACGGGATTTAGTTTCTACAATCGTAGAGCATTTGCGAGGGGCATTTGTACAGACAAATTCCGTGAGGCCCCTAAGGATTCCCCTGGGATCTCTTTGGATGAATGAGGACCCAGAAGTTTTTGTTTTATTTTTTGTACATAATCCTATGTGGTGTAATCCTATATACAATCCAAGCAGAGATGAACAAGCTGAGACCCTCGTTTTCACACCCCTTTTCACTCTCGGTGTCTGTATATAGCTGTGGCCTTTTTTTCTGCTCTTGTCCGAACACTGTTGTCTAACGAAGACAAAATATGAATTTAGACCAACCGCAAATCCTGACCCAGGTCAGCCAGAAGAGGATTTACACGGTCTCTTCTGCAAACACAGAGCGAGGGGAGCTGAGCTTGGACCCCAGCACAGAGGAGGGGAGTTTCTGTCTATTAATCAAGGTCATTAAAGTCTTCCAGTGTTATTTAGAGTTACTGGGGTTTGTGGCGCACACACATGAAAACACTCTCTTACCGTGATTGAAAAACCACGGCAATGATCAAACTCCATGACTAATTTCGACTTGAGACCGTAGCCTTTGACCACTCGCACCGTGGCCATGAGTGTGTGAAAGGCAGTGCTGTTGGTTCTGCACTAATTTTACAAACAAAGAGAAACATTCAGACATGTTTAGTGTCAGCTATAAAATGTGTCTCCATTGGCCAGAGTATGAGCCCAGGGAGAGACATAAAGAGTGAGAGAGAGAGATGGGAGGAAGTGTAAGATATGTGAAAACATCAAAATAAATCAGAAAAAGTGAGGAGAATATAGTAGAGGCTAATGACAATTAAGGGCATCAAGTGTAGAGCAGACCATTATTTTTTTAATATGTATCCATGATACTCCAATCCAATAAATATGATTACTTTCTTCACCAATAGTGTTGAGGTTTGTTGAAGACCAAAGGATATGAGAAGCATTGGCACAGACAAGTCACAGACTAGTTGCAGAAGTACCAGTCAAGTTGCAACATTGGTACATCTCTAATTCAGTTCAGTCAGCGCTGGCCGATGTCGGGAAAGCAATCTCATCTCTGTGCACTCTTTGTCTCTCATAGAGGATGTAACTTTTTTTATATCAATTTTGGAGAGAAATCACCTGTGTTTGTGATTCGAGCTGCATTGATGGGATGTAATTGTCCATATGTTGCATGGGGATTTCCTTTTGGACTTCCACATGTTGAGTTCCCAACATTGTAACACAAACAATAACCCAAAAATATCACGTTCAATGACTTTATAACTTGAGATAATATGAGATAGTAACTTGTTCAAATGAGATAATATATATATATTTTGTCAGCCGTTCAGATGCGATTGTAAGTCGTTCGAATGAGTTACAATACTCGTTTGAACAAAATAAACGTAGAAAATGTATCCTAAAATGTTGTGTACCCCTAAGGGGGGTTCTGTAGCAAAGTACCCCTTGTGCCAAATAGTATTATACTAATCGACACAAGATGCTAATGCTCTGTGGTGCCCGCTATACTCTCTTGCCAGAGAGGGCACTGGTGTGCCAAGTGACTCTTGAAACAACCCAAGTGATGTTGTTTCCTTATGGGCACAAACTCACCTTCTCGTAATACTTGACCTCGTAATCCAGGATGATTCCATTGGGCCTCTCTGGCTCCAGCCATGAAAGGGAGATGCTGTTCCGAGATGTGCTCTCTTTCCGGATCACTGTCACCGGAGAGGGTGCTACAGGAAGAGAAAAATAAGAGAGAGAGAGAGAAAGAGAGAGACCATGAGAGGCAGACACAGACAGAGAGAGTCAGCAACAGAACAAAAAAGAGAGACAGCGAGGTTCAGAGGAAGTTCAGCTGCTAATGCAGTACTTTGTGCATCCTGTTGATTGTCCATGGTCCATGGTCTTGGCCTAATTCATTTTGGGTTTCCAGTGGGGCCGAATTTCAGGTGGTAAGTAGAGGGGGTGTCCGGGGCGGTGGGGTACCATTTCAGAAGCAAATACACATTATATTTTTACACTTTCTTTGTACGGTTTTATTAGTGGACTTCAATTATGTATTCATTCCAAGGTCCAATTTCATTATGTGCGTGTAGCTATGTGTCCTTTTGAAATCATTACATGCATGATGTGTACATTTATTGGATGTGGGCTATTATAAACCTTGGTTGTTATGGACTCTGTGTTTCCTGTTGAGAAACCAATCAAATTATCAATAAATAATTGTATACATACTCTTATAAATATGAACTCCATGACCGGTTTAGAAACGTAGACAGCGATGAACACAAAGAAGAATATGATTTCTTGAAATGTCCCATGCTGTGCTCCCCTCATGTTTCCACCCTCTCTCTTCAGCGCTCTCTCCCTCCATTTCTCATTTCCCTTTTAACTGCTTTATAATTGGCAGGCGTCTCTTTGGGTCCCAGCCCCTCCCGAGTTCTGCCATCTGAGGGATTGGTTTGCATTTTATTAGACCACAGGAAAAACATGTTTGTCTACGAAATGTTCAAGCCTTTTATGATGGTGACCATAAAAGGATTTACATGCGAGTGAGTGGGCACATGTGTCTGTTCCTGCCTCCGTATATTGAGCATTTTGAATGTGTGTGTGTGTGTGTGTGTGTGTGTGTGTGTCTGTGTGTGTGTGCAAATGTGGTCACATCTTTATGACCATATTTTTTGGTCAAATATTTGGGTTGACCAAAATGTAGCGAATCAGTGACATAAAATTGCTTTAATAGCAGGTTATATGAATAAACCATCATGCATGCATATTTTGTAAATTTTTTGTTTTGGCCATCTATCAATTTTGTAAAATTATTTCAAATCCAACAATGAATCAGAAACATTATTTCTGCATTGGCTCTTGGATAAACCATGGATCCATTGTTTAAGTTTTGTAGATGTTGATACATTTTAAATCAATGACGGGGCAATAGCTGATTTTTGGTTTGTCTTTATCTGTATGTGTCCATGGTTGTGTGTGTTTGAATGCGTGTGTGTGTGTGTGTGTGCGTGGGTGTGTGTGTGTGTGTGTGTGTGTGTGTGTGTGCATGCATGCATGCCAATCCTATGAAATCGCTTTACTGTGTGTGGATTTCTTTGCACTCCTTTACACTCATGTTTCCACTTGAAGTTATTTTTTCCCTTTCAGTAATGAATCCAGATGGGGTGAAGCTGGTTTTACTACCCCCAACCTCCCTCTCCCTCTTCCTATCCCTTTGGTTTTGATAGAAGAGCAAGGCTGGGGTGTGTGTTTTTTTTTATTGGCTCTGTGGTTTCTGTCTGTAATGATTTACAGTTTCTAGGCTACTCATAGGCAGCTAAAACGTGGATTCTCCCACTCCCCTCTCTGCCTGCTTTGTGCTTCTTGCTTTTACTCAACATCTTTGTCATCGTTGTTCTCCTCCTCTACCTCTAATTCCATGTGCCCTTGTTTGATATAACTTATATCTCTTGAAGTAATATCATTTTATAATCAATCCTTTTGGCCCTGCTGGCGATGCTTGTGAGGATAGGTCGAAGTCTGGCGTTTGGTATGCAAGACCAACATCCTCCCATAAAGTTAAAGCACTGTAAATAGTCCATAAAACTGTAGGAGAAGAATGCAGATTTAGCATTCATGTGCTGGACTTCCTTTCTTTGCGTTTTGTAAAGACACAAATCTGTCAATAAGGTTCCCAAATCCCAAAATGAAAAATCCCAAAACCAAAATTCCAAAACGAAAGAAGTTTTTTTTCATAAATGAATAGATTTTCCCTTAGCGCACAAAAATAAAAACGGTTTAATTTCAGATGCACACGTTTATCTTCTTGGTCCTGTTTATACACATAACACATGTGCATGCGTGCACAAACCAGGCACCACCCGACCACAGTTCAGCTGTTAACAGCAGACTTTATGAATCGGATGCGCTCACTCAGCCCCCTTTGTCAACATGCTTCTCTCTTAATGAGTGGAGAGTACCGCATGAGCGGAGGGGAGGGGAGAGGAGAGCTATCTGACAACACCTTGAAGAGGAAAAGAATATCCAGTACATACAGCCCCTCGCAAGACATACACTTAATCTAGCTTTTAACAGCTTGAGCCTCAGCATCTGAATGTATGTATAGATGTGTGTGTTTGTGTGTGTGTGTGTGTGTGTGTGTGCGCATATGCATGTTTGTGTGTGTGCATGTGTGTGTGCATGTGCGTGTGTGTGTGTATATGTGTGTATGTGTATGCATGTGTGTGTGTGTGTGTTTATGTGAGCATGTGCATGTGCTAGTGTGTGGCACCAGTGTAGCACTGACGTCCCTAATCCCTATAATCTCTGAGGGATGATGGAGAGAGTACAGCTGCAGGCTATAGTAGGATAGAGGGAGAGAGAGAGAGAGAGAGAGAGAGAGAGAGAGAGAGAGAGAGAGAGAGAGAGAGAGAGAGAGAGAGAGAGAGAGAGAGAGAGAGAGAGAGAGAGCAACAGCCAGATAATGAGAAATGGATGAAGTCAGAGACAGGGTTAGGGTTAAAGACGGGGGCTGAAAGAGGAAAAAAGATATATACAAATAACTTGTGTGGTGTGTGGCAACTGGTTAGTGGCTGATGTTTTGTGTATATTGTGTATATTATGCCCCATACATTTCCCTCCCTTCCTCCCGACAAACAGACTGTATCTATATTCACAGTTCACCTCTGCTTTGGCACTTACAAAAATGGTCCTATAGCCCTCCTGTCAGTTGTAACATAATGTGTGTGATGACAGAGAGGGAACAAGGTCATACGAACAGCGTCTGCCACAACATGTGAATATATGTGATTACCCTTTCGTTTGACCAAATCCAAATGTTAACATGTCAAAGAGCGTGCGGTCTTGAAGTTCACCTCTTGAGTGAATGTGAATCCTTCATTTAGCTAAAATAGGAACCATAAGGGGTCTCTTATAACCTCATATTAAATCAAATTGCTCCCATCCACCTCATGGGACATGGGCTAACAGGGTCAAGTCCAACACGGCCCATGTGGTACAAAACAGGCCTGCTCTGGACTCACCTTGGCGTCAGAGCAACGATTCTGTCTTGTGAGATCTCATTTAAGCATTAAGATCAAATTTCAACTCCTCTAGCCATCTATCCTGTAGGGATTTTGTTTGCGCAGTGGACTACTATAGTAGGCTACTTTAAATATAAATGTCTTAACTTAAGTGTGAGTATAATATTGCATTTAAATTGAGTAATGTCAATCTGTGATGTCAAGTGTGACTATGAAATCATCATGTTTCATTCTTGGATGGTCTAATCAAATATTTTACATCTCTCGTCAGAAGTAGCAGGCATTGAACCACTTTTAATGTCAGTGTGATGACAGCCCCTTGTAGAGGTCTACAATTAATTAGATCATATTTTGAGTCGGAAATCTGAAATTAAAAATGCTATCTATGAAGAATGTATCTATACTGAAATGTATAGATGTAGGAGCGAGAAAATTATATTTACAGGAAATTGACAAATTAATTGTGTACAGCCCTAATCCTAATATTAATATCACAATATCACAAATGATATAACCTTCTTCATGTTACTACTAATTCATTGATTAATTTTGCAGGTAGCGCCCCTGTCTCTCTCCATTTGAAAGGTGTTAGTTAGCATGTGTATCACCTCTGTAGCCAAGATGTGAGTGATCAATTAACTAGGCTCCCAGTTTAAATTGTGACAACCGTTTTTGGTTTGACCGTCTTCTTCCTTATATCACACCTAAATTGTTTAGGCAATGAGAACCCATTTTTGGTTTGGATTTCTTTGTATCCTTTGAGGTTTGTCCCTACAACGTGACTTATGAACAATCGTTGACTCAGTGAAGTTGCTTGGTAAATGTGTGTCTTAACAAGATCATTCTCCACTTACCAAAATACTTTGCGGTCAAGAAGTGTCCTACAAGTCATCATTTTTCATCAGCCATTCATCATCACTTTTACGCTCACCCGCTTGGTTGGTCGTTATGGTGACGACGGCGTACTGTCGTAGCGCCACAGCCTTTCCCGAGACGCCGTTCTGAGCCTCCACCTCGAAGGTGTAGTTGGTGTGGGCCAATAGGTCGGTCACCGTCACCGTGGTGTTCCTCAGGCCTGACGCCCACGGCAGGAAGCGCACGTTGCTACGGCACGGTTCACAGCGCAGGACTCCTCCTCCACCTTAATAATAAACCAGAACAATAATAACCATTATTGACACAGCACTTTCTTACAACAAGCTTGATACCTGTTTTACGACGAATAAAACTGAGAACAAAAAATACAGACTACACAAAACAAAAATGCATTATATACAAAAAAGAAGAACAATAAAACAACATAAAAGCAAACCACGGATGAAATCCGCAGACGATGCCAGCATAAATTCAAAGCCAGTGTAAGGGAATTAGTTTTTAAGAGAGGTTTAAAAAAGACGATACCTTGACCTTGGCAACGCTTGCACAGGACCGTGAAGAAGAGATCTCGCCGTCCGCCTGTGTCCTCTGGCCAGGACCAGTCAAGGATGACCGAGGTCTCGTTGATGACCGAGATGACGTTGCGGGGCGCCGATGGAGGACCTGGAGGGAGATGGGGAGAGAAAAGGGAGAGGTATGGTGTTTAGAGGGATGGATTATATGAACTGGATACTAGGGCTGCCCCAGACTGAAGATGATCTTCTTGAGTGAGTCATTCGTCATTTCAAGCCGATAGTCTACCAATCGTCACACTTTCAATGTAATTATTTAAAAAGAATCGGGCCATTAGAAAATGGTTGTAAGCTGAGACAGATTGTTATTAAAGAAACAGTTAACATTGGGCTACTCTAAGGAGAATATAAAAATCTAATAATGTAATAATTGCATGTGCACACGCAAGACGCAGGCCGCCTGCTAACGGCATTGTCAACACAGTTCTGAATGTATGGGAACAACCAGGAAGTGACTACTGAAATCTTGGTCTACCAAGACTCTTCTGAACAACTACTGGTTGGTCCACTGTTAGGGGGCAGGCTAACTGGATGCACAACAGTGCTCTTCATGGCAACGCAGCTGCTCATGAGCGCAGAACACCATAATGCTTTTAAGATTATATATTGTATAGTTGTGTGTTCATGTTTATATTAATTATTCCCTTTTTCTTTCTTTTTGGGGGCAAGAGTTACTACCACAAATAATGATACTCTTAGTTGCATTATTTCCAGGTCACTGATACATTATTTCAAAGTCACTGAGATATATATCCCAAGAGTCAAATCCCAAACAACGAAGATTCCTAAAAACAAATGATTGTTCTGATAACAATCATTAGCATTGCCTAAATATAACATAACATAACATAACATAACATAATGTACCATAACATGCCATATCATAACATACGGTATCATAACATAATGTATCATAACATAACGCAGGCGTCATCCCAATCCAATATGTGGGATTTTATATGCGACAAGATGGTAGTTTGATAAGTAGAAAGAGGCAGGACAAAGGGCGCATTATATGGATTATAAGGCCATCAGAACTCCTATAAAATGTTATATCGGTCATAAAGTGAATCAAACAATAAAATAATATGAAGACGTGACATCCTGAAAGATTAAAAGGAGATTTAGTTGTAAACCTGTCCTCGCTGATCAGTTAGCAGGGAGGTAGATAAGAGAAGGCAGAGAAAGTCCACAAAACATTCACATTGAGTATTGCATTGAAACACACACACACACAAACACATACACACATACAAAGACACACACACACACACACACACACACACACACACACACACACACACACACACACACACACACACACACACACACAAACACAACACACCAGGGTTACAACGGGGACTCATTGGCCATTTGGCCCCTTAACAAATGATTATTGCCTTGAAATTAGGGGGGGCTTTTAAATGCCCCAATATAATTATATATGCAAAGCAGGTCCGCATTTTTATTTTCATTGGAGTCATTGAATATGCATATGTAATGGTGGAATATGTATATTCCACCATTTGAATTTTATTTGTCGGTTATGTAAAATGTCCCAAAACATAATACAGGGTCAAAAAAAGCTATTTTTGAAAAGGTTAATGTCATATCCTGACACACACAAACACACACACATACACACACACACACATACACAAACACAGACACATATCAACAAACAAACAAGCTTACGTGTGCAGGCCATGGAGGCAGGGTCTTCGTCTGCGCGGAAATAGTTTTTTTCACAAGTGCAGTAGAGCGCCCCCTCATGGTGGGAGACGCTGTGGGGAGGACATTTTGAACATTCCGCGTTGCCCAGAGCGGATTTATAGAAGCCCGGTCGACACACTAGAAACAGAAAGAGCAAAACAAAAAGAGATACATTTTGTATTCCAATTTAATTCAAATCACAGCTGTCACAACACATGATATGGGACATACTTACGAGCCAACATAAAATGTCTACACCTGGTTGCTGTGGCGATAATTAATTCATATTGTGGTAAATTATATTGGAGATGTATGTGTGTGCAGACACACGGACACACACACACACACACACTCGGCTCGGTCTGTTTCAGTTTTGTTCTTTCTCTCTGTGTCTCACGTCATCTCTCTCTCTCTCTCTCTCTCTCTCTCTCTCTCTCTCTCTCTCTCTCTCTCTCTCTCTCTCCCCCCCCCCCCCCCCCCCCCCCCCTTTTCTCTGTCTCAATCTTCTGTCTCTCGCGTACACTCTCTTCCACCCTGTCAGGACACACAGTATGAATTATGCAAATACATTCCTGTGAAAGGGATGGCTTTCTTAGCCAGCTCTGGTTTTCAACTGTGCTTAGAAGTGGGCTCTTTGTACTGTTCTTTAATACCAATATACCACTATCCTTGTAAGAAAGTCGGTATTCTGCTTATTGATAATAATAGTGTGTGCGTGCGTGTATGTGTGTGTGTGTGTGTGTGTGTGTGTGTGCGAGCGTGTGTGTGTGTCTGTGTTTGCGAGCATGTGTGTGTGTCTGTGTGTGAAAGCGTGTGTGTGTGTGTTTGTGTGATAAACACCATGATGATAAACACAATGAGGAGATGAAGAGTTTTAATGGGACAGGGAGAGGGAGAGGTAAATAAGGCAGGTTTCTCCCCATTTTTTATGTTCCATTTCATTACGTTTCCATTTATCTCCCTCCCTCCCTCTGTTCCTACACCAATTTCCATGCACTTCAAAACACCCTCTCCGTTCCCTTCAGTCTCGTCATTTGATGCCGGGCAGCAAAGCCTTTAAATCTGCTGGAAGCCTTTAAGTCGTTTAATTCCACTTTATGGCACCCTCTCTCTCCAGGGGTCCACACCAACACAGCAGTTCTTCCTCCACATTGCAGGTTTCTAATGCTAGTAGAATAGTGTCCTATCATATGCCTTGGACCACTAGTCTAAAATCAAAATCATATGGCTATGTTGATTGATACTGCTCATGCGGCTTGACTTAAGTACTGCTTTATGCATCCCAAAAAACAATGATAAGCAGACATAGACATACCCATACACACACCACATACAACACAGCAAACACACACACACACACACACACATGCACACACACACACATACACTCAGCAAACACACACACACGCACACACACACACACACACACACACATGCACACACACAAACACACACACACATACACTCAGCACACACGACACACACACATACACAGACAAATAAAAAATAAATGTCTTGCAGGTAGCAGGCATGGAGCACAATGTATGGGCTCAGCAGAATTGGCCCGACGATCCCAGTGGTGGACAATACTACTGTAGCAAAGCCACCACTGGAACTGCTTAAACTGCAGTCGTATCCATCACTGACACCAACACTCCAAGGTCCCTGTGCGAGACTGAATACTTCCACTGCCCCTCGTGCATGTATGTATGTGTTTCTGTTTTTGTGTTTTGTGTGTGTTCACAATGTGGTAATAGAATGTGAAGCCACTTTAAATTGCCCAATGGTTTCCCAGAGGGATATCTGGAAGACTTAGCTCAAAGACCCAGGGGCCACCCTGATTGGTACGCACACCAGGAAATTAGACCTGACGGCTGGTTTACGACAGCCAATCAGGAGATACTTTCAGCCAGCCAGGATACAACCACTGGGTCAGCACAAATTGTTGCGGTATAGGAAAGGCTACACGCAAGTCCATGTTAACAAGAGTCACTGGCCCTGTTTACACCAGAGAAAGATCTAGGTTTCGACAACTGTTTTGGAATTTCGATTGTATCTAGATTAAAAAACGAACCTGCTTACATGAAAGGCCCAACGCGCTGACAACCGTCTCAGCCTGTTTTAGGTGCAGCTTACAGAGAGCATCCCCGCTTGATATGTGCATGACCACACAGGTTTCAGGTTTTACCAAATGGTTTGCACAATCTCTGTGAATCAACGACTGTTGTGCACGTACGAGTTGCATTGCTTTGGATAATTCAGCTAATCATGTTAGATAATAATTGCAAGGGCTAGGAATCATCACGGCATTGTTTCAGATCAACTTGAATATTAAACCCCCTTTGCTTTATGTTGGGTTTTGAAGACAGATTCAAAACACTTGTGTAAACAAGGCCAATGTTAGAATAACAATGAATATATTGGGCATAACAAAATAGTAAATATCTAAAAAGAACAATGAATGAGAAAATCTACACATGTCCATACATGTGTAGATTTATACATACATGTTCCCAACAGCAATGACAAAAAACCATGAGAATTGGAGATGGAATAGGTAGAAAAACGTTATTCCTTTGATTGCACAAAAAGGAGTTGACAGGGATTATGGGAAGATGGATGCTGATGGGAATTTCAGACACTAGATCTTCAGACAAGCTCAGACATATGTTCAAGACTGGCATACACCCATAGAAATGCACACCCATCTGACACACACACACACACACACACGTACATGTGAACTTTTGTTATATTTGTATGTATGTGCGGGTGTGTGGTTCCACAGAGGAAACATAACACTTCTTTAGGGATGATGACATGATTATGTGTCTTCAGTTATTGATCATGCCTGTGGTGTGTTTTTTAGAGTTTGTGTGGGATTGTGCATGTGTGCATGTCTTTGTGTGTGTGGGGTGTGTGTGTGTGTGTGTGTGTGTGTGTGTGTGTGTGTATCTGTTTTTATGTTACATTTGTTTAAAGTTCAAAGATAGAAAATTACAAATGTGCCACTTGAATTGTTACTTGTTGCATCACTATATTGAGCAATAAAACATAAACATAAAGCTCAGAACAGACAAATCAATGGACCATACTGTCTTCAAGATGTGACACACCATCCAAACACACACACACACACACACACACACACACACACACATTCTCCCCTTTTTGTGCAACAGTGGTAGCAACATAATACGGGGCTTGTAAAATAGGGGCTTTGCCCTGTTCGGTGATCTGTGCCAACCACAATGGACTACGCCTGCAATTTGCTCAATCAATAGGTCACAGGACACCCCTATCAATAATTAACATGGCTTCTGAATAGTCTAGAGGTCTACTTTATTTCAGGATGCCCCGAAGATACAGCTCCGTCCTATCCCTCTCCCATACCAATCCTTAAAGACTTAAGTGACTATCTGTCGTTTTATCCTCGCTTATCTTCTGCCTTGATGTATGTGTAGCTCCTAAGTTATGTTAAAGTTGGTTAAGTACGGGTTTAGAATGAGGCCAAATCCAATAAAAAGAAGACAATTGCTTTTAGTTCAACAAATTGACCAAGTAAGAATACCATCAAGGTATGCAATGAGCTAAGGTGAATGTCGTGTTTTGTAATTAATTAGGGATCCATTTGAACCAAAGCAAATTATTTTTAGTGCCTAAAAGTTAATGAGGGATGTTAGAAAGAGACTGTCTGGCAGCAGTAATCAAGCATTATATTTCCTGAATTAAATCTTCTCAGAACCTAAAGTCCATGTATATATAGATGAACACTGGAGGCTAGATGGACACTAGAGCTGGTTGTGAACAATGCATAGGATGACAGGGTGATCTTACAAACAATCTAATGATGAGTGACCTCGTCTTTTGATTAAACAAAGGACATCTAAATTTCATGACTGCACAATACCATTAAAACACAATTAACAATATTGAATTATTGTCCAGCTCTGCATGGAAGGTTATAGCGACACAGATAATCATTTACTGTCTTGCTTTCTTTCTTTGGGCTTTCAATCTAACAAGGTCAAAGGGACTTTGTCCTCTGATCTCCCCTTCTCATCTTCCCAGGCAGACAGAGAGGCACAAAGATACCGGGAATCAAGAAGATTTATGGGAACAAGTGTAAAAGAAGGGAAACATAAAAAACAAACAAGCAGAAGGAATTGGAGAACAATTAAAGGAACACACCAATTTGTTTGGACATTGGATAGTAAAAGGCAGATAATTCCTAACATGAGCTAAATGAAAAACAAACTTTATTTCCGCTCAGTATGAATCCCTTGAATACATACATTTTGAAAAGCTACGAAATTCACTCCCCAGAAGCTCTTCTAAAAGCTTCCCGCCACTGCCATGTAACGTGCTAACAGCTAACTAAGCAGCCCGTAGATTTATCTTTGCTGGAAGCACACGTATTAAATTAACACACACACACACACCCTCATTGCTGTCTTCAACTCGCCCAGGTAGGCTTATCCCTTCATCATCGTGAGTGTTCCTGATTATTATACAAATCAGCACTCACACACACACACACACACACACACACACACACACACACACACAAGCACACCCACATAGTCTCAAACAAAGACACGTCAGGGCAGGCAGCGGAAGAGTCTTTTTGAGGATGTCAGATATAAGAGAGATAATGAAGGGGGTTTGCCATTAGCTCCATTGACTAGTTGTTGCGAGCAGACTGACCCTGGCCAGTGTAGTTTTTTCAGAGGCCAGTGACATCATTTACATCTGTCCTGTGCTGAAAACACGGATCATAAAGAGCCGGTGATTACACAATTGCATTTAGTTGGTATAAAGATGATCAGGAGACCGATTCTGATGTGTACGTGTGTGTGTGTGTGTTAACCGATTTAAACTACATTTTAATTAAATTGTTATCATTAATCCTGGCGATATGGTATGCATCACAGCACAACCACAATCTAATGAAAACTGCACAGGGTGCAATGACACACATAATGCGGTGCATATTAATATTGATTTTGAGAAGTGATTACATTTTCTTTGGGGGTCAGGGACTGGTTTCATTATCATCCGCTCTGTCTTTACACTGATACCCTTACCTCAACCCTATACCTCATCTGACGTGTGTTTCCCATGATGACAACCATTTTTCTCATTATTTGTTTTGTCTCCCAAAACAACAAAAAACAAATGCTTGTTTCCGTTTTCGGTTAACACTTTACGCCGCAGCATGAGCATTTGCAGATATTAGATTTAATTAGTCAATAGGGAAATAACACAACAAACTGATATTACATAAACTGAGGCGCATAAGTGAAAGTACAGTGTTTCCCAAACCACACAAACAGGCACCAGCACAATAACCCCGGCCCCCACACGTCGCCCAGCCATTAGCCAGGTCAGGCAGGAGCATAATACGTCTCACAAAGACATGGCAACACACCAACGCTCACATAGAGGTCAGCTGGGGGAGGGGGTGGGGATGAGACGATGCTTCCAGTGTTTGTCACTCCCAATAGTTTCACATTCTGCCCTGCTACTCCGGGATTGCCCAGAAACCAGAGAGTGAAAGAGATAGAGATGGTACGAAAGAAAGACTGAAAGAATAAAAGAAGGAAGGAAGGAAAGAAGGAAAGAGATATGCGTCTACACATCTAATCTGATTAGCATAAATGTACTAAGCTTGCTGGAATGCTGGATCCCCTGAGCTTTGTTACCACACACACATACACACATACAAAGTCCCAGACACACTGTGGGGTCGCACATTGAGCAACGTGTGAATCGGACAGAGAAAGTTATTGCAGCAAAGATTGTGTGTGTGTGTGTGTGTGTGTGTGTGTGTGTG
This sequence comes from Lota lota, assembly GCA_026745465.1. Taxonomy (NCBI): domain Eukaryota; kingdom Metazoa; phylum Chordata; class Actinopteri; order Gadiformes; family Lotidae; genus Lota; species Lota lota. Next base: position 3,501,105 of record JACYXH010000592.1, read on the forward strand.
TGTGTGTGTGTGTGGGCAATCCAACATTTACCAGGCGTAGACCAATGTGCATAGCCCCATCCAACACAGGAGGATTTAAGCTCCTCTGAATACTTGTGTCTGGGAAGCAGGGAAACATTGACACAAGAGACATTTCTTACTTCAACACCGGCCGGTCTTGTCCCTGTGATTTAGCACCAGTCCTTGCTATTGTACCCCTATGTGTATGTGTTTTGTGTGTGTATGTGTGTGTGTGAGTTTGTCTGTGTGTGTGTGTGTGTGTGTGTATGACTTTGTGTTTGTGTGTATGTGTATATGAGTGTTTGTGTGTGTCTTTGTGTGTGTGTGTGTGTGTGTGTGTGTGTGTGTGACTGTGTATATGCCAGCTTGGCATATATATATATGCCAGTATAAAGCCCCTTGGGTGGGGCTTTATACGTGACAACAGTTACCATGCCAATACTGACATGTAGAAGTATATGGCAGTTTGTGTGTGTGTGTGCCTATGTGAGTGTGTATGTATTTCTTTTTGTGTGAATTCCAATTCTGTTTGCCACTTCAGAGATTCAAGCACAACATGAGGGGGCTTTAGTGGCAGCAGCGAGAGACGACCACAAGCTCCCTCCTTCAAGAAGGGGAAAATAGTTCACCGAGAAGACTTGCGCACACACACACATCCGCACATGTACACATACACACAGACACACACGCTTACACACATACACACACGCATGCTTTGTGCAACGATTTAACCTTTGTACTTCTTGCATAAAATGACCGTGAACACACTATGCAAAGACTCTGACGTATGTATTGATATGAGTTTTGTTATGAGGGCTGTGTATCAAAATGGCACACACACGATATTAGCAACTCTTTTTTTGTTTGTGTTCTGAAGCTATTTTATAAAATCCCTGCAGACAGTCTGGCATGTGTTTGAAACAAATAAAAATGCTTTCCTTCGGCCTTCTGTTTTTTTTTTATCTGAGGTAAACAGAGTAAATTTGAATTAGAGTAGTTTAGCTGAGGCTTGGAATGCCTCCATTCCCTATTCTAATGAGATGAATAGGTGTCCATATGGTAGCTACACACCCATGCTCAGCCAGCTGAGGGCTAGTGGAAGGCTTTCTAGTAAGCCCACCAGGGAAGACTACTTTCACTGGTGGACCACCTGAAGCGAGTGCACACACACACACACACACACACACACACACACACACACACACACACACACACACACACACACACACACACACACACACGCAAGCATGTACACACACACATACACACACATACAAACACACACACAAATCCATGCCCGACACACTTTTCGCTCTTGCACCATCAAAACACAAATGTGCACACACACATTCACACACATTCTCCATAGCACTGTCAAAACACACACACACACACACACACATACGCACACAATGTGCAAATACACATTGGCATATTCGTGCACGTACATAAATGAATATATGCACACACAGATAGACAGGCATACATAGCACACACAAGTGCCTAAGAACATGGCTGCTGCCATATGTTAAGAAGGCCCTTGGCTCGTCTCATTTCAGACTTGACATTCTGGCGGTTCTACTGTCCACATGACCACATAACCATCTTGCTGGGGGGCCAGCAGTACCTTCACTATTTGGATTAAGTTTGAGCTAGCAAATGAAACATTCATACAAGTTATTACAAAGTTAAAGCTGTACGGTATGTGTTACTTTCTATTTTTCTTTTTAAACATGTTGCAAAACAATGTCTTCCTCATGATGAAATTTTGCTAGATGCCTACATTAGACATACATGCAAGTGCTAACTGTTAATGAAAATGTACTTTGTTTGTTTGTTACCTGATCAAACGACGCGGTAATTATATAAAATGAAAATGCATGAAACCTAGAGCAACATGGCATTTAATGACTAACCCTGCTGCCCATCTAAGAACCCTACTATAGAAGGCTAACCAATGTTTTAACGTCGTTCCTATGTGTCTCATTAGGGCTCACCTTGGCAGAGAACATAGCTGGAGGAGAGAGGAGAGGGGAGGCCCGGTCTGGTCCTATTGGTTAGGGGAGACGCATACTGTTCTCTCTCTAAATGGGCTGTACCGCCCGCTGCTTTTTAATGGAATTCTCCAGCAGCAACAGGGAATGGAAGATTACAGCGGCAATTCGATCAGGGTTTTACCCCCCCAAAACAAAATAGTAATCACATTCTTAGCTCAGAGCTAACCCTCCTGTTCGTTCTCTCCGGGGGTGATGTGCATCTAAATCGAGATAATAATAAATAAATAATAATAATAATAATAATAATAATAATAAAAAGAAAGACAATCTAAGGTTAACACAATCATTATTGAGGGGTTAATTTGTATTCTTGGGTTATTAAAATTGAAAACGCCCGGTTAACATTTCATGATTTGCTTCCACCCATGCACTAAGAGTTTTATGAAATATTGTTTAGAAAAATTTTATAATAATAATTTGGTATAATAAATGTAATCTCTTCCAAATGTTTAACTGTTGTGTCATGGAAATGTGCATTGGTTGGTGTAAGGAATTTGACTGAGAAAAACTTGATACCATGGAAGGCTGAACATTCCAATGGCAGAGTCCATACTATTCAGCAGGCTTTACCTTTTGACTCTATGGGTACTGAAAAGATCGCAATTCAAATTTCCAATCTCAATAAATGTTAAAACAACAAATAACAAAAACACTCTTTATCAAAATAAATACAGCTGTGTAAAGAAACACATAGTCCTTTGAGGTCGGTTAACATCATTTCCATGTCAACAGATTGCTCCTTGGATAAACGGATTGCATGTTTGAGTAATGATTTATATTCTTATTCTATGACATCACATGACCGGGATGTATTGCCTATATGTTTGTATCTGGTTCCGTGCATCTCGCCATGTGTGCTTGCGTGTGTGTGTGTGTGTGTGTGTGTGTGTGTGTGCGTACGTGCACACGAGCAGGCATGTGTGCATGTGTTTTGTGTACGAATATATGAGTGAGCAGTGCACGGATTCCTTGGGCAGGTGTCTCAGCAGTGGTCCGGGGCAGGGCAGCACTAAATCACTGGTCAACTGACACTCCTCTCAGCAGGGAGTGCCCACACGTGTTACCACCAGGGACAGAGAGAGAGGGAGAGACATAAACACAGAGGGAAGCGGTTTTGGGGGGCAAAGCGAGAAGGAACGCAATGCTATATAACCCTGACTATAAATCAACATCCTTGGACCAAAGTGAAGGTTATATGTATGTATGTTAAATGTGTGTGTGTGTGTGTGTGTGTGCATGTATGTGTGTGTGTGTGTGTGTGTGTGTGTGTGTGTGTGTGTGTGTGTGTGTGTGTGTGTGTGTGTGTGAATAAATATGTGTCAGGTTGCTACAGATGAGACGAACCAGCGCAGGTGAACCACAAAGAGAGCCAGACATCCTGGCTCGGTTGGAAATCAAGAACCGCCACGCGGGCCCTAAACAAGCCTGCCTTTCTCATACAACCCCCGCTTCTAGCACACACACTCATGTCCGCATCCTCTGACCATGGGTGGATCCATCCAGACATTAGCACAGACGCACAGAACACACACAGGTTGTGGAATGAAGATATATATGCTGAAATGTTCACGAGGAAAAATACATATAAGAAAGAGAAGCAACATTTCAAAACTATTTCGAAGCTTTCGGAAAGTGCTAGATTTTGTCAAATCAAATGATGAAAATAATTGTTTTACTGTAGCATGTGTCTTTTAAAGTGCGTGCATGTACAGGCATTTATAATGCACATTAGCCATCGGCACTTTTCTTTGTGTATGATTATCTTTGGGACTGCGTCCTAAACAGGGTGGGAGTCACTGGGAAAAGTGCATGTTAAGCTATTTCCAGTGCAGTACCCCCGCAGAGGGAACACTACAGAAGCCTGCAGACCCCATATCACAAAAGCAGAGAAAAACAAATGGGCTCGCGCTTTGTGGGTATTTCCAGAGTGCACTGCTTTCAGGTAAGACTTTACATTTGCTGGCCTTTGCTTTTCTGTGCATATGTTTTTTGTGCCAACATCAAACTCTATTGGTTGACATTTTTTGACAGGTTAGTATTGGATTGCAGCCGGGGTTATGGTAGCCAGCCAAAGCAAGCTTGCTCAATGTTGAACCATTTCAATGGGTTTTGTCTGAATCAGTCTGTATGATTCAGAATCAAACAACAAAAGAGGCTTGCCTGTCCTATTAAATTAAATTATTTGAATTTAATTATCCTTTCAAGGAATAAATGAAAAGCATAGATTAAATTTTTTTCTGCTCAAACACATTATGTCACATATCAACATAAACATATATAGACAGAGAACGAGCTCATCCTAATAGATGTGCTGTTTGTTTTCAATCAATCATTTGCTTTATGTAATTGTACCCAATAAATAACTTTAACTGGGTGAGCGATTGGTTGTGCTTGCACCTAGCCAGCAAATGAACACCCCAATTGTGTCCAGAATTAGGACACAGCAAACTTTCCTTTGTTTCAAAAGAAAATGTTTATGATGACGAATGCTGCAGCCCTGTGAAAATAGAGCTGATTTCATATTTAGGTAGATAGAAAGAAACAGAGCGAGAGGAAAAGCAGCAAGAGAGACTCATTTGCCCGATGAGACTTTGAAGACAAAGTGTGTACATCCATTTGCAAGCACTGGAAATGAACCGGTAAAGAATGGACTAACACGGCTCATTTCAGCTGAGACCCTAATTAGGCTTTCGCTTGTTATTTCGGCGTTTTGAGGGTGAATATTATAGTCAACGCATTGTTCCTTCATATTTGAGAAATGGCTTGTCGTTTGGGTAATTGCGAAGAATTTGGAAAAACACATGACTAAATGGACACAGACATACACACTCACGCTCACTCCCAAGCATACACACACACACTTAGAGACCCATACTGGATTCACCTCAACATTCAGGCCGGCGACGACATCAACTGAAAGTGCCAGCAGTGATGGATGTGTGAGGCTTAATCACCTTTAATCAGCTCTGTCTATGAATAATGATGAACAGCCTCTTTTCTCAAGCACAGAAAGGGAGAGCGAGAGAGAAAAAAGAAAGAGAGAGGGGCATGGGGAAGGGGGAGAAGACTGTGTGCGGCGCGGAGTCTTTGTTGGATTCATTAGCAGAGGCAGATGCCAAACCTCCCCCCTCACTCCTCCTCCTTCTACTTCTTTCCATCTAGCACCGCTCCAAGACAAGAAAAAAGGCAGCCTGAGAGATCTCACTGCCTGGATCTCTTATCCGTGCTTGAACTTGATCTCTGCAGAGCAAACAAGTCCCACCCAAAATGGAGTGTATGGTGTGTTTTTTTTGGGGGAGTTCTTTCAAGGGAGGCTGTGTCGGGGCTCATTAAAACAGCCCAGAGCTCTTTCTGATTACAGTCCGAGCTTGAGAAAAGATAATGATGCCGACAAGCGATTTCTGGCCCGCGAGTGGAAAGACGGCGTATCAAGACGAGTAAGGGGTGAGGGAAATGGGTATTTTGTTGAGGTAAATGACTTGCCTATAACGGCATTATGAAAATGTTCTTGCATTCTTGGGGACTAAAAGCGTAATTACTCAGACACCCTGAGGAAGGTAGAATGCAGATACGCGTTGGTGTACTGTAACAGCCCACTCATTATGGGCTTTTTAATTTCCAACCGACTTGAGTGCCTGGACCGGATTCATTATCATCACCTTACTTGTTGTGATTAAAATGTGTCCTCTTCTTTTCCATGTCATTACGTTTGTATTTGTTCAGGCTTGATTTGTCTGAAAAACCCCAGCCCTTGCCTATCATATCGTCTGGCTGCACCACCACCATTAGCATAGTCCATCCTCTATCAATCCAAGACAAAGATCTAGCACTACTTTACTTTGCTGCTGTGATCAAGCCTGCCTGTCTATAAAGCAGGCCTGATTCATACACCCTCTCTCCCATCATCACTACCCTGTGTGTTGGGACCCTGGCAGCTGAGGAGTCTGTGTTGGGTGCTGGTGGTGATGGTGCTGGTGGTTCTGGGGGACCCTGACGACCAGTACGATGTGATTACAGTGGGGCTGGGGCCTGAGGATGAATGACCTGAGGAAATCATGGGGGCAGCAGGAATGTCCACCCACTGGGCACACACATGGTGTTTCACTCTGCAGCACTTAGACGATTGTCTTCCCCACAGAATTTCCAGCAGGTCTCTACTCTCTCTCTGTCTCTCTCTCTCTCTCTCCTCTACGTTTTTCTAACTCCCCCTCCCTGTCAAACACACACACACACACACACACACACACACAACAGCTCTTCTATAACAAAAAAAACCCCACTGTAGTTATTCTCATTATATGCAACCAGGGCTTTCCATTAAAACCGCTCACATTTCCGCGGCAGCCCCTCAGCTACGCTGTACGGTCGCAGCGGTGGGCCATCTTTAGAAGAGGACCCATGTGGCCGCAATGTTTAGGGAATCAAGAGGACCCGTAAGGGCACACGTTACACCCCCATAAAGGTTAACCTATAGAGTGTGTTACACACACTGATCAGCAGAGCATATACTGCAGTCATTCCTGCAGATATGTGCAGCCAGCAGCACTCGTGATTACTTTCACATATCTTTGTATGACCCTGTGGCTGAAAGGACAAATCTGCCATTTGAGCAATAACATGAGCACTTATATCATTATATCCAGGAGTTGGCGAGCAGAGGAAGTTACAAATATATTTTGACTGCTATGAAAGGCCATCTAATATAACTACCATTTATAAAAGATAAAAATAAACAGCTATTTGCTTTTAATCTGATCCCCGCAACTGTTGATGAATTAACCGTCAGTTTATAGCAGTTAGGATCTGAGAGTCTAAAACCCTCACAGTATAGGATAGGACCCAAACCTTTGCCTGCCAGACTTCGGTGGTTTGGAATACGCTCCCTGGCTTCAGGCCTTATACCCGTTCCCACCGAGTACGATTTTGCCCAGGGATTTGGTCATCGTGACAGGGGTGGATGAAGAGATAGATGGCCTTGTGGCAACGCAGCACCTCTCACTTGGGCACTGATATAGGCTGCTTATAGGCTAGATGGCTGAATGTGTTTTGTTTAACATTGCAGACTCCTCTGAAATCGTGAAAAATCAAGACACACAGACACACACACACACAGATGACACACAAACACACACAGAAACACCACAGAGACAAAGAAAAGACATAACATCTAAAATATAGACTAAGAATGGATACATATGTAATGTATAAACAATACATTTGATATTATATATATACTATACATACTACACTGAAATATAATCCTAATTCATGGACCAGGACGTGTTCTCCCCTCAGTGTCTCCGCCATTTTCAGCGGAAATAAAAGGTTGAACCAAAATGGAATACAAAAATTTGAAATGCACATT
>JACYXH010000592.1:3513526-3566026 GCA_026745465.1 Lota lota
TCAAATTAAAGTATTGTCTTCTTGTGTTGTCCTGCATCATCGTTGATCTATTATAATGTGAATACAATGCAATACAATACAATACAAAAGAAAATAAGAAAAGTGAACTCTGACAATGGAATGAAGTGTAACTATATCTCTGCTGTTTCACAACTCTTGACAATGTTGCAACACAAACTAACTCTGTGTTGTAACCAAGCAACACAAGACAAAACCAGTGCTTTTCACAGTAAAAGTCAGCCAGAATATTATGGCAAAGTTGTTAAGTATTTTTAAAATCACAACTGTTTTTCTCTGTGCATATAAACTTTTTAAGACATCATCCTAAATCCTTTTCAAATAAATAACTTGGTCTGTCCCGGTCTGTTCCCAGTCATGTGTGGGTGAATATGTGTGTGTGTGTGTGTGTGTGTGTGTGTGTGTGTGTGTGTGTGTGTGTGTGTGTGTGTGTGTGTGAACGCATGATTGCAACAAGCACGGGTGAGTCGCTGGCAAGTATGAGTATTTTGTGTCTTGATAAATCAGTCAAGAATGTATACGTGGTTCTGCCTCTGAAGTGTCACAGCTGTTAGCATGTGAACAACATACACGCGCACATTCAAATACACAAGAACGCTATATGCTCACACGTGTGCGAGCGGGCACATTGGGTTTGCTGTTTTAGGATCAAATTAAGGTTGGAGGAATTTCACACTGATGTTTGATAGGAGCAGGCTCACCTGCTCCGGTCTGTTCCAATGACAGATGAAAGCCAAACTCGATAAGATATTCACTTCTCTGTGGAGTGATATCCGTTCCTCATTACAAAACAGTAATCTAGACAATAACTGACACTGTAACTCATGCCACACATACACAAACACACACAAAAACACTCACACACACACACACACCTAACACTATACACATCCGGGCAAACAAACACACACACACACACATTTAACACCATACACATCCGGGCAAACGAACACACACAAACATACAAATATGCATACAGACCTAACCACACCCAAGTTCCAATGTCCTAAGTAAACACCTGCCAATGGCAACAACAGAAACACCATGGAAACACAATTATGACAACACCCACTTCATCATTATTAAAAAAGAGTAATCCTTGGTGGTCTGGCAGCATATTTACACAAAACATCAACTCTCAAGACACACACAGCCAGAATGTGCCCATAGCGAGATAGAGATGGAAGATTCTGCTGGGCACCCTGTCAGAGGATACACTTTATTAAATATTTAGTTTAAGTTTTCCATCAACCTCGCACTCTGAGCTAACACTGAAGCGAGCATACGCTGGATCCAGACATGTCCGAAACGTCTCTATTTGGGATGGTTCCAAGTGAACTGCAATCTGCTTAACTGGTGGTACTCATGTACAGGTTATTATTAAGCTCACTTTTAATTGATATGCAAAAATGTTGGTGTTTTTGTCTCAAGTTAGGAGTTTAGTTTTAGCACTGTAAGTAAAGCCGTCTTTTTGTTTTCTTCTTCTTCTTTTGCTATCGTAACGTAGGCCAAGGAGGAGGTTAGATGATATTGGCATGTAGCCTGCACATGGTCATTTGTCCGTTAACACAAGGGGTCCTGGAGTGAAACTGTGCTCTCACCCCCACCCCCCCTCCCCGCCCTGGCCTGGCCTGTGGCCGAGTGGTGGTAAGGGTGGGGTAAGGGGGGAACTTTTGGGGGCCTCTATTCCTTGGATCTGGGCAGCCTGCAGCTGTCCCAAGCCAGGGGGAAATATAAGACCTTATTAGAGTCCATTAGGGCTCTGTGAAACTAATAAGAGATTGTCAAATACATCCAAACATGCGCACAGCCCTGGACAGACATGGGAAGTGAGGAGGGTGGAGGGGTAGGGCTTACTTCATGTTGGCTGCCATTCTGTGTTGCTATCATGTGAAAATAACTGCAGCCTGACTCTTTAATTTAAGTACATATGACAATTTGGTACGATTTATTATCTGTGTTGATTTAAGTTTGTATTATTATTATTTGTCATAAGCAAGAAAGTGTCCAATAATGTTAATAATTCAATAATTAAAAAAGCATAATTTAATCAAGATCGGGTCTGATTGCTTGAATCTGTAAGCATCACACACTACAATGAGTCAAACTACAATTACACATGTTACCATTTTGCTTATCAATTTCAACACTCTCAAAATTAAATGTTCCTATTTTTGCATTAAACCTTTATACTCTCAAGACGGCATGATGCGTGACAGCACACTAGAGTGATCACCGGCGTACGTTTTAATATCCATTTTGGAGAAAGGGGGGTTTCAACTTGGGGGTTTCAACCAACAGCTGTGTAACTGGGTCTCCTTCAGTTGCAAGCCTGGGAGTGTGTGTGTGTGTGTGTGTGTGTGTGTGTGTGTGTGTGAGGTGGTGGTGGGGGGTGGGCTTTAGCCACTGACAGCAGAGGGATGAGTTCAGAGTAAGTCTTTGATCTTTGATTATCACTAGTCGTCACTTAAAGGCGGGCAAAGAATATAGCTGATTATTTGGAATTGGCTTGGGGAAAACAAGGAACAAAAAAAAAGACGGGCTGTCACCTTAGACGACTAAAGATGGAGCCAGACATTCATGTAAAAAAATATATAAAAATAAAAAGTGAAATACCTATACAGGCTTTCACCACACTCAGACAGATAACCTAATGAGAAAAATCCAAGCAGAGGCATAGAGGAGACAGACAAGGCAGACAGACGGGGTCAGATAGTGTGGGTCCTGGATAGCTGCCCCCGCCACCCATATGCCTCCACAGACACCCACCCAGCAGTCTGCCTGCTTTGGTTTTGACCTATATCAGCTCATCTTCACTACTACTGTGCCTCTGATCTCGCTGTAGCTTATGAAGTGGCGCTGAGACGCTGATGACTAGCTGCTGTGTAACCAATGCAAGCTGCCCTCTAGGCTGAGAGAGCCTATGGAAACCTCACATACACACACACACCGCACACACACACGCATGCATGCTCACAAACACGCACACACGATTTAGGTTATTTGACCTCTGTATGTCTCCCAGCACCACAACATCTCTCTCTCTCTCTCTCTCTCTCTCTCTCTCTCTCTCTCTCTCTCTCTCTCTCTCTCTCTCTCTCTCTCTCTCTCTCTCTCTCTCTCTCTCTCTCTCTCTCTCTCTGAAATTCACACAGCACACACTCTGAATTGACTTCACTCATAGTTCCTGCATATCATCTATCACAGTATGTCAATCAAATAATGAAATCACTAAAAGAAGGATAGTGGGGATAATACTGTAGAAATTGATCAAAGGCAAAAGTAGTAGAAACCACTTGGTGTTGGTGGTTGAAAACAAAAATCCACTGCTCTTACTTTGACAGGCGCTCGCTCGCGCCTCGTACCCGGGGATGCACAGACACTTCCCGATGGGTACCAGCCACTCCCCCTCCGTGCTGCAGTACATGCGCGGGGGCTCCTCCTCCTTGGAGTGATTGACGCAAGAGCCCCTGACCTCCACCAGCGACTGGGAGTCGGTGGGCACCGTGTCCGGGAAGGACGCCAGGTTCCTCACAATCAGCGGGCACATCTTGAAGTACACGCGCACCGACACCAGGGCCACGCACGCGCCCACGTCCTGAAAGGCCAGGTAGAAGCCCTTCTTGGACATGGGCCCCACCTCGCGCACCTCCGTGTTGAGCTTGAGGATGCGGTCGCCCAGGTCCATCTGGGTGAAGCTCTCGTCGGCCGCGATGGTGTCAATCTTGGAGAACTGGTGCTCCCGGAAGTGCGCCTCCTGCTCGCGCTCCTCCGTCTCCAGGTACAGGAGGTTGAAGGTCTCCTTGCAGGTGCCCAGGACCAGCGGGATGGAGTTGCAGTCGCGCAGCGTGAACTTGAGCTCCACGTAGATCTTCACGGCGGACCGCCGGGAGATCCAGTTGGTGCGGAGCCAGTTGTTCTGGCTGAACTCCATGACGTTGCACACCTGGAAGGTGCGGATGGGGGTGTAGTGTTCATCCACGCCGCTGATCTCCTCCCACTGAAAAAAAGAAGGGAGAAAGGAGAGGAGGAGGAATAAGAAATAATGAACCACTGCTCCGGCCATCGGAAAACTATTATTTCGATTAAGTCTAACCCTGGCTGCATACTAAAGATCAAACAAACATTTAGGGCGGGGAAAGATAACATGGCACACATTTCTCGCAGAGTGCCGAGGACCTAATTAAATGCAAGCTTGCTGTTTCGGTCAAATGTGTTGGGTTTGGGTTTGGGTTGTTGTGTAAATATCTTTGAGACACATGCAATGTTACGTGTGATCATCGCATATGTCAAGCACATTGGTTTGAGAATTCTTAATCCGCATTATAATATATGTAACGCAATCCCAGCATGTTTTAATACTAACATTTATTTACAATGAACCCCATTTCATTCTGCATCCTTTGTAGACATTTTCAGTCGTTACATTCACATTAAACCACATCAACATTCTCACTCCAATATCAGAAACGTGAATGCAATGGCGGCAGTTGTGTATACCGCTAGGGTTTATCATTGCGTGTATCTCATATTTTCTCTCCACTGGGGGAGTACGCGATAAAGGGAGGGGAGGGAAGAGAGGAGAGACGAGTCATTGCTTTGATTTCATCACACGCACAGCTGGATGGCTCGTTGATCAAGTGCCTTTGGGGCCCAGACTCTGTCATCTTGGTCACATGAACATAGAATCAGAACGATGATGAACGCGCAAACACCTGAAACACTGGGCTCATTGTGGCTGCAATGACATCAGATCAAATGGGTTTAAATGGATGCTTGTTTTTTTCACCCTAATCGTATAATCGTGAATGGATGTGGCTCTGAATGACTAATACCTTTTCGAGAGCAAATAAAAGCGAGAGTGAGTGAGAGCTGCTCTCTGAATAGGTAGAAACTTAATTATCACATCATTCACACATGGATGCACACATACATGGTCATTAGATGGATGGGGATTGACATTATTTTACATTTGGCCAGACTTAATTGAGTGAATATACAAAAGGATAGATTATCTATTGTGTTTAAAACACAGGCACATATGTGTGTGTACACGTGTGTGTGTACGTGTGTGTGTGTGTGTGTGTGTGTGTGTGTGTGTGTGTGTGTGTGTGTGTGTGTGTGTGTGTGTGTGTGTGTGTGTGTGTGTGTGTGTGTGTGTGTGTGAAAGTTTTATTAGGGTTCTCAGACTGAAGGCTGACCATTTATTTTATTTTCCCATCAGGGTTAATGAAACTCCCTTGAGAGAGAGAGAGAGAGAGAGAGAGAGAGAGAGAGAGAGAGAGAGAGAGAGAGAGAGAGAGAGAGAGAGAGAGAACAAAAGAGCGGATAGCTGAGGGTCTGGTCTACAGAATTTGGAGTAAAGTTTTAGCCTATAGAGTAGGCTAAATGTCTGAGTTTAAGCTAGAATGTGCTGAGCTACAAGCATGGTGAGCAGGAGGAGCTGGGAAGCTCCAATGTATTTAATCCCCACCTATCACTGTCAACGTGGTATTTTGTTTTTAATATGCAGCAATGACAACCCGGGCCAAATCAAAGGCAACATAAGCTAGCAATGGCTCATTACTTTTAAATCTCTGATCGGCTAGAGTCCTGCAGGGAGGTTGCTAGAACACGTTAGCACAAACACATGGGACATCCAAAATCAAATCCATGTGTGTGTGTGTGTGTGTGTGTGTGTGTGTGTGTGTGTGTGTGTGTATGCATGCGGGTGTGTGTGTGTGATTGCCTGTAGATTTCCCATTCTGTTCTACTGAGCAAAACCTAAACTGGGGTGAGGTCTTCCAAAGTAAACGAGAGCCACATCTGTAACACTATATCCTCCACTGCAGAGAACAGCGTCTCTTACATGCTCCAACCCTCTGCCCTGCTATTTGGCATGACATCATCAGAATGGGCCCATACCATTGTAAAATCACTCAATTATATATATAATTCTTAATTGGGGTGTTTTTTGGTGCTGTTTTGGTTTGTTTTGCATTTGTATGAATGAAACGGAATGATAAAATGTGAAAACGTGAGATGATGAATGGCCATATCGACAGACATATACCCACCCACACACAACATCAAATATCTCTTCTACAAGGGGAAGGACAAGTCAGACAGAACACGAATGAGACATACAAGACATAATAACATTGTGATTGTCAACAAGATCGTCTTACAAAGGCTTTTGCAGATGCATTTCCCGTCAGCAGCCCAAAAACAAGGGCCTAATTGCTCTCTTGCAAACTGTACCAACGCACAGACAGACAAACATGGAGACAGAAACACTCCCACACACACTAATGTAAACACACAGATTCATACGCACACAAACACACACACACACACACACACACATTCACACACACTATAAAGCATAATTTGCCCATTTTCAAATAAACACAGACAGCGACTGTAGTACAAGTTTCGGTTTTCTTACTCATTCTTCACATGAAGAAGCCTATGAGCTCACACAAAAGGGATTGTATTACATTGCCTTGTTGTCTCCATTAATGCAGGAGACAGAACATTGGGTTTGTGCGTGCATGTGTGTGTGTATGTGCATGTGTGTGTGTGTTGTTCATGTGTGCATGCGTGTGTGTGTGTGTGTGTGAGCATGTGAGTGCAACATGTACACTGAAAGACGGTGAATGAAAAATGGTAATACATGATATGTAGGTAACCATAATCACAACTGCAGTAACCCTAATCATACAAGTTAACATTTGGTCTCCAAGCAGCTATTGAACCTAAGTAGATCTGGAACGACATGAGAGGCATCCATTCCCATGCACCTCTCTGGGCCGGCATCCAGTTGATGTATACCACTAAGACCTTACACCTGACCTTGAGACCTTTAACCTTTCACCCCCCCCCCCCCCCCCCCCCCCCCCCCCCCCCGCTCATCCTCCACCCCTGAGCCATAACCTACTCACAGTCACAGGTGGCGGTGAACTTTATTATTTTTTTGCCGTATGAATTTGCCCCCGTGGCTGTTCCTAAGGGGGTCACGGGTGGGTGGGTGGGTGGGTGGAGGCAGTTTGACGTGTCCATCTCTCTGATCTGTGCTGTAGGTGGAGATAGTAAAAGTGCAGTGGGGGGTAACCCGATCTGCTGAAGACGTTACAGGCCCCCAAAACAAACCTCTCTAGGACACGTCTCAGGAGGGCCCAACAGAGTCGGCGGGGCCCAAACAGGAAAGGCAACTTCAAAGGCAACGCGCTGCAGGTCACCGAAGGTCAAGTGGTATAGCTACACTGATGCCAGATCACAAGAACTATTGGATCCTACAAGTCCCTTCCAAACTGGAAATCACTTCTGCACCTCTTGTTGTGGGTTTTGGGGCTGTGGCCACATAGTTTACAAAACCCTTTTTTGAGTTAAATAGCTTCAACATGTGTTGATTTTAAACTGGCCAAAGAATGGAGTTTTTTTACTGTTAACTATTTTGTGGGGATCTTTGTTATGCAGTGGGTTATTCTTCTTTTAACTTCAGACAATTCTGTGTCGGAGCAGTGTGTCAGGATGGGGTCAACGTTTGAACTGTCGCCGATCAGATCCTTGTCCATCAGAGGTAATGTGTCACAGCTCCACCAAGATGTGATACTTCTGTCTGTAATACATGTGAGCAGCCGCGCACAACGGTCCCTTTAACATCTGGTATAGCTTGCGTTGTGTTGTGGCAGCGGTTGCTAGAAGCGAGCATCCACAACAACAACAACAACAAGTGCACAGGGGGCATCTTGCATTTCCTGCTGGGTCAGAGGGTCACCGCCACGACAACTGCACCGCATCACTCAAAAGCCGCTGCCGTATACGCACTGGGAAACCATAACATGGCCTCCGGATGCCTATAACATAACCTCCTTCTTTTGGAGCATGTTGGCCGACTCCTTGTGTGTCCGCGGGCTTCGCCACACTAATCCCCGTTTATGGACAGGCTTTTCTCAGCTTTCTGGCTTCTCGATCCCGAGTGCAGCTCGAGGGGTGTTATTTTATGAGTTGACTCTGAAGTCTGGACTTTTGGGGACAAGAGGAACAGACTTTATACAGAGAGCTTTGGAGAACGCGTCGGTCAAAGTCAATCACTAGAGAAACCTCTCACATTCAAACTACCAGGGGACCAACGGATGGGGACGGTACACGGAGAGAGGGAGAGGAATAGAGACAGAGAGAGAGAAACACACACACACACATATGTGTGTGTGTTACCTTACTCTTTCTTATAGAGAGCGGTGCCAGACTGCACACGCCACCTTAATAACAAAATGTACGATAATACTACACTGTGCAAGCTAAGACAAGTGAAAGGGTTAGCGCTGCAAGCCAAGTCATCCAACTCATACAGCCTCCAATTATATGGCTGGTTAAAATATTAGCTTCTTTGTAATATGTTGTAATGGAAAACGTCTCGAGTGTTAGCAACTTAAAAAAAAGGCTGGTGAGTAAACATGCTGAGTCAACTATTTTAAATAGTTCCTTTGGGATGCTAAGCAGCACTGTGGCATTACCCTTGCCTACATGCTCGGGTAAGTGGAAATGTTTGCTATGTCTACATTTGTATGAATCTGTCAAAGGCTGCCACATGGCCCTATCCCCCTACCCACAATTATTTTCTGATCTGTACACACACACACACACACACACACACACACACACACACACACTGTGGCCGATAGCCATTGGCTCGTCACTGAAGAATGCTTTCAAAGCAGGCGGAGTGTAATCTTTAATGGTCTTTAGGCTCGGGTGGTTTAAGTTCTGTGAACAGAGCAGACCAATCAGCCGGCCTTCCTAGACAGATAACAGTAAATCTGGTCAACGCACACACACACACACACACACACACACACACACAAGGCATGCATGCACACGTAAACACACATGGTGGATGGTTGCAGATGAGTGTGTCTGGGAGTGTAAGCTCTTAATTTGCTCTGATTGGCGCGTTTGTGTCTCTCTGGACCAGCAGCTTCCAGCAAGCATATGCATGTCTGTTTATGTTTATATGTGTGTATATGTGTGTACCTGTATGTGTGTGTGTGTCTGTGTGTGTTTGTATGCATGTGTGTGTGTGCACGTGTGTGCGGGTGTGTGTGTATGTCAATGTGCGCATGTGTGTGTATGTGTGTGTGTGTGAGTGAGAGAGAGAGTGCATGTGTGAAAGAAAGCCATCAGTGTCATAGCAACATTGAGAAATCGTTTGTGAGCTGCCGGTTCCCATGGCAGTCTGCTTATCAGAGCCGCGGACGACGTGAGTAATTACAGATGATTCACCTTGAACACTTGATCATCAGCAGTATTTCTTTATGTCCCGCAACTCATCTACCGCCAACCGTCTCCAACGCCTCTATCCTCCATTAGATCCAGCGATACTTTGTTTAGCCTTCTATCCTGTAAAAGCCTTTTTCGCCAGAACTATGAATCTGTTGGAAGCAATATTTTTCACATTCCAACACAGTAAACCTGACCTCTATGTCTACCCACACACACGCAGAGCCCTGCAGAGGACATGCAGAAATATTGACTGGCCCGGTTGTTCTCCAGAAATCCAGTTTCCAAATTGCGAGCCCGCTTGTCTCACCACATGAATAACTTTCTTCAGCTCAAACGCATCAAGTCCTCTCGGAGAGATCCTTGAAATTGCCTGCCATCGTTTCTGAGACGTAAAACAGCCACCCATTTTTTCCTAAAGTTCTTTTTTGATTTTTTCCTCATTTCAACTCTTATAAAGTAGCTCTCAGCATCCGGGCTGCGCCAGCAGTATATATGGATGAGGGAAACTAGGTTTGGCAGCTCCATGGAACAAATGACTGGATTACCTTAAACTGCTGCCAGGTAGTAATTCTAACACTTAATAAAGGCTGGGGGCGGGGGCTGGGGGGGCACGTGTGTTTGTCCGTGTGTGTATGTGTGCGTGTTAGAGAGAGTGCGTTTGTGAATGTGTGTGTGTGTGTGTGGTGTGTCCGAGTGTGCATGTGTGGGAGAGTATATGTAGCCAAGCTTGGCCCTAATACTCAGTAGTACAGTAACTAGTGAGACAAATAAACACTTTTGGGGGAAGCCAGTGGAAGAGCTGAAGTAACCGCAAGTGACTGATCAATGTGCTGGGCTGTGGAATGGGGCTTCGGGGCCTTTTTTCAGGACCCAGATGCATTCCAGGGCCGTTGATAGAATAGCATACATCGTAAAGCTTCATTTAGCATATTTACAGACAACCATAACCACATGTCTTGCTGTACTTTAATGGGTGCTAAATAACTCGAACGATATTACATCATCTAAATTGAACGGGTTTTCCTTGAAGGTTACACCGTAGCAACGCATTCAACTGTGGGAAAATAATAACTCAAATAAGTTGATGGCTAACTCATCTAGATAAGAGGTTTATTGTGGTTCCTCTGTTGACATTATCGTGTTGTGTGTGAAGTGAAACCCCCCATTATTCAATGGTAACGTCTCGGACTCACATTCTGACACACACACATTTAAGCATGTTGAACATATGGACATCTGCATAGAAATCGTTCACCTTGACCCACAAGACAGTAGTACCAAAGATGTATAATGATAATAAGCTGCCCTCCACACATGCAATAGGTTCAGGGATCCAGAGTGGCACCAACCTGGGGTTGGAGCTAGGCTGCAGATGCAGGGCGTTTAGAGTGGACATAAGGGTGGGTATTCGACAGCATGATCATATCAATCATTTAGACCCACCAAAATAAGCCCAATTCTTTAGTTAAAATAAATGAACTGATTAAAATACAGATTTTCCACATCCATACTTGCAGTTAGAATTTAGATTTAACCAAGCAAACAAGGATGTAGTGCTGACTGGCACTCAAGGTGTATTATAAGCCCTTTTTATTCTTTGATCAGATGCTATTTTGCGTTTCAGTATTGGAAACGACTCAGCAGCATCCCTTCACCTTTACTGCAAGAATCTAAAAGTGTGCCAGTTCTTAAACCCCCTACACCCTTGACACACCAAATTATTACTCTGCTTTTATACATAAATAACCAAAGGTTTATCATATCGCCAAGAGTGGAAGGTGGAAGTTCAAAATCCATTACTCACTCGGTTTACTTGTGGGTTGAGGAAGGCAGAGCCCATTGTCTGGAAACAGACCAGTTACAGTTACTCCTGCTAACTGCCCCGGACAAATGTTGCTCGGTTTACAATGATGTCTGTGTGTGCCCTTGTGTTACAATTCAGGTTTACAACTTTTGTAATGAATGACAATGATAAAACGATCTAGAAAATGTCACTACATGCCAATGCCACTTACTGTCACCAGATAATTCTCCTGGATTCCCTACGCCTCAACTTACACTGACTGTACTACGCATCACATAGGGTTTATAGGGGCTTGTAGGAAAGGATGGTGGGTGTGTTGCTTACATAAGGTGGCCATTCATTCAAACATTAACTCAAAGATGTTTAGAGTTGGTGAGATGTTCAGGCACAGGGACTATTTCTGTTTAGGTGTGTACATGTAGTGTACTACATTCAAAGTAAATGTTTCATGTGGTGTGTCAAACCCCTAAAGAATAATACAAAAAGTCGAACAGAAAGAGGAAAAAAATAAGTACTGAAATGAAATGCACAAAATCGTTCTTGTTCTTCATGTTTTACTGGGAAGTATATATATACATTATAAACTTACCCCGTGTAGAGGATAGGACAACCATCTCAACTCCCCCTGGCTTGCTTTTGAGTCCAACAAGTTGACTGTTGGGAAAACGGGTTGGGGGAGAGAAAGAGAGAGAGGGACAAGAGAATATATATATGAGTGTCTAGTCCTTGTTAGCCCCAATTAGTTTGCCTCTAATCCCACAGGAGACCACAAAGAGATCACCAACATAGTGCCCTGATGACCGCTCTATTTACCCAGCTGCTGCACACACACACACACACACACACGCACACACACACACACACACACACACACACACACACACACACACACACACACACACACGCATGCATACACATGTGCCTATGCAAGCATACACACACGCGCATGCATGCACAAACACAAACAAACACACACTCGCTCTTGTGCGCACACAAACACACACACACACATACAATCAAGTCACAAAGAAATAAAACATATGAGCTAAAGTCAGTCAAAATGGACATGCAAAAACAAATACTCATTGAGATGACAAGAGAAAAATAACCTGCAAAAACAAGCACATGCACACAAAGACACACAAAGCTGTGGCCCCTCGCCCCTTGGTTCTCCTAAGCTAAACAAGCAGCCCCCTGTCTGTGTGTGATCTGTCAGGGATCACACAGAGTAATAACCAGCATTATCAAAACATTGGCAAATATAGCCCACCCATTTGAATGGACCATAAGCTTATGGAGTTAGAAAATGCCTACACACACTGTATGTCCATTGAAGAAGAAGAAGAAGAAGAAGAAGAAGAAGAAGAAGAAGAAGAAGAAGAAGAAGAAGAAGAAGAAGAAGAAGAAGAAGAAAAAGAAGAAGAAGAAGAAGAAGAAGAAGATACATTCTCACCCACAAACAATGAAAGAGGAAACTCCCAGTTAAGATACTAAACTCTGCACCTGAGTTGTAACCATGTAGAAGCTGTAGCTCTGACGGAGGGATTCCTATTAGCGCCTTAATACAGCTATCTGTACGTGTCAGATAATAGTGGCTCTGCAAATAGGCCCATTGCCTCCGATTTACATTTGTCAACGAGCCGGGGCCACTTCTCAAATTGGGCAGAGCAGGGAAATTCGAGAGCAGAAAATTAAACCGCCCTCATATCGCATGAGAAGAAAATAAGAGCCCCTCCAGCTGCATGGGTCTGAAGAAATAAGTGGCACGCAAAGACACACACACATACACACACAGACACACACACAGACACACATATATGTGATTTGCATTTGTGTACACTTCCATGGAAGTGTACACAAATGTATCCAGAAAGGAAAGATACACACAGACACATTGTAAATCATCAGTGTCTCAAACATATTTTTGTGCCACACCCTCAGTGACAAACATATAACCTATCACACAACTACAGGTGAATCATTACAACAACAACAAAACTGGAGCGATGACAGCATAAATAGACAATTCAAGTGTGTAACCGCAAAATCACAGTCATCAACTCCCAATCTTGTTTCAAGCTTTGAGGCAACACAACAAAGCTGACCTGGGTGCTAAGCTGGAGTATGAGTCTGTGTGTCTGTATTAAAGGGTTAAGTTTTCACCTCGCCGTGTGAATTATTCATTGCAGGGCCTGTCTGATGCTGTTGCTGCTGCTGCTGCTGCTGATGCTACAGCACCTCCACTCACCCCCTTTCCACCCTTAGTCAGACAAAAACTCAACTCAACAAATAGGTTTGTTTAATGGATGAGGATACATCTGTAGCCTACACATGCACGCGCGCCACACAAGGATGCGACCCTTCCATACGCGCGCAACATAGACAGTTCTATTTTTATAAGAGGGCGTATGCTAGCACATTTCAAGCACTTCTCTGAAAGGTACCATCGCTCACAAAACACCATACCTCACAGCGGGGGCCACTGCATAAGGCTGACGGGGTAAGGCTTACCTACTCCCGGCTAAAAATACCAAGGACTCCCGGCGCCTCGCCACAGACAGACGCCTCGCAGCAGGGCCTAGCGAGAGCCTTTTGCGAAACAGTGAAGCCGGCCAGACGTATGGCCTTCCGCTTATATATCACCATGATGTGATCGTTTTAGGATTCCGTTATAGGAAGTCGGATTAAGGGGAATTTTACGACACTGAAAGTTATATTAGGCCCAATGTATGCAACGTTTTTTTTTTTTTGGTGACTTTATAGCGATATAGGAATATCGTCTAGCCTACCGGTTTTAGGTCAACGTAGGCTGCGCTTATGACAAAATAATAAAATTTTGAATATTCATATTTTGTCTAACCTTTTTTCTCAAAAAGGAGCAACACATAAAGTAAATGCACATCACTGTAAATTTAATATTTTATTTATTTGCAGAGCATATTATCATGTAGAACTATATGTTACATAGGACTATAAAACGTGTGTTTCAAGTATTTAAAAAAAATACATGACCACTAGGCCTGCCATGACACATTATTTCAACTTCATCCATTGCACATTAAACCGCACAATGAGGGCATATCGCTTATTTGGCAACAATTTGTATATGGCTGGAAAATTGTTATATTTATGTAGACCAAGAACGCGTGTTTTGGGCTTTGTTTATTTATTTATTTATTTATTTATTTATTGTCATGTTGTCTCTATTTGCTTTGTTCAGTTTTATTAAAAACATGTTTTTCCGTTTTGTATTTTATGCTTTCAAAAATATGTAGCAGTCGATTAAAAGTCAAACCATCTTTTGATGCACAAAAAGTGATGTTGACAGCCGAACATATATTGCCTAATATAAATGTATCTTTAAAAACGCATTTAAAAGCCAATTCGTAGTAGGACACATTGTTTTCCAAGTTGAAATTGCAAGATTTAACTTGTTCATTCTCTTTAACTTTAAGAGAATAAAGACAATTTGAGTCCTGTTTAGGCTCATTTAAAACGAATCAGCCTTTTAAAACAAGAAGCACGGCACTTTGAAAGGCCTTTGCTGGCTGACCTCATTAAAGCTTTGAAATGACATTCAAACCAAATAGAGAAAGCGCACAAGCAGACAATCTGTAGTCTACTGAGAGTTGTGTTTCAACATCAGCAATATTATTGCTGCAACACAATGTTGCAATGTTCAAATGTAGACGAAATCATGTATCAAAACGTTTTCGTCTAGCCAGACGTCTGGCCTTTGTATCCTTGAAAACAATATGAGACAGGGAGTGGAAGGCTGGGTCTAGGTGCGAATGAAGTCTACAGACTTTATAATCCGCACCATGTAGACATAGCCATATCCACATATCAACTATTAAGCCCAACGCAAGAGTCAAGCAACAAGTTGTATCAAGTCCATACTATCATACTACAAATCACAGCCTGGCTTTCTATAGAATGCATTGATCACGGCTCGACACTGACACTCTCTGGCAGGCAATGTGCAGAGAAGTGTTGAAGATATATCACTATAATGGAGCGGGACATTAGGGAGAAAACCAAGCTAAAACAAATGACATTGTGTGGCTCTATAGTGCCTGCCGGTTCATTTACAGGCCTCACATACACTCCTGAAAAACACCCGTCTCGTGTCCCAAATGGGCCCCAGTGTGGTCAGTTTAGGCCCATATACCAAATCATGGCAAAAGCATAAACAAATAAAATAATGGACACATCGTACACTTTTACATTTAAATCGACAAGCTTTGATCAGATTACAACAAATTGCAAACATTGTTAGAAAGGGTACAAAATAATATATCATCAAAACAAAACTACACAGGGCATTATTTCGTAGGAAGTAGGGCGTGTGGATATATCTCTGGGAAATAGTTTCTCTCTGAAGATATCTTAAAATGTCGTAAAGGCAGACATTAGTAGAGTTTACACTCTGGGAACGGAGTACAGAAACACACGAGGCCCATAGGCATGTAGGTTACTCGAGCTAAACATGAGACTAAAGACCAATTAAATGCAAATATCACAAATAGTGAGTGTGTGTGTGTTGTGTGTGTGTGTGTTGTGTGTGCGTGTGTCTGTGTGTGTGTGTGTGACACACACACATACACACACATATATATATAATACAATTGTAAAGATATATATTTTATACTATGATTTAACACTAAATGCAAACATGTAAACGTGTAACATTCAACCATACAACGTGTGTTATCAACTTTATCTACATTGAATGCAATAACAAGAAAAATTGTACGTAAAACAAAAAAAATTACGTAATCTGTGTGTGTGTGTGTGTGTGTGTGTGAGAGAGAGAGTGTGTGTTGGTGTGTGTGTGTGTGTGTGTGGGGGGGGGGGGGGGGGGGGGGGGGCTTTGCTGTCGGGATATTCAAACTGTTCTGGTATGATAGAATACATTTGACCTCCCCTCGTTCTGTTCCAAATTCAACGCACTTTGCACAGCTGCGTTGAAATACAGGCCTACGTGTCACTAAATTCACTAATAGATCTACTACGTTTTTGAGGGTCCCTTGCGCATCCAAACCCGGTTGTCCTCTCTGCCCGCCTAACTGTCTTCGAACATGCCATAGCCTCTGCCTCTGCTTGAACAATACACGGGCAATGTTCTACTGTCCTTCACTTACGACTATCTGCAGAACATTAGCAGCGATCACACGCGATCGATAGTTACTAACTCCGCGACGCGGCAGCGTTTGACCCTGGCGAGGTTCATTCGTTGTGGTGCCACACCACGACGCGTTTCGCTACGAGACCATGCGCACGGTACGGGCACCACTGACAACGAGTTAGCGTCTCTCTAAAAACTGGCAGAAGAGAATCACATTGGACCCTATTTAGTCGATTCAGGGTTTTCCTCATTTGTTGTCCCAGTTGTTTGGATCGCTTACATAGCATCACCTTTGCTCCGGAGAGGACAGTTGCCCCTCTTGAAAGGTCCGCGGCGAGCAGCGAGCGCCTGGCCCAAATATAGCCTGCACAGCTTATACACTAAATAACACAACACAACACACAATCATGATCTGGACATGCCTCCTCTTCCTCCACAACGGATCGATTTTTTACGTACCTTCATTGGATGGATAGGTGACGAGAAATACTGGAACCCCGAACGAAAGTAGAAGAGATATGACCAAAACAAGTGCTCGCGATTTGCAATACATGACGGCGGTTCAAATGGCAGCGCGCGAGGTACATAACTCCATGAAGCATGCCACTGACTGATGTGAAAACTGTTTCCCCTGATCTCGTCCACTCTCTCTCTCTCTCTCTCTCTCTCTCTCTCTCTCTCTCTCTCTCTCTCTCTCTCTCTCTCTCTCTCGCTCTCTCTCTCGCCCGCTCGCTATCTCCTCTTTCTACCTCCTCCTCCCCTCTCTCTCTCTTTTTCTCTCTCTCTCCTTTTCTCTTTCTCTCTCCCCCTCTCTCTCTTCTCGCTGTCCCTCTCTCTCTCTCGCTATATCTCTCTCTCTCTCTCTCTCTCTCTCTCTCTCTCTCTCTCTCTCTCTCTCTCTCTCTCTCTCTCTTTCTCTCCCTCTCTCGTTCGCAATCTCCCTCTCTTTATACTTTCCCCCTCGCTTTTTCTCAAACTCTCTCTCTCCCCCTTATCTCAGTCTATCTCCTCTCTCTCTCCCTCTCTCTCGCTCGCTGTCTCCCTCTCTTTCTACTTTTTCCCCTTGCCCGCTCCTTCGCTCCCACCCTCTCTCGCTCTCTCCGCTCCGACTCGCCGAGTGTGGACGGGTGTGCAAGTGTTCCGCTGGGTCCTACAGAGTCTACACTAAAACTGTAGACAGTGAGGTTCACAAGAGGTCATTTTTGCTATGCATCATTGAATCACTTTAGGCATAACCGTACAGGCACAAATGTCCACTGTTATGGTTAAAACAATTATTTACTAAACAATAGACTGCATCCAATGTGGTCTCAATTGAAAATAACAAATCGTCGTCCTTAATATTTGTTCGCGAGTTAAACAACCCTAAACGTCGTTGCGGTATGTTTCATTGAAAACATTGAGCCATAGTTTGCTAGATATATATGTTTGGCTTTATCACAATTCAAGTCTAAACACGTCTCAACAATTTAGACTCATTCTGCAGTTGACAGGCTCAGGATTTGAGTAGGGTGACATCACGATTAAGCCAGCTGTTGCGGTGGGCGTTTTGGGTGGAGGTCGCGGATGCGATGGATGGAGTCTATAGGAACGTCGAACTGTGTGGAACATATAAGGTCTATACGCAAACACATACGCATAATACATAAAGGGGCCATAAGGTAAGAGGAGGCATAAATATGAATCAATTTTGTGCTTATTATTAGTCGCCAAAGTGAATAATATTAATAATTTTTTTTATAAATAATGCCAATGCTAATAATGCAGATATTTCATGGCGTTGTGTATGTGTTGTATCCAGATGTGACTGGACCAGCAGGTCGGGTGATTCGGACTTTCCTCATAAACACATCCGACCAGGTTCCTGGATTCCTTGCCCAGCCTCTCCATCATGTCCCATCCCATTACTAGTGCATCTCACCAGCTGACTTGTGCAGCTCTGTTGATTTTGTGATTATTACAGCATTAGTAGTCTAGAGTGCAATATAAATTGTTGTGGAATTTAGAAAGCACTTTGATGTATTATATCGAATGTATTAAATTGCACTAGCACCAATTGAAAATAAATGTAGTTTTATCTCTACTCAGAGAGGGCTACTCTGCCCTCTGTCCAGCCGGTTTATTCTTTTTACAAGGTCATGCAACGCTGTTACTTTTTGTAACTACTCCGTCATCAGTGTACCAATTTTACAATGCTTTGATTGTTCTCAGACTCAGTACAATGCTAACATTTAAAACAAGGGTGAGAAGGGGATATGGCCCAAGACCTAAAGTTACCATGGAAGCAGAAAGCAGCACTCTCCCCCTCACCCGCACACAAGAAACTGGGGGAGTATACACACATCTAGGGTGGGTTGATTTACCGGAGACCATGGCTAAACAAGTCCAGCCTTCAGAGCTGGCAATTAGAGAGCAGGGGAAATAACATTTGGTTCGTCTTAATGCTGTTGAGGTTTGGTCTGGAAGAGGCATGGAGAAAAGAAAGCATGCAGACCAGACCAGAAAGAAATTAATATCTGCAGTCTTGCACACAGGCATGTGGCCACCACACACACAAGCATGCATATTAATGCATAGCAGTCACAGTCCCATATAAAAGTTAGTGGAGAAAAACAGAATAAAATGGTAATGTTAATATAACTTAACTTAAATTGGCTATTTATGGCTATAGTTGCTCGATATGAATTACATTTTCTAAAAAGAAGACAAGAATAGTGAACTAGAATTCTAGAAATCTGTGTGGAGACCACAATTCCTATGACGGTACGGCAGAATGAAAAGATTTAACAAATGGGAATATATATTTCTCTCGGAGAGAGTTTTAAGTAGCCCACATCAATCTTTAAACAATGCCTATCTCTCTTTTCCCTTCATTCTTCTACTCACATCTTGTCTGCCAGTATTGTCTTGGACAATATAGGCCTCCATCTGCTATAATATCATCTTGACACACAAAAGCACACACACACACACACACACACACACACACACACACACACACACACACACACACACACACACACACATATAAACATTCAAGCACACTTGCACACACACACACACACACGCACATGCACACACACACACACACACACACACACACACACACACACACACACACACACACACACACATACATACACATACATGCACAAGGGCACACACACACATACACACGCACAAGGCCAACGTTTAGAGTGATATCAGCCAACAAACACAATGACAGCGTCAAAAATAATTAATTTGAAACACATTTTTTGTGGGGATTGCTTTTGCATTAACCCTTCTGAGATGAGGTATCTGAAAAGTGTTTTTTTTCAACAGAGAAGCCATTTATTTCCATCTTGTTTTCAGCCTTTCAGTCTTTCGCGGGCCTGACTATTTACCTGCCTGTGTGTGTCTGTCTGTCTGCAAGTGTGTGTTAGGGTCTATTTATTGCCCTCGAGCTGGATTGAAAGTTAGTACCATACAGTACCATATTTTTTTATTGCTTTATGATTTGACTGCCTGTGGTAATTGTAAATGTTGTTCAGACATGTGTTGTGTTGTCTTGTGCTGGATGTTGCTGTCTTCCATGTACAGCCATTATTAAGCTAAAATATTCAGAAGGAAGGCAGCTGCCCTTAATTATACATATGTGATGAGCAAGTGGAAGACATGAGAGGGATATAGGAAGAGGGAGAGCCAAGTTAACATATGAAGGCTCACGACTCGTGTCAAAAAACAAATGTCTTCTGATTGTTCTGAATTATGCTGACGTTCCACTGATCTGCCCTTAATACTAAATATACCCTCATGAATTATTTCATGAATGAACAATATACTATTTTAACTGAATTAGTAATAACATTGTAATCTTTATTAAATATTGCTTAGTACCTCTCAAGCATTAACACATGAACCCTTTGGGTTGTCAATAGCATGAATTGGTAAGATTAATGTTCTAGATTACTTCTATGAATTATGCTTTTAGATATAAAAAGTGTGCACTGTGGTCAATGCAGAAAAGGGAATTAGAGTGACAATTATACAACTTTTTTTAAACCTTCATCTATTGTACTTTTTAATGTCTAATGGAAAAAAAGATTAAGAATTTATACAAATGGTTTTATATAAATGGGTTTTTGAATATATATTTCTTCATTTGTCCTCTGTAAAAAATGAAAACCAAATTCAATTGGAAAAGAAAATGAATGAATAACTTTAATTAATGATCATTTAACTGATCCATTAATGCATGTCAGTATTTTGTGTGGGTGTTGTGTGGCCCAGATAGGTGATTTTTGATGAATGGCCAATGTCAGAATAAAAAAATAAAAAAATGTGTTCAGCTTGGTTTTGATACCATTCATAAAAGTCATATACTGTTTGTCCAAAATGTTACCCTGATATAGAATGTTATTTTATTTTCTGTCAGCTGTATTTAGTGAAAGATTTCGCAATAGTGGTGAAAACGAATGTGATGGGTGTGGTAGATATTGAAAGATTTCCTCCAAACGATGTTAGCAGGACCTTGGACTGAAAACATGGAAAATGCCCTGCACCACCTTGGCCAGAGTTAAGAAAAAATTACTCAAAGAATTGAAGTTAGATGGAAAACCATTGCTGAGCCGCAGATTCATGCACGGGAATCAAATTTGTGGAGGGTGTGGACGCATGTATTTCTGTTTCATTCAGTGCATATACGTCAGCTCATGCTAAAGATTGGATTGTGCTCTACAAAACCCTCTGGAACAGCTGGACACAACTTCTTAAGATGTTTTTTTCATCAAGCCCAAAAATCTAAAACCAATTACCAATGAATTCTCATGGGGCAGTTCGTCAGAGCCCAAAGAGTCCATCTGTCATGATGAATCATAACCAGTGCCTTTGTCATAGGCCAGGCCAATGAGACTTAATCATGAGTTAGTGTACTCTGGCTCTGATTATTTCATTATTTGTCAGTGAAGTCTAAGTGTGTATATCCTGTGGTACACATGGTTGCCATCAAGTGCGACTGTAACCACAAAACCGCACTGTTAGTATAATCTCTAAATACCGTGTGTAATGGGCCCCTGTGTCATTATGCTCCTTCACTTTATGACACACACACACACATACAAACACACACATACACACACACGCAACGCTTTAGATGAAGCTAGCATACACACAGGCGCTGCAGCAAACCTGTTTCTGCCACGCCCAGCAGAAAGTGTGTACTCCATCGTCACGGCAGCCAGCTCTTTGTTTTTATATAGATATATAGGATGGGGTACTTTATTCATCCCAGAGGTTGTAACAGCAAAAGACAATAAAACCAAAATCGAAACTTAAATGACGAGATAATAGTATGAATAAAGTTTAAAATGTATCCTTTTATTTACGGTCTTATAAAATACAATATAAAAGTATGAATAATATACGATTATCTATACAGTTTTGGAAGTTCCTTCTTTTCCCTCTCTCGTTTCACACGTCCTTGACATCAGGCCAGATATGCTTCATAGGAGGAGATCTTACTGTGGTACAAGCCTTCTGAATGGGTCAGTTATCTTGGCAGGGTGGTAGAGAAGTAAAGAGGAGCATGTGGCTTCATGGGAGATTTGGATAAAGTTATTTACATCTGTATGTCTCCCTACACCACCACAACCTCTCCCTCTCTCTCTCTCTCTCTCTCTCTCTCTCTCTCTCTCTCTCTCTCTCTCTCTCTCTCTCTCTCTCTCTCTCTCTCTCTCTCTCTCTCTCTCAAGACACATCTTGAGGAGAAGGAGGGGATTACCTCAATTTATCTTCATTAGCATATTAGCTTACTGGCCCTTCACAGGAGCCCGTGGGAAGCTGCTGTAATTGCTCAGATATCTGCACGCTAAAGCAGACCAAGAATCTATAGAGATGCATGGGTGTGTGTGTATGTGTGTGTGTGTGTGTGTGTGTGTGTGTGTGTGTGTGTGTGTGTGTGTGTGTAGGAAAAAGTAAACACGTAAGTGTATACACGTTTAAAAATCTCACCTCTGTATCTGTCATTAATTCAAAAAAATACTCTGCCTGGAAGACTGCAGCAGTAAACAGAAATTACGAGGATATTATAATGTTGCAACACGCACTCATCCTTTAAAACCTCCCACATTGCAATTGGCAGTTTTGTGTGTAAACAAACAAGGCATTTTCAACAACATGGCCAAAGAGTTTGCATTTTTTTTTGCGATAAGTTGCATTTAAAGTTATGCCTTATTTCAGAATACATGTATTTGTGTGCTTGTGTGTGTATACTGTAAAGACTGTATATAGGGTTATGAAAAGGTAACAAATTGTTGTAGAACGTGATTAAAGACACAACATATATAGTAGGTTTGTGCCTCATTTAATCTCAGATAGATAACAATAAAAAGTTGACAATCTGTAAACAAGCAGAAACATAAATAGATGCATACATATATACATGCATTCATACATACCCAGACACAATAAAGCAGCCGGAGGCTTGCGTGAGTGTCCTTGTAGGACCAACAATCGTATGCTTGCTTGTTAGCTGTTCTGAAACATTGACACACAAGCCCAGAGGCACAATTTCAGTGACATACATAGCATAAATAGCAAAGATAGCATAGCATTTATAAACCATTATTTCAAGTCTGGTATTACAGCATATAATATCCAGAGGGACACTTGCTTTTTTTCCTGAATAAATGTACTTTGGAAGAAGAAACATAGTATAATAAATAAAAGCATTTAAAACATTTTCCTTATCTCCTTGAAGCCAAACGCTGCCTTAATATCCAGATAAATAAGAAATTCATGGATATGATTTGTATATCCATGAAGCAATAGGGCTTGTACATTGCGACGTCAAATCACAATTACCACCGCCATTTTGGAATTATCGGGGCATTGGAATGTTAGTTATTCTGTTGGTAGAAAACGTTTTTTGGTCATTGTTTAGTAGTAAAGAAATGATTTGTGATTATGAGTAGACACTGTAACAGCGTTTCTCATGCGAGGTGTGGCAAAACAAAGTTTTCATTCGCTTGTGTTACGGTATATTTATGTTGATTTAGGATTTTTCAGTATTACAACCCTCTTGAGTCCTCTCAACATGGCAGAGTATCAGCAACCAAAAATCCCATGATGCATTCTGATGTACAAGCCCTATATAGAAAATGATCCTGTAACTTGTGATGCGTTAAAGAAAACAAACACTTGGGGAGAACGTTTTCCAGAGAAAAAATTGCATAGGCCTTTGTGTCTTAGATATTGTTCTATAATATAGACAAGGATTGAAAGGATGACTGATGGAGTCCAAATTGGGCTCAGGTGTGAAATGTGGAGTTTAATGATGAACTCATTTAGTTTATCATTGGTTCTTATGTCCAATGTATGATTTTAAATCCTGGTAAAGTCTTGTCTATCTGGGAATATAGGAAATGGAATGTGTAATGCAATAGCAGTTTTTTATTCAACAGATAAACCAAAGTTGTATTATTCATTCATAAATATAGCAAAATATAAATATAAAAACAAATCAAGATTGTCCGGTCCAGGCCCAGAGAGCAGAAGGGACTCCCTAGTATTACAATATCTGTTTTCATTTCTGTGTGGCAAATAGTTTACCTTGTGGTGCATTGGATAACCCAGCATCATCCAATCAAAAGAGAGCTTCGGAGCTCCCGGGAATGATTAGGCCGGGTTGTGTTTGTTAGTTTGGGGTTGGACTACGTGGAAAAAGCTCCTTATTGTTTAGCTGTCCTATACGAATCCCAATGTAACAAATTGTACAGTAGGAAGAATTTGAATTGGATGATAAATTGTCGCTGGAGTCACCCTGTCCTGAAGGACAAGGCGACTCGCTGTACATTATCCCTTACATATTTCTTATAATGACAAACAGCTGTTATATTCTCTCAGCAACTTCCTCCTCTGAATCTAGAGCATGGAAGACATTACTGCTATATTAGCCCCGAGTCCCGTTATCCTATCACAATATAAACTTGCTGTTCAAAGAGAGCAAGTTAAGAGAGCACAGCAATAAAAATAGTGATTGGTTACGTTTATATATTGATATATCGAAATGTATGTTAGACATGTCATTTATACTGTAAGTGCTTTGGTGTGAAGACAGACACCAGACAGCATTTAAATGAATAAATTGCATTCATTTTACTCACATGGGCATAGCTATTAAAAATAAATAATGCAAATGCTTATACAACTACTAATACTATTACTACTACCACTACTAATAAAATATTTTTTATAATAACAATGGCAACAGCAACAAAAATAACACTATTACTACTACTACTACTACTACTACTATGACTTCTTCTACTTATAATAATATTAATAATCATCACTTAATAGACATTTAATATCACTCGATAATCCCTTTAGCTCCACGAGAAAAATGAGGAATGATTCGTTTAGAGGTGGATCGACGGCAGCTGCCAGTTTGGACTGTTTAAAACGGTCTTCATTACTCAGAGGTCACTAGGACAAACTTACAGAGAGTCAGAACTCAGGAGCCCTATAACTTTCTGCAGATTTAAAAACGGATTTATCGCTCTTAAATCTTTTTCCACCAAATAACTAAAAATGTATCTTGAAATTAGAAAACATTTTAATATTGATCCATTTGGCAGTGTAGGACCCACAAACACTCTATCTTTCCTTTGTTTGTTCTTTCCTTCATTCTTTCTTTCTCTTTTTTTTCTAACTATCTTATTCACTTCCCTCGTATTCTCTATTTAACACACACAAACACACACACACACAAAACACACACACACAAACTACACACAAACACACTATACTGGTGGAATTACTCACTCCTCATAAACCAACAATGTTTAGACAAGCGACCACATTTAGGAAATGAAGTTCATTTTATGGGAAAATGTCTACGTGCATTCAACTTTAATGTGCTTGGCCATTTTTGTGCTGCTAATTTAGACTTCAGGAACAAAAGCTGAATTTACAAATAAGAAACCACGAATAACTGGAACTTCAAAGTGTTACTAAAGTAGTAGTAAACTGTGAATTCCTCATTTAGAAAACATTGTACATGCAGGCATATGCACTAGTAAGCTATTCATGAAAAGTAATATATATATATAAATAACATATTTAGTTCATAAGAACATTTATAAAGTGTAAGATGATTATTTAAAAACGATTTACAATGTGTTAATAATGCTTTGTAAACACACAAATAATGCTGCAATTCATGATTAGGTCAAGTAGTTAGAAAGCATTAGTTACGTCTTTTGTGTGAGCTTATCTAAAGTGTGGTTTATCTGTGCCTTACTTGGTACATAGTTTTTAAACCAAGCAACCAAAGAACATCCCTTCCCTCTCGGCTCCCTCCCTCTCAACGTTTCTTCGACATTGTCAAGTGTTGTATTTCAAGCACCTGTGATTGACAGGCAAGATGGATTTCCCCGAACCAATCTGGGAAGACATGCCCTGATTGGTCAGAAATCACCCGGGAGCAGCCACACACTACGTCCGTGTCTGCTCAACAGCTTTTCAGAGTAATGTTGTGACACAGTAGTATAGGACATACTACAGCAGAAGTGGTGCAGAGGTAAATGATATCTGAAGACTCAGAAGTGTCTGTGTTGGTGCGACGGCTTCAACACAAGACCCCCACAGTCCTTAGGCCCCTCGTTAGCTGGCGGCCTTACACATGTTTTTATTCCCTGACAAACTGCAGGAGGTCAATTGCTGCCAAATTACCAGCTTTGGCTGGGAAAACAGCACACAGATAATTAGGTCACTCTGCACGATTAGGTTTTCTGAAAAACAGTCCGAGAGACGACTTAGATGGCTTCAATGCTGCAATTAGTGTGTGTGTGAGTGAGAGAGAGAGAGAGAGAGAGAAAGAGAGAGAGAGAGGGAGAGGGGAGGGAGAGAGAGAGAGACACACACACACATACACACACCCACACACACAGGAAGAAAGAGCAGGGGAGTAGCTAGCATGCTACTTGGTGCTTAGGAGACAGTAGAAACAGGAGACAGTAGAAACACGGTGATTTTACTTTTGAGAAACAGCTGTATAGCGTTCTGATATTCTCACCCTTGACTGGGTATTCCTTCGTTACAGAGTAATTGTGAAAATCTGTCAAAAGTATGTCAAACCTAGTGAATTGGGCAATACACTTTTTGAGGAAGACATAACAAATGATGCACTATTCAAATATACCAAAGTTGGTGTACAAACAAGGACACCTGTCTGAAGAATATGAAAATGATATGAAAAACATGAGGAATGTCTGCCTGATAGCTTGGAAAGCAAGGTGTATACACATGGACTATCAAATAACTTTATTATACCCTTCATTTTTTCAGAAGACTTCAACCCGCCTTTGAATTGAATTTGAATAATTGCTGGAAGTATTTCCTTTGATTTATTTGAAGAATTAAACCAAGGTTTCTTTAACTGTAAGCATTGCAAAGAGAGTTTAAGAAACAATTGCAATTCAAATTGGAAAAAAAATTATTTGTGTTCAGGTTTCAGCCAAAAAGAGTAAAGAGTCAAACACTTTTGATGCTAAATACATAAATGATGATGCAAATATATGGTAATACCAACAATACCACATACCAACACTAATTTAACTTAATTTGCCATCACTTCATTGGTAGCACTTTAGAATAACTGCAACTTTGAAGCATTAATATTAGTCTTAGTGAATTCATAGTGAAATCATCCTTTATAAAGCCTTGTTCATACATGAATAGCGAGTAAGCAATTAAAAATAAGTTAAACATGATTAATAAGTTAATTAGATATTAGGAGAGCTATTTAATACTTGTTTTAACAAATAAATGTAGCAACTTTAATACTGCTTTATAAAAAATGTATGATGCTAAACCATGCTGAATCATTTTATCATGATTCGGTAATTAGATAGTATAATTTAAGTATTTTGTGTGAGCTCAGCTGAAGTGAGGACTGATGTTTTTAGCCTTTTGTGTGTTCATTAAGTGTTGTTCAGCATGTGTGGAATTTATATTATTATTATTGACTTACAAAACATTGTTTTTTCTGTTTGGTTAAATCAATAAGTATGTGTACGGTTGTGGTTGTGTATGTGGATTTCTGTATATGTGTCTACATTTGTGTGTACGGACAAACAGGTGTTAATGAATAATGATTTAATTTTAATGATAATGTCAGAATTCCCAAGTGTTTAGGTTCAGGGTTACACATACTTTGACATACATGCACATCCCAATGAATACTCACCATTCTTCCTGGAAGATTTACAGTACCGATAAATATAATTATTTCCAAAATCCTCTGTCCCCTATGCAGCACTTTAAAGTTGACCTCCCCGTTCAAATGATATTCTAGAATATAGTTATCCCCTAAAGACAACCAGAGGAAGGTACTTGATTGCTAGAAAATGTAATATGGAATGTTAAAGTAGACTTGCAAAAAAGGCATGTATGATAGGAACTAGGAAAGAGGTAAACAAAGAAGAGATAAAGGAACAGACACAGAATAATCGAAGTCTGTGTGTGTGTGTGTGTGTGTGGGTGTGCGTGTGTGTGTGTGTCTATATCTGAGTATTTATGTGTGTATGTGTGTGTGTGTGTGTCTATATATATGAGTATATTTGTGTGTGTATGTGTGTGTGTGTGTGTGTGTCTATCTATATGTCACTATAAGTGTATCTGTGTGTGTGTGTGGGTGGGAGAGCATGCGTTCAGACATTAGCATACAAAGCATTAAGTTGAATCTCTTGTATACTAGCTGCACACTCAATGTATACCCAAATCTCCAAATCCAGCACGCTGGTAACATTTTCCCTCTTCCCTCTGATCTTTTCCTCCCAATTATCTTTTCTTACTTCTGTTCTTTATTTCTTCCCACCTTAGACTGTCAAGCATACACCAGCTTTTTACTTCACCTTCATGATCTTCATTTTCATCGTCTCCTCTTAACATTTTTCTTTTACTGTTCCTTTTCCCTCCAGTCACACCCTTTTTTATTTTTGCTCATTAAACACAAGCCATCTCACATTCGGAATGCTTGCTTCGCCCTCCATTGTGACTGTGTTGTGTGTCGTGTGTGTGTGTGTGTGCGTGTTTCCCCCTTGCCTGTTGCCCATATATGGGAGAGCTGATGATGGCTTTATCTCGGTAGCCAGTGAATAAATTAGGTTTCTTGTCTAGAGTACTTTGAGCATTTCATGAAGCTATTTCTATGACATTCTTTCTGAAGAATTCAACCCGCCTTTGAATTGAATTTGAATAATTGCAGGAAGTATTTCCTTTGATTTATTTGAAGAATTCAACCAAGGTTTCTTTAACTGTAAGCGTTGCAAAGAGAGTTTAAGAAACAATTGCAATTCAAATTGAAAATAAGAAATTTATTTGGGGCAAACAATTAATTTAATTGTTTAGTTTATATTGCAAAGCTTCTAATATAAATATATATATATATATAAAAAAAATCTGAACTGCATATAATGAATTAATTGCAGTCGGTAGCAAACGATAAACTAGCTTTCACGGTGACCCTGTTATCTCTGAGGATCTGTAGTGTATAATCCATAGGTAAATATGGATTCATATGGAGAGCGATGATTGTAGCCACATTGGTTTTTGTGTTAATCCTCGCCGCCTGAGTAGAGACAGAGATGCAAACACAGTTATCTGCTTCACATACATCACTCAGCCGCAGGCGAGCAGCACCGCACTCTTGGGCTGACCATTAACCATGCATGTGCAAGCTTCCAAACACACACACACACACACAAAACGAAGCAGTTCAAACATACGCACGGCTGCATGCCCAAAAGCTTGCGTGCATCTTTGTGACCGTGAAAAGTAAGATCACATAATGGGAGGGGGGGGGGGGGGATTGTGATGGGGAAAGAATGCAGGAGCTACGAAATAAACGCACACGCTATGAATACACACACACACACACACACACACACACACACACACACACAAACAGCTAAGAGTCTGTCTTTAGCTATCACTTGTGTCCAGGCAACCCGATGACCCTGGGGTCAAAGAAGGCAAATCGACCCCCCACCACCACCGTGACCTCTGTTATGGTGAGTGAAAAAGGGTGGCCGCATGGGATATATATATATTTATCATATGAATATATAATTACTAACCATAACTAATTAGTTTATTTGCAAATGTACATTTTTCATTGTTTCTTTTTTTCTTTGGTGCATGCTGAAATAATACTACTATTAATCTATAATACTGCTATTAATACACTTTTGTTTACACTTTGTATATGTATACCAGAAAGGGCAAACACACACAGAAAGCACGCGCGCACACACACACACACACACACACACACACACACACACACACACACACACACACATGCACAATCACATACAGGCACTAATCCAATCACTCACAATGCTACACCTGCTGTTACCTGGGTTACAGGCAGGTGGTTTCCCCACATCATAGCTAGACGGCCCTTCAGCAGAGTAGAGCAGAAGGAAACAGAGGGTGGTATAGAGGAAGAGAATGGCCATGAATAAGGACATTGTTTAGGTTCAGGTGCACACTGGGCACATGTTCAGGCGTTAGGGATCCCACACAGTTTCAAAACAGACACAAAGGGAAAGAGAGCGACACACGTGTTATTGAATTATTTTCACCACTCACTATTGTGTGTGGAATTAAACCTTGTCATGAGGAATTCTGTTCTGCTGAATACAGTTGAGAGTAAATAAACTATCTTGCAGAAGGCCACAGCAAAAATAAATGGACTGCAATTATACTGCACATTTTCGGACCCGTGGCTACTCAAAGTGCCTCACAACCCATTCATATACACATTCATACACCGACGGCAGTGTCAGCCATGCAAGACAACAGCAAGCTCATCAGATGATCGAACCAGCAACCTTCCGGTTGCGGGTTGCTGGCTCTATCTCCTGAGCCCCTGCTGCCCTCCACATCATCCATATATAAATTAAACCGTGATGCCGCTCTGCTCACAGTTCATTCCTGTTGAAAACTTTTTCCCATCTGCAGACCAACAGGGCTAGTCAGATGGAAACAATGATAATCGTTTCTCATTGGAGACGCCATTGTTCAATTCCACTCCCAGTCGGGTCAACTCCATCGAATTGGCTGAGTTAATCTGCCTATTGTTATTCATTAAGTCTATCACTTATCGCTGCCTCATCGGTAACCTTTGACCCCTCTGTCAGAATAGATTAGTTGATTTGCTCTGATTAGGGGCCCCTACGCCCAACCCCAGGTCAAGATCATTATGGGCTAGTCTAATTACAAATGTGCCTTGTTTGATGGTTCTTGTTTATATGAGTTAATAAGTGCAAATGGTGGAGGTGATGAGGAGTTAAATGTGAAATCATAATATTTGTGAATTTGGACCATTTCTGAAAAATGCTCACAAGGAACAGTGGTTTTTCTCAAGTTTCCTTGAGAAAAAGACGATGAGATATTTGGAAAAAATATCTTATTTATAATATATATATAAATATATATTTATATGTGCACACATCTACACATGCTAATACTTAGCATGTGGAAGTGCTTCCCACCAGATATGTTGCATCCGAAAGCAAGTTAGTAACTAATATAGAAGAGAGGAGTGGCACAGAGAAGACAGAAGACTCAAACTGTTAAAAATACACCTGACATGCACACAAAGGGCACTTTTCTTACTGGGAGAAAGTGGGCACAAATTGAATATATGATGAGCTCCAGGGTTATGGAGCTCTAAATATAGAGCTCCATAACACAAGTCTCCTGCACTAATGATACCGCGGGCCGGAGATTTATTAACCCACCGCATTATTATTTAATCAAACTAC
This sequence comes from Lota lota, assembly GCA_026745465.1. Classification (NCBI taxonomy): domain Eukaryota; kingdom Metazoa; phylum Chordata; class Actinopteri; order Gadiformes; family Lotidae; genus Lota; species Lota lota. Next base: position 3,544,557 of record JACYXH010000592.1, read on the forward strand.
AAAATGATATTCATTTGTTTCTGCCTGTAATAAAATGATTCATTAGTAGGCTATCCAATTTTTCTTTATTTTTTAGGTTCATATACCTGTGAATGTGTTCTCCAGTTTGAATGCATTTCATCAAGAGTCACCAAAAAAACAACAGCTTCCTTCTTTGTCCCAGAGCTTGTGAAGTCACTTGGTATGAGCATGTTTTAAGCATTTAAGGCCCACATGTTCTTTTCATAATACAATCAACGTCGATATATGTGCACATCTGCTAGAACTGGCCGCATAGTCACCAGGAGGACTGGAGAGAATGGATAGCAACTCACCTGTGAATGCACTTAAAGGGGTGGTACGCTGAAAAAGCTGAAATGTCAGCCACCTCAAGTTCCTCTATATAGCTCCGGTAATGTGATTAGCACCAACGTCAGCCATTATATTTTGTAAGGGGGATATTGAAACAAGACGGAAAGAAATAATGTTTGCATTTTACATATTGATTCAGCAGATGTAAACCACAGGGAAGATACAAGTCAGAGCAACCTGCATTTTACAGTTATTTATAGTAATCTACAATAATTCACCAATTCCATAATCAACTGTGAAAAACAATGTTTAATGATACAGTGATAGGGAAAGTATTCAACATTAACAAACAATCAGAACTACCCGTGTTTTTCCAGGAGTTGGCCGAACTCCATATTTAGCCACAGATACAAAAGGTCCAGACATATAAACCTGAAACAAATGTGTGTAACAGTACATAATTGTCATTGACTAGGGCAGGATCAACTAGTCCGTTTTTTGGTTCATTTTATTGTAGTGTATATGTGTAAAGGATAGCCACCTCTACGGTGTAGGATTAGGACATTTATCAGACCTCAGCATCAGCTGTCTGAGGGCGTGTTGTCAGACACCGTTTTGTCCGATGCTGTCTTCTCTGCCACCGTTTTGTCTCAGGCCATGTTGTCTGACTCCGACACCATTTAGTTCGATACCATTTTGTCTGAAGTTGTTCTGTCTGACGTTGTTTTGTCTAAGGCCGTTTTGTCAGAGTCTGACACCGTTTTGAATGAGACATGATGCCGTATTGTACGACAACCCAGACCTGGCATACTTTTTCTCTGTATTCTGAACCCCTTTTGACATCAGTACGAGACCTGATGCTGAGGTCTGACAATGTTCTAATATGTGCACAGCAGCTGCAGCATACCTTCTTATGATGCACACTTAAGGAGGGTAAACAGTGCTTTAAAGAGCCCTGTAAATGAAGTAATCCGGCCACGGTCCTCCCTTTTCTTGCCCCAGGCAGGGTTTTCTGAATGTGAGAACGGTTACACGCCTTTTTTATGTTAATTCCCCCCTCTATAGCTGCTCAATAGGAACCACATGTCTTATTTGGAGAGCGCAGTGGAGTGCACCAACAGAGCAGCCTTTCACTCCCTTACTGCAGCGAGGCGGCTGCTGGCAGGCGGACTTAAGAGCCCGACGGGCAGTCCTGGCAGCGATGATCCTTGATTCGGGTCAGGCTTCGCCAGACTTCACTTTCAAAGCCTAGCAGAGATCAAGACGAGTCTAAAGGTGTTTGCATGGAGCCGTTTTCCCCCCAGACTTGTCTTTCACTTTTCTTTTGCCAACTTTATTGGCGTGAACATAGAAACAGATACATGCTAATCAGACCATCAATGAAAAGATAAGCGCAATATCAAGACAGGCCTTTCAAAAACAAAGAAATGAAGATATGAGCAAAAACAAAAATACATGGGAGCCATGTTACAAAACACTACTGCAATACTAGACCACGGAATATAACACCAACCACTAAATAGAGACCAAAGAGGAATATTAATAGTTTCATATAGACTTTTTTTTAAACCATTTACATTTTTAGAGTGACTCATTCAGGAGTCTCGGAATCCCATTGGTTAAACCATCACAATTGCAGTTGTCTCAGTTTGACTGTGTTCATGTCAAAATCATTACTCTATTGAAAAGGTCAATTGAAAAAGGTACCACAGCATTAACACCCAAGTTGTTTTTGGTCCAAACAGTTTAATTTGCGATACTGTAGCCAATTGGCCTTGGTCCATGCATGACTCCTGCATACTCCGTGAGAGTGGCCCGTGAGAGTGGCCTTACCCTGCTTTCTGAAGACGTCATTGTCCCCCCTGGGTGGCACCTGCTTGGTGATAGCAGGAACCCTCCATAAATGGCGGTAACCGGTGCCCTTTCTCCGACCTCTCCCAGGACCGCAGTTCATAATATTGTAATAATATTATAATACTAACCTAGATTTTAACAGGTAGGCACCAATTGGGCTTGAATGTAGAATTAGGTTTGATGACCTTTTCCCCTGCATGGTAACAATGATGAGGATTATTTATCAATAGAACATTTATATTATTGATAAAGCTCACAATATCCCACAGAGTGTTGTGGGAAGAGGAATAGGCCAGTAGAAGAGGCTTGTGCGCCACAAAGTGATGCAGCAATGTCCTCCAATAGCCTGCCATATCATTACGACATTTGTGCGATATGGCAAAATATATGCTAGACCTGGTACATTCCAGTTCGTATGAAAGATAAGCCACAAAACCCAGCAAGAGATGATGAAGAGGAAGATCCCTTCCCTAGTGCTGCAGGCGTGGAAGGGATACTTTTTCCACCAACACTTTGCCAACCCTTACTTTGGGTAGGCTTACCAAGATACATGTCAGTAATTGTAGTAAACAACGTGTTAAGTGTGTGGCATCAAGCTATGATTTAAGATGCTGTAAATAACAAAAACACAACTATCATTGCTGAAGTCATTTTATTTAACATAGTATTCCAAGTGCAGACGCAATACCCTTATCTTTAATCCTCTGCAGTTGAACCATGTCTCTAGAATTTCAATTGAACTTGCAGTGAACACTGCAGACAGAAACAAACTAACTAATAACTGATAAACTGTAAAAACTACGAAACTTAAGTAATAAGGAAAACAGGTGAATATAATCAGTAATGAACAATTAATACACACAGGTGACACACCCATTTTGGCACGTGCACATATCTCATTGCCCATCCATCGATATTACAGGTGAACCAATAATACTTTTTAAGTGCCATAAACAATGCCTTAATTTAAATTGTCCAATATCAAAAACAAATCCCATTCATTGTTATCTTTTCTATTTATGAACAGCATACTACAGTAGTTTGGGGCCATTGAACACAATATGGCGTCTATAAACATATAGACAACCTTATAAGAACTATCAACATCCATTCTGTGTGAACCAAGGAAGCAATTGGAAGTTGCAGTTTATTTTCCGAGAATCTAAATTGTTTAATATGATTGTTAGAATGATCTTAGCATTGGGGATCTTTAACCATTATTTGAGGTGATTTGATTATTTAGCCATTAGACTGATATACAACACCAGTGTGATTACTATTGATGCATCCCTTACATTAAACTTTTCCTAGTTCCTTAGCCACATTGGGTCTAACTGTCTGTCGATCCAGGCATTTTCGTCTCGCAGCAACTTTTGTCTCTACTCTCACTCTAATTAAATCTATAGATGTCTTTGATTATTCTTTCAACTGCCCTATTTATCTATCACGCCTATGTGTGTGTGTGTGTGTGTGTGTGTGTGTGCACGAATGCATGTGTGTGCTTGTGTGTGTGTGTGTGTGTGTGTGTGTATGTGAGCGTGTCGGTTTGTCTGGTGGCGAGAGGAGGCTCACTCTCTGCAAATGAAATTTGACTGGCTCTATTCCAGCCTTTAATGTGTTGAGTGTTTTCCCGCTCCAAAACCCATTTGCCACCGTTTTCCCTCACCACCTTCAATGCCTTAATAGCGGTCCAGAGCAGTACCTGTCCCTCAAAGAGCCAAACAACCGTATCTTGCCGTTGATATCGATGTTTCTCAATGGCTCACACCTTCACATGTTCTTGACAACAAAAATGTGAATTACAGCAAATCTTTCTCTTTTGAGTCTTTAAGAGCTCCAGAGCAGTGGAAGTATTTGGTATAGGTAAGAGGTGTAAGGATGCACTTATTGGTTCATTCTGTTCTTTCACTGAACAGAATGAAAAGAGATAGAGTTACAGAGGACGTCTAGAGCCTCGGATTACTCAGATTACCCACGAGTCCTCACTAACCACCGTCAATTTCCCTGCGCAAAACCAGAAAACAAATATCTTTTCGTCCAAATGTCTCTTCACAAAACCTAAACTACATGTTTTCCAGCTCTTGTTGTATTTCTTTGTCCTCTTTACACCCACCTGTCTCTCACTCCCTTCCTCTACCTCCTCTGACGTTTCACTAATTCATCCACTCAATCACTTTTCGACCCAGTAAAATACCGCCATGGGTCCAGCTAGCCTTCCACAAATATTGTCCAACATAAAGATGAGACATTCCTGGCCAGGCAGTTGGAGTTAGAGAATGTTTTAAAGGCCAATTTACTCCACTCATACAGCGTCTGACTGTTGTGTAACGCACAAGGACAACGGCATGCAGGACAACACGATACCTTACGATGCGGTTAACTTAACCGGCTGCATAAGGGCCAGTGTAATTATGCCCATTTTCATGTGACAATACCATCTGTAAGGGCCTGAGAGGTTGCTATTTCCTTTATCCCCCCTCATGGAAAATTATTACCAGACCAAATGACCATTTCGGAGCAAACGTAAGGCAATACTGTTTATTTAGCTCAGGTCTATATTTTTGCATTCTGTGCACTCAGCCCTCCAGAGAAAGGCAGCATAGGAGCAAACGTGTGGAGCTATATGTGACGGCAGGCTGGGATGGTTAGAATATCCATGTGTAAGTCATTTCACAGATTCATGGGAAACACACAGTTATGCATATGGTAAAGCCCTTTGCTCCAGATTCTGTGCAATTAATTTAGGGAGAAATAAAAACACAACGGCGGCAATAGCTCAATAGCATCGTATTTCAGGGGTACTTCAACTTGCTGTTTCAATGTAAAAGGACATTTTATTTTCCCAGGTAAAATGTGTGCAGCTCAGACTAGGTGTCTTCTTGGGCTGGGTAAGTGGTCATTAATAGTCATGGGTGGTGTGGGACAAACGCAGTAGTCATTTCCCCTCCTTAAGACCACCATTTAAAACTTTAGCTTTTCATTTCCACCTTAAAGCCATCTCCCACTATCATTCTCACACCCACACATCCACACACACACACATAGACTGAGAACAAATTAAGCACAGAAAACAATTAGAATGATGATTTTTGGAACTTCTAATAGTCCTCCATAGAACTTTATCGTCCACATGAGTAGTATGACTAAAAAGTGTCTATGGTTTTAAAAACCATGGCTATAAAGTTAAATTAGCAATCCAAATACAATCACTGAAGGGAATGGAAACACATTCTGAGGTGCTACATTGGTGTCCAGTCTTTTCTTCTCTGTGTTTCATGTCAATCCCTTGATGTTTCTGTGTGGCTCATCTGCTACTCTGGGATGGAGGTCTTTGTTGCATGTCTGAGCCCCAATCTCTGTAGCCTGGCTAAAATGCCGGCCATTGTTGTTTGCCTTTTTAGTGATTCCTGTCCGTTCCACTGGCTGACAATACCCTGTACCAACAACTGGGTTACTTGCTACTCTACACAGTAGGAAGAGAAGCTTTAGTAGCACAGACTGACACTGTGTTGGAGGAATTAGGCTATGTCTTTTCTTCTGGTTGTCTCATCTCCCCTACACAGTAACAAACAGACACCCACATGCACGCCCTCACACATGCACGATCACACGTACACACACACACACACATACACACAGTACTACAAGTTAGATGCACACACGTATATGAAGACACAAATGCAAGCATATTCTTGCTCCCAAACAAATTGTCGGATTTGCATCTCATTTTGCTGTCTGTGTGTGTGTGTGTGTGTGTGTGTGCGTGTGTGCATGTGTGCCTGTGTGTGTGTCTACGTCTTTTCCGAGTGTGCACGCGGTGTGTATTGTTGTTTTTTATAGTCCCCTCCTGAATACCATCGCATCACACAGAATCCCTCTCTATGTCTCTTCACTCTCTCTCTCCTTGAAAAAGGCCAGTGCTGTGGCACCAGGGAACAGATTTAGATGCACACTGACAGCTTTATACACCGGATGCCTGATACACCGGATACCCCAACCCATCTGCACTAGAAGTACGGGTGGGTGGGTGGGAGTGGGGCTTGGGAGCCACTCAGCAAAGCCTCAATGGGCGAGGAAGATCTCTCACTGTGGCGATGCTGAGGAGGCGCTAACAAAGTCCACAGTGGCCTGCCTCTATAAAACAAGATGGGGCTTTATGTGTCAAAGGGCTGCAGGAGGGAGGAGAGGGGCTGATTAGCAGGTTATGGAGAGTTCATTGGCTGTGTTAAAAACTGGAAGACCCGCTGGCTGGCATCCCAATGGGCCTGCTATAGCAGAGAGAGCCAACCTGAATAGTAGAGATCCAAGTCTTTGGAGGTTGGCAGAGGTAGAGGCCATGCCTGTATTCATGAGGCTGTGTCCCGGACACTGGACCTGAGGTAAGCGCCTTCTAGTGCAGACCCCTCGACAAAAAAGGGTACCGCACCAGCCAGACTTAAAACCAAATCCCGATTCGTGGTCGACCTTTCATTGAGAACACTTTGAAAGCATGGAGATGAATGCCCCCCTCTGAAGATTCCTGAAGGATAGCTTCAGGCTATTCCTATGTCAATGTTTAAAGAGCAACACAATGGGCTGTTTTCATGGGAGCTGAACTCAAACTGGCATGTTTTTGAACCTCAGTCTTACATCGGCCAGCAGCGCCGCCCATGTTTTGCACATGTTTAAAATCCTCCTAATTCATATTTACTCGCATTTACTCTAGGACAAAATTGTAATCTTCCAAGTGAATGTTTGGCAAAAGATGATGTAATAGAAGATATAAAAGCTGCCATCCCTCAGCATTCAATCACCTCTCTTATTCTACCTCTTTGCAGCTAGCTAGAGAATGAAGACAGGCACTAGGTAGGCTATATCTGTTAAACAAAAAAAGGCTTAATCTTCACACTTACTCACATTTATCACACTGTTGTACACTCATTAAGTTGCCAATCTTAGTTTTGGGAAGCTTTGTTTTTAATGCTTATCCAAACCCCCGATTATATCAATTTGAATATGTGGTATTGAAGTTGGATAGATCATTGGACAGATACGTCATGCAAATGCCAAAATGCCAAAGTTTGAGGGCACACAGTTAGATGTTGGACAGGTGTAGGTTGATGCCCTATTCTGGCAAGATTATTACCAAACCATGTCTGGTATTTTATTCCCATGCTAATTCATCATCAGTTAAGGATTGCCTTTCTGTGCCTGCAAATATTATGACATCTCTTACATTCTATAAAAAAATTGCCTATAAAGATAACCCAGGTACTAGCAATCTCATGTGAATTGAAATATTCTGTGATTTCTGTTTTATTTTGCAGTTTCCCCCCATAATGAAATGCTCTTATAATATATCAACGGTACCGAGGTACTTGTCATGGTCCTTTACGTCATGGTCCGATCTGTCTGTGGTCCAAGTCCATCCATGACCTCTACTGAACCCTGCTGAGCAGTGGAAGCTCTGTGAGGCTTGGAACCTTGTTTATGAACATTACTTACATGCTGTGACAATTATTGCTCATCAACTATAGGTTATGAGTTGATGTCATTACAATATGGAAACAATATAATAATAATATACGTCATGTGCAGTGCTCACTTGCTCAAACTATCTTGTGACTGCTTAGAGTTAGCATAGACAAGACAAAAATGTATTCAAATTTTTTTTACACACAATATGTAAAAAACCCTCAGGCTTTCCATCACTATTTTGTCAGTCCACCTTCCGTTTGGCTGTGCCGGTGTGACTCCTCAAGCTCCTAATAAGGAGCCTTAAGGAATAGTAAGGAATGGTATAATCCCTGATATTCCCTCCTGACCCAATGTGCCATATCTTCAATGCTGCATACAGACTGTCAGCTGGTCTGCCTGTCGTACATCCTCACCCAAGAAGCACTCGAAAGGTATAAGACCAGATGTACTTCCCCATTACCATCTGACACAATAATACCTGCCCACTGCTGATAGTTCACTGGATTTTTGCAGGCAGGCTCTGTGTGGACAAATGTCTATTCTTCCCCAGGCTTTTGACAGAACAACATGCTAAATATTAGAAAATGTTCTAAGCTGTTGAATGGCGTAGGTACAGAAAATGGTTTCCTATTATTTTATTGTCACAAACTGACATTTCAATTTTGCGCCTGCTGAGAAGACAATGACAAGACAATGGCAAATAAAATAGCGTTGGCTTTTGTTGTATACTCAAGGAAGATGAAAATGTTCCTCAAATTTTAGAATACAAAACGATGCTATAGAATAGAATGCTATTCACTTTATAAACTTTTTTCTATTGTTGCCAACAACTAACAATTAAAAATAGATAGTAAAAACACAAAAACACAAAACAATGCACATATTTAAACCTTTTAATAAGAAATAAAGAAAAACATAATTTAATTTAATACAATCTAATAATTTGTTTCTTATTCCATGCTCCAACCAATATTATAGGTTCTTTAAAAGAAAGAGTGGGTATAAAAAAAGTAAGTATGTGATTTTTGAGTTTTTTTTTTGTTATTTACATCAAGGTATGTCTTTCAGTTTTTCTGCCACCATTATAACAAAAATACTATAGGCAATCACACAAGAATAAATGCATACACTGTGTGGGTGTAGAACATAGATAACACTATGGTCATTGGAGGAAATAATCTATAGCCTATAAGAAACAGCACTATTTATACCCAATGCCTAAGCATGTACATTGTATGATTCAGCCATTTAATTCCCCTTCACTCTCCCTATCCAAGCAAACCGTCTTTGTTTGTTTTACCATCAAATATTTTGATTGTAACTTAGACTGTGAAAACACCATGTTTTGATAGATGGACGAAGGACAATTATAAAATTCCAACAGGGATTCAGCCTGTTCCCAGTCAGACTCGGCTCATTGAAACCAATGAATGTATTTGCAAAACAAAGACCAGAACTCATGTTCTAATTACCTTTTATATTATGAGGAGCCCTGGACTCAAAAATAAATAATCTGTCTTTAAAATATACAAGGCACTTGAATGTTCTCACCACCATGGTCTGCAGCTGGTGGTGAAAGTGGCATCTGCCTCATAGTAACAGTTTGGCTCTATATGGAGATGTCTTGAAGATGTTGTGGGAAACAAGCCAGGGCCTGTCAGTACTAGTCCACTGCTCTATGACTTTGTTATTTATTTTAACCAATGAGTGTCCAGTGTGGTTAGGATGAAGCAACATCCCTTGACTCCTGGTGTGTGCATGTGTGTGTGTGTGTGTGTGTGTGTGTGTGTGTGTGTGTGTGTGTGTGTGTGTGTGTGTTTGCAGGCATGAGTGTGCACATTGGAGGGTGTTTCTATGTGCATGGGCATGCATGCATGAACGTGTGTGCGTGTTTGTGCATGTTTGTGTGCATGAGTGAGTGTATGTGTGTGAGAAAGAGTGTGTGTGTTTGTGTGTTTGTGTGACTTAGTCTGTACATGTGTGCAAACAGGATTTATCTATTCAGGGCTGAGTGTTGACCAGCAAAACTCCAACACACACATACACACACACACAGATCCATTTTTAGGCACAGATACCAAAAAATATATGGCGTGCCTTCTATGTTTGACAAATACGTTTGCAGCTGTGCTCTTGTCAAGTACGTAAAACCTATAGAGAGAGCAGTGACCGTCCAGAGACTATGCTGTGTGAGACACTATGGTGTTAAGTCTTGCAGGCCGAGCCTTACATACATAGTGCATGGAAGCATGTATGTAAGCTTATAATCAGCTTAAATGCTTTGTGTGTGTGTGTGTGTGTGTGTGGAGGTGGCACAAGGTGGGCTGTGGACTGGACTGGATGTGTGTTTGCCTAATCTATAATACATTACAACACATACAACACCCTTTACATTATATTCACAGCTTTCTCTATACACTTCACACCTGCTAGATGTCCCATAGGCACCAGCTACACCTGGTTTTGTATCAAATAACAAGTGAAAGACTAATTCCTAGTCCATACAAACACATATAGAAATATGGCCCTCCAGTACGACCCTCTAACAGACACAGGGATGAAGCATGAGTAAGGCCATCATCATCATCATCATCATCATCATCATCATCATACCACAACTTGAAAGGACCTCGAAGAACTGCACCCTTGTTAAACTATATCATCATCATCATCATCATCATCAACAATCATCATCTTATTTTGTAGCAATCAAACAGTTTAATCTGCTGCTTTTGAGGGAAACCTTAACGTGCATCATTTTACTCCTTTTGTTGTTAACAAGATCTTCCAGTAAAAAATATATATTGGTGGTTAATATTTATTTACATCCATAATGACTCACTTTCATATTTCCCATTAGTCCACTCCTTCTTCATCAAACCTCTGTCGACATATCGCCATATCTTCCTCCACGATTGTTGACTGTATCTGCGTGCAAGGTCACAGAGGTCTGATTAAAATCAAGCAATGCCCCTCACCCCATGAAACATTCAACTGGGGGCTGAAAAAAACAAACAAGGGAAGACATGACTAGACTAACACTGATGATTGTCTGTGTGTATTGGTTCAAAGAAAAATACCGGTCTGAGGGATCAAACCATTGTAACCTTCTCTCCTGGCTTCACTGAAACATCCGTTACCAATATTATTTGTGAAAGGGACTTCCTTGTACAATTCATGGCAGGCGTGCTTGCTAAATGCTCTTCAGCAGAATCGGTAAAGGAAGTTATTTTAACAAATTATATTTGTAACAGATGTTATAGTCAAGCCAGGAGAGTCGGTTACAATGGTTTGATTTAACCAGATCAGTCTTTTCCTTTGAGACTGAAGGAAGAGTCAGGGTCTCTTGGGTATTATGCTCCCAGTTGCTGGAAAATCCTCCCTAGAGAGATTAAAAACATCATTCAAAATCATTAGACTGTTTTGAAATGAAGCTCAAAACCTACCTTTTAACTATTGCTTTTGAGTACATTTTATACCTTGTTATTCTTTTTATGTATTGTGTTGTTGTAATGTGCTATGTATGATGTAAAGCATATTGTGTGCCTGTGTGCATGAAATGTGCTTTATAAATGTAATTTGACTTGACGTGACTCGAAAAGATGCATGCAAATAGAGACCTAGAAATGAGACAAACACGCAGCCATTTAGCTTGCAGCCTTATCGTGTTTGGCTGAATAAATACAGATGACTGTTCCAAGCCTTGATAGAAAATGATTCAGGAATAGGAAATTGTTTGGCTCGTAGCCCCACTTGTTTCTGTATGGTTTTGCCTATTTTGTTGTGTAAAAATGATGTGGTCGTGTTTAATGCTCTATGCTGCATGCTGTGTTTTAATACCCTTGCTGTCCTGAGGAGGACTGTGGTGTACAAGAGGTGCTGCATCTCAGTGATACAAACCTGGTGAAATGAAGGTACAATTAATTCATCTATTCTTTTAAATATCCAGAGGGGATTAAGCAACCTGGAACCACAGTCAGAAACTAACATATGTATAGATCCTATTAATCTGTTCATCTAGATGTACATTTGTGCATGAAAACACACACACACACACACGCACAAATACAAATCAAACATGCACACACACTTAACAACAGGACTAAGCCCATATGTCCTTGATTCTTGAATCTTTGCCATTTGTGTGCTTGTGAATTCATGTGAATGTATAAATATATGTACGGTTTTATCTGTGCATTCACACATGTTCCCGCATGCATTTGGGAATGTGTGCCACTGCCTACTGCCATCACTAACATCCTGGTAAAGATGGAGGTGTAACAGTAAGCCTGTGCGTGTGTGTATGCGTGTGTGTATGTGGGTGTGTGTGTGTGTGTGCCAGTGTTGGTGTGTGTGTCTGTGGTAGTAGTCGGCATCCAGGAAAAGGAATTAAATATTCAGAAGGTCATTCTTCCCTCACCTTAGCTGGATATGCACCCTCCCCCCCGCCCCCCCCCAATTCCTACTTTGCTCCCTGCCAGACACTCCTTTTTTTTATCATCATACCATTCTCCATTTTTCACAGCTGTCACCGACCCCCTCCTACCGTCTTATTACAGCCTCCTTCATTATTTTCTTATCTATTACGCTGATTTGAAATGAATGGAAATGTCTTTGACTTTAAAGGATCATCATGGGCAAGCTAAAGAGTCTCATGTTCAGTCGATTCCATTTGAAAGTGCACTAAAAGACGCCTCTGTGCCGACTCAGAAATGTATCAACATTTCATTTGTTATTTTATGAAGTCATTAATTGGTTTGATTCTCGATTGAGCAGAAACTAACTTAATCCAACGTGAAGTCAAAGGGGAAAGACACACATGGTAACACATGTGTGCGTCTGCTTATCTGCTCCCTCCCTCTTGTTCTCTGCCAATCCTCCCCAGCCACCCTCAGCCTCGCTGGGGTCAAAACTGGGCTCCAGTTTGGGTCACTGGCCGCAGCTGATGTTGATGAGGGCATGGAGAGAGGGATTAACTTCAGAACATCTCTCTCCCGGAGACACCCTTCTGGCCCCTCCCGGAGACTACCCCCCTCTGGAGACCTGAAGACAGGAGGGGGGGGAGAGAGTGAAAGGTGTTAATTATAAACCCACCGGCTACAGACTCTCTATATATCTATCTACCTATCTAGCTATCCATCTATATATATATATATATATATATATATATATGTTTCTCACCCTCGCTCTCTTCTCAAGACACACATGCACACCTCTCTCTTCTCAAGACACACAAGCATGCACACGCACACACATGCGTACACACATGTACAGATACACAGACACACAGACACACACACACACACACACACACACACACACACACACACACATAGAGGCATGGCTGGAAAAAATAAGTGAGTTTGAATGCCATTAAATGTACTGAAGATGTAGTTTTACTTTGGCATGATTGGCTTGCTACAGAAATAAAATACTTTATAGCGACCTTAAAATAACATGCGCCAATCAGAAATGAATATCATGGTTGCATTCCTACATATATTGGTATAGATACCAACTATTTAAACAACTTGTGTACTTTAATCTGTGCTTAGATGATGTATATAAAATATAAATGATACAGAAACTATCAGTATTCTGCAATATAATGTATTACAAATTATATATTTATGTTATAAATAATTATTTGCACCGAACTATTTTATGTAATAGTATGTGTTATCTGAACCCCAAAAAGTACACTGCACACTGACACTGTGCTGTTAGGGGATAGTGATCCAAATAAAAATAAACAATGATGTGAGAGAAATTGGTTTGCAGGTTGCAAACAGTTACAGGACTGCAGTATCAATTTGTCATTGGTCATAATAATGGCAATAAACTCTTAGAATTGTTTACCATTTGTGTTTTTTCAATGGTAGAAAGGCTTTCTGAATCAGATGCAAATTCTTAGTTTGAGACATTACACACACACACACACAATCACACACACTTACACATACACATACACATATACACACACATGAACATAAACACACACACACACACACACACACACAGAGCAGGTGCAGACCCCGTGAAGCAGCCGTTAAGTCTAATCCAACTCATATCAATCAGCATGGTGTGAATGGCACGGAGCGCCAGTGACTGTGGCATGTTCAGCCTTTCATCTCATTTCAAATCACTGATGTAAGCCAAGAGGGACATGTGTTAGGAGAGCATATCCCGCTTTCACAAACACACACACACACACCAATACAACTGCAGTGCATGTACATAAAGACACAAAGAACACACACACACACATACACATACGTTGTTTCCATCATGTACATGATGGACATCACATGGTCAACAAAGTTTAGCATAGGTCATTTGCAGTGCTACTTGAATCATGACTATCAGCTTCAATTCTTCTCAAACACCTACGGCAAAGTGTCATGAACTGTGATCATGTTTATTTATCGCAAGAGTTCAGCAAACATTCATTCATATAAAAGGCTGAGCATGAAGGAGTACTTACGGTTGTTGTAATGATGCGTTGAGTGATGCCTATGTATGAAGCCTATCTGTGCATGCTGCGTGTGCAAATTCAGTTAAAGTCAATGGCTGTGTGGACAAAAGGCACTGCATTTATTGAGTCAGAGTCGATGTGTTCCCATCGGTCAGAGAGAAGCAGTTTCTAAATTCAAAAAGCCCAAAGGCTTCTCTATTACCACAAATCAGTGCCATGGGGTAGCATCGATGACCGCAAATGTAAAGACACCTTAAAAACACACACACACACACACACACACACACACACACACACACATACACACACACCCACGAGCACACGCACACAATCCCAATCACTTTGATGTGTACCAAAGATGACAGATGCAACTGACTGTAATCAAGGGTGAATGGGAAGATGTGACGCCTGCAGTGTAAACTATTTACTACCACTACCGTGCAGATGTCAGCGAGAAGTAATGATGGACAGGGTGGAGGAGACATGGTGGCAGCAAATGAGAAGGTGTCCAAAGACAGAAAAAAGGTTAGTTAGGATGAGGACAAAAGAGATACAAATTCAATCTAAAATGGATGTCAAACCTGTAGCGAGGAACTGATAGATGCTAGAGGTCAAGACAAGAGCATTTCCCGCCAATAGCAGTCTTGGTCTTGGCTATAGGGTTACATATTGACAGACATGAGCACACCCTCAGTCACACACACCCACGCTAGGGCTAGGAGACTCATGATTGGCTTATTGATCGCACTGAGACGGAACAATCTCAGAGGAAGGGCAGTGGTGTTTTTACAGCGCGACCTGTCTAGTCCAGGTCACTGCCAACAGACAAAACAATAGGTGACCGTACTGTACCGTTCTGCACTGTACGGCCACCATTGAAATGAAAAACAACACATTATTACAATAATGACAGATGATAGTGCTCTTCGAAGTATGCTTGATTTATTTAGTTATTGTAACGCAATACAACAACAAACTACAATCTCACTGTGGCACCATCACTGACATTCTCAACAGTTTTAAGGCTTCGATGATATTCTGAAAATGGTGTGCATCTGATTCGTCACAAGGGCATCTATTGAAATTATATAATAATATTGAATCTCAACCTGAAACCTTTGAGCAACGGTAACTATGGATTCTAAATAATCAAGATAGCTAAAGCCAAAACCACACAGCCGTGTGTGGACAGACGCAAAATATCGTTTTACAATTTCTGCTTCCAAAATAGATACGAGTCCTTTTCAAAGCAACCAAAAAGATACAGCCCCTCTACATTAACACATCTTGTGGCTTGCTTCATTAAAACAATATGATTCTATATCTTTTTTGGGACGTGCTACAAATACGAATCGAAATTCATGCTCCGTGCACATTGGGCTTACTAAGTTAACCAGATGCTTCCTCGAAATGCTGCCACATGCAAGGACAATTAGCTGCAACCTCAGACAAGCCCTCTGGTTTCCCATACAGATGTATGTAATGCCTGTTGGCCACCAGTGGACCCACCCATATCATGTGACAGAGGTACACAAACACAAGAGAGCAGAACCAGAGCGGTCTGTCTCACCACTGGTCACCACCACTGGGGCCCCCACCACCACACACACACACACACACACACACACACACACACATACACACACACACACACACACACAAACACACATACAACACACACACACACACACACTAACCCCCCATGAGATCCCACAACCAATTCACACAGATTATTGGCTAAGTGCTGAAAATGTAAGCGAGAAAGAAATGGAGGAAAAGAAAGAATGAGAAAGAGAGAGAGAAATAGAGAAAGTAAGAAAGTACGATAAAAAGAAAGAAAGAAAATAAGAAAGTGGAAAGAAAAGAAAGAAAGAATGACGGTAAGAAAGAATGAAAGAATGAGAACAAAAGAACGAATAAACTGACTTAAGAAAGAAAGAAAAGCCAAACTGTCTTCTGAATCCTTGAATCACAACTAGCACTAACAGAGCAGCAAATTTCCCAAAGAGAAACACATACTAGAAGACTTAATCTCTACCACACAAGGTCTTCAATCTGTCATTTCAAAGTTAGCTGAGGTCCCTGGTGGCAATTGGCTCCCATCCCACGGACGCAATAGACTCTGGCCGAGTCAGGTCAACATTTATGCTTCACTTTGAATATGAAAATAATATGAAATATTATATTTCAATAACACAATGTAGTGGAGGAGGGAAAGCTATCCATCTATATAAATAGTTGTGTGTGTGTGTGTGTGTGTGTGTGTGTGTGTGTGTGTGTGTGTGTGTGTGTGTGTCTGTACGTTTGTGTGTGTGTGTGTGTGTGTTATCAGTCGGAGCCCCTTACATGCGGCGGGTGCAGAGCCAGAAGCTGTAGGGGTGTGGAGGAGAAGCCGTCAGACAGACATTCCCCCCGGGATGCAGTCGGCGTGGGTTTGTGAAACACACTCCATGTGGTGGAACCGAGAGGTCACCGTTGGCCCACGTCCCGCTGCTAAGACAGAGCGTATCTCCGTCTGCCGTGACATAGAACGCTGCGTATGTTTATCCCCCACACAATAAGGTCATAGGCAGAGCTTGGGATACATTTGTTAGGCATTACCACGCCATTGGAATGAAACAACAGTTCTCCAAAACCGGCGAAACCTGCCTATCTAAATATTTGGGGTAACTGAAAGATAACCAGTGATCTCAGGGAACACATGGGATGGGTTTGGGACTGTATATTTTGTTTAGAGAGAATGGTGCAGGGATCATGGAAGGGCTACCCACTCATGACTCTTCGTAACAGAGTGAACCCTTGTTAACAGACCCTATTCAACCTAGTCAGAGATTTCCATTTCACTCGTCTTTAATAGTTTAGTCTTTTTGTCAATATGTATATATCGACAGCAAAACTAAACTGATAATTTAAAATTAAATCTTTATTTTGAGACGGAATGGGAGATTTTAGGTCACTAAGAGCAGCCTAATAAACTAGTGTGAGACCATCGCTAATACTAGATGGTGGAGTCAAGCAAAAAACAAATCTCCATATTCTATAAGTGCTTTTCTGTGTTGTTAATGCATTTGTATGATTCGTATGGTGTTGATAATAATGTTATGTTTCAAATTATATATATCATTATCACAAAGTCACAATATGCGCGTTTTCCATACATTAGGTGCAGCTTTTTTGTGTGTGTGTGTGTGTGTGTGTGTGTGTTTGTGTCTGCTCTTTTCAATTACACAACATGACCACCATCAGAATTTACCAAGGTATTACGTTTGTGTGTTTGTGTGTGTGTGTGTGTGTGTGTGTGTGTGTGTGTGTGTGTGTGTGTGTTCTTATTAATCTATTCATCCATAACTTCCCCCACCCCCATCCCCCCGCGATTATCACCCGGTGAAAAACACATCCCCAAGCCAGCATGGTGGTTGGGGAGGGGAAATACTTCAGGTCAAAAAAATGAAATATTTATTCTACAGATGCTATGACACCACTGGCTGTCTATGCCTGGCAGAGTAGAGAAAACAGCGAAACCAAAAAGGATGCAGGGAAGAATCTAGAGCAAGATGAAAAATCTCAGGAAGCGGGAGTGCAGCCATTTTTGGCCGGCATGTGGGAAGGAATCTTTAATTAGAATGTGTTGAGAGATCAGAGTTTCCCTCAGAGCTATCGAAACGCGCTTTTTCATGTTTATATAATGCATATGCATGGAATGGAGCAATCAGTTGAAACCAGATACCTTGTTCCACAGAGTCAAGCTCATATACCACAAGGCTTTTCTTCCCCCTATCCCCCCGACCAATTGCGCTAAAACAAATGGTTGACGACCTTTGCTCTGATCTGGAGTAGTCACGCATGTGGCCAAGATGTGACTACTGGAATGAACAGTGCTTATACATCTACAGGCCACGGTCATGATGAAATGAAATCATGCAAAGTCTTGTCATTTCCCACCATGATGTCGTTGGCAAAACCCAAGTGGGAAATCATCTCAGTCCTTATTTTAAAAGGATATTGCATGGGAGAAAGGTGAATACCTCAATCAAGTGATGTTTCTGATGTGCCCCACCCATGGGTGCATGGAGGAGCTCATAGGGGCGCCGTGTGAACATTCACTCTTCTCCCTATACCCCCGCTGAGAGCTCGGCCAGCAACATTAGATTCCGATCCTGGCTGACGTCATCAGCGATCACAGATTATAAACCCTGCCCTCCTCCCCTCATCTGAAACGCTATGATGCTGGATTACAGGTTTTTCTACTGCCCAGTAAGCTATGTAGACGAATCAGGACAAAAAATTATGCTTGGGTTTCCTAAATAATGAATCAGTCTATGATACTTCCTTATCGCCCCAATGAAAAGAAAGACGTATTATCTTCAAAAGGGTTTTTTAAATGCCTTCCTGATTGCTGCTTTTGCTCGCTACCCCGAGCTGAATGGGGAATATCAACGGGGAGACAGTACTTCTCTCAAGCGCTTTATATTCTATTCCCAGTGATGTAATATGCAAATCAACCAGGGTTAACTAAAAGTCAGAAACACACACACACACACACACACACACACACACAGAAACTTTCATTTAGTTTCTGTCAGTCCCAGTTTATTGTGGATGTAGCGTTCAGTACCCAGGCCCTTCCCTCTGAATGATTGTGGTGAATTTGAATCCCAGGACGAGTTTCGGACATTTGCTTCACAATAAGGGTACATTAATTAACCATTAATTAACATTAGTTAATGCAGTAATACACATTTACAAATAGTTAATTAACAGTAAACTAATAGTCTAGTATATATTATTAGAGTATATATATAATCATTTACTAATGATGCTCATGTCACCTAATGGTGTTCATGTTAACTACGCTATTAATTCATACATTATTTAATAGGGTAAGGGCTAATCTAACTCTAATCCACTAACCCTAAACCACTATGCTAATTATATTTAATAATGCTTATTACTTTTTAGTTGATCTAGTTGGATGTAGTGCATGTGCAGCTTGACATAACAGACCAATTTGCAAATGCATATTAGTTTGGAACAGTTCATTTTCGATTTCCAAGGGGCGTTATCAACGGTCGCAAACCAAAAGGCCTCTGGATGCAATTGGATGTACCTACAACCAATCAGAGCAACGAAATGAGTGACACATCAGCTGCAGCAATCTTGGTTGTTTATGGAAATGCCTCAACGGCACTCCCATGGGTGGCTCCTCTGTACATTCATCGTATTATACCTGTATATTAGATAACCTATTGTGATTGGCCTGACCTAAGCTAGGTCAGCTGGAAATCTGTCCCAACGGACAGGGCCAGACGTATATGCTAGAGTCAATAAAACATGAGCTCGCAGATTCGTCTGTGTGCACCAGTTTAAAACCAAGAGCTAGCTTAGCACTCAGCGCCAAGAGATAGCCTCAGTGTCTCTTGGTGATGTGTTCAGCCCACCTACACCAATGCATTGTTGCACAAGTGGCTGCAAAGCTTAATTTATGTAGGTTGACAGAATAGATAAGAGTCTTTGAGGAGTATGCACAGGGAACCAATTTGTACTGATGTGCTAATATGAAGACAAAGTACCGTCATTTGAGCGTGGGGATTTGCGCAGGCTTGTTCTTCCCATATCCAGGCTTTTCTGTCTGCTTTGCCTTATCCGATTATTTATCTCCCATTCTTTGTTTCCCAGGTGCAAAGGCTCTGTCAAAAACATACAAAAAGGTGTTGCTGTTTTTCCAACTTCAGTTTTCTGCAGTGTGACAGAGGATCATTCTTAGTTGTCCAGCTTTTTTTTTAAAGATGTAATTAAGTTTATATTTTCACCTGCAGTCTGGAGTCACCTCCTCGCAGAATAGGGTATGAATGGTACCCCCTGGCTAATGATGTAATAGAGAGAGAGAGAGAGAGAGAGAGAGAGAGAGAGAGAGAGAGAGAGAGAGAGAGAGAGAGAGAGAGAGATAAAGATAGAGGTCATTTAGAAATATGTGATCTGGTCCATTGTTGTGTCGGTGCTTGACGTCATTCGTCGACCCAATCAGTAATTGGCCGCATCAAATAAAAAGACCACTGAAAAGTCCTGCTCACAATACCAAGGATGCCTCGGTTGGTAACTTGGAGCTACTTATTAATAGAGATATCTCATGATATGTTTTGGCCTTAGGATGAACGAGAAATGGCAGACACAGCACATATTTACAAGTGTTAAAATTTCTGAACAACTTGGCAGTTTAAGTGTATAAATAAATCATATATTTATAAAAAAATCTCTTCCGTCATTCAGGAATCTGCTTCAATGATTGTGGCTTCGTGAGACTATTTTATATAAAAATTGTGTTTACTGTCCGTTTAGCCTGTTTTATATGTAATTTAATTGTTCCATATATTTATATAATGCATCTTCATATTATCAAAAATGTTATTGCCTAATATCTTATCTTATTCAATTAATATGAATGGGGTTGTGTCAAGAACAAAAGCGCACGTCTCAAAAATATGTGGTCTGCGTCATCGCGACCCTGAAAGACGGTTCTTTACTGAGCGATCTCCAAGGATGTTCTTGCAAGACCATGAGTCCTTCCTCGTCCAATCTCGGCATTAAGAAACCACTTTATCAATGGCAGAAAAGAGGCAATAGAAGTGTAAAGTTGGGCAGGGCTGATAGGGGATCACAGAGCTATTAACCCCAAACAAGCTGCAGAGGAATCAGCAGATGGCAGGGGATGGTGTGAGGGTTTGGTCAGATTAGCCTCTGAGCACTAGCCCACACATGGACGTCCTCCCTAGGTTGGTGTCCACGTGTGTATGTGGGTTTGTGCATGCATGCGTGTGTGATTGTGTGTCTGTGTGTGTGTCTGTGTGTTGTGTGTTTGAGATTAGAATATGTGTGTGTGTGTTTACTGTCTGTGTGTGCATGCTGGTGTGTGAGTTTGTTTCAATATGTGTGTATATGTGAGTGCTTGGATATGTGTGTGTGTGTGTGTGCACATACGTGAGATGTGTCTGTGCGCGCGCATGCTTGTGTGCGTGCGTGTGTGCATGCTTGTGTGTGCATGCATGTGTGTGTGTGTATTTGTGTGTGTGTGTGTATGTGTTCGTGTGTCCATGCGTGCAGGTGTGCGTGCACACAAATATACACAATAGTCGGTTCTTAGCTCTTGGTACTTGTGTCCTTTCCAGTGGCCAACAAATGCCTCAGCCAGCCAATCATCATGTGTGATGATTTTATTAGAGCCATGAAATACAAATGACTGAAAAATATCTTCATTGTGTTTTCTTTGGCATAGCCTAACCCAACCGTTAAGTATTAGATTAGGGATGCTGAGGTAGAAAGGGTGAGTTCAGTCTCTGCAACTCTCTCTCTAATGACAATACTAATTCAAGCAATATGATTTGACTTAGCGGGGGTA
>JACYXH010000592.1:3571026-3588526 GCA_026745465.1 Lota lota
TATAATTGCACCCTGTCTGCCACTAATTAACATATATAATCCCATTACAAGAAGGATTAATACTGCTTCACACTTCAGTTGCACATAAATAATGTGTGTGAATGTACGTGCATGTGTGTGTGTGTGTGTGTATGTGTGTGTGTGTGAGCGTGTGGTGTGTGTGTGCCCGTGTGCATGTGTGTGTGTGTGAGCATGTGTGTGAGCGTGTGTGTGTGTGTGTGTGTCTGTGAGTGTATGTGTTTGTGGGGGGGGGGGGGGGGGGGGGTATCTGGTCTATGGGGTCATTTATGTAAGTTGGTGTCGCAATGTTGTTATCTCCTCAGGGACAAAGCAAGACAGGACACACACACTCACAGACACAGACACACACACACACACACACACACAGTGACACAAGATTTCAGTCTTTTCCATAGAGACATTTCCCCCAATGTCACAGTTAAGGTGAGAAACAATGGTTCGCTTCGCCTGTGAGTGGAGGATGACATCCCACACACACACACACACACACACACACACACACACACACACACACACAAAGACACACACACAGCATTATTGTACTCAGCTACAATGGCGGGCCAAGGCACAAGCATAAGCAGGACGAGGCAAACATACAAGCCTGAATCTCTCGGTCAATAATGTAGTTGTTGCTACACAGAAAGTCCCCCCCCACCCCCTCCACTGTGATGACTGCTTCCATCATCTCTGACCCCTTACACAAGGCCTGTTTCAATGTGCTTTCATTCGTCACATTACAATGCCCTCGCACCCTTAACATCACCTTCACCTCACCTTTCCCAGGGGTGTATTTATGAAAATGCCATTTTATGAATATGCAAGTTGTTTCCTTTGAATGAGGCCTCTTGTACTGCATCACCAAGGCCATCTCTCTTGACCTGAAAATCAGCCGCTGCAGAGTGTCTAGCCATTGCAGAGAAACAGCTCTCTCGTGATCAAACATGGCCACTACCCGGCCAATCGTCAATGTTACAGTTGAGGGACATTTTGCAGTGCAACATCTCACTTTGGTTTGTGTAGAAAAATGGTGCTGTGGTGACATGATTAAGATGGGTGGGGGTGGGGGGGGGGGGGGGTTGGAGTCTATTCTTTCACCCTCCCAGTGGTCATCTACTGGTCAGTATTCAAGGCGGCGCTCTCGATCTAATGGCAGATGTTGGGGGGGATTTTGTGTGCTTGTCAGCCGGAGATACAGAGCCAGAGTTGGCAGGGAGAGAGAGAAAGGTTCAGAGGCCCTGTCTGTGCCTCCTCCCCCATCCCCTCCCCCCACACCCACCACACCCCCCACATCACCACTTCCCATCACTTGGGCCCATCGTTTGACAGGGCTAGGGGAGAAATGTGACAAGCGGGGAGACGCAGACAGATTCCCGCGTGACAGTGACCACGACTGAGATCCACACACCCAAAGGGCCGTTTACGTCCCTGCTGTTTAGATCCCCCGGCACATGTGCTGAGACGGTGACAAAGTACCCGCAGTACACCCACAAAACCCGAGATGCACCGACTTTCACATGTCAGTAAAGCCCTCGTTGATTCAAGTGGTCATTTTGTGTTTGGCCGTTCTTAAGAAAAAGGCCAACCCTCAAATAGGGGAATTGAGTTCTGGTTCTTCTGGAGGCAACTGTAGTGTATTAAATACAGGGTAGGGATCTAAGTATAGACAGAGGTACAATACCAAAACTAAAATAGGGTAGTGTATCAGAGTGTATCTTGATTTCGAAATAATCAAGAAACAAAACCCACACAAAACAGGTCAGTTATTTTAAGTAAAAATAGAAACGCAGCATGTCTGGAATTGTGTTGTAATATATTGAATAATAAACAAAACATCTGAATATGCAGCAGCAGATGTGCACACCTGAATAAGAGCATGATAGGATGAATGCATAAATGTGACATTCTGATTGGCTGTGGTTGGCGAGGTTCTTAAGGGTTAACAGGGAAAATGTACTCGTTACCTAGAGGTCATTCTGGTGTCCTCCAAAAAAACAACCAACATCACTGCTGTCTACAACCCCTGAGGGGGGGGGGGGGGGGGGGGGGGGGGGACTCTGACCTCCAGGAGATCACCACAGAGCCAAGAGAGAACGGTGGATCTCCCCAGTGACAAGTTCCCCTCTGTAAATCAAAAGGTGGGTATGGTGGATTCACTGCCAATCGACTTCGATGGGGAGAGCCATAGGCATAACGCACCGCAAGCCCTGCTGTCTGCATAGAAATGATGTGCAGTGCTGTGCAGGGGCCTTGGCATAGGGATTGCATAACAGTTCATGCATAAAACATCAACTCTCACAAATGCCTGTGTCAACACAAACACAGGCGGCCAGACATATGGTGTCGCCCATGTTTGTCCATCTTTCGCTAATGACTCTCACAGCCCATAAACCGAGAGGATCATATTAGAGCTTGTGTGTTGTGTTGTGTGTGCGTGCGTGCGTGCGTGCGTGCGTGTGTGTGTGTGTATGTCTGGAATGGTGCGCACAGCGGTGTTTGGGGATTGTGTGCATGGATCTCCTCTTCGTTACCGTTTCCTTCGTCTACCTTCTCTCTTCCCACTCCCTCTCTCTCTTGGCTCTCCTCCCTCTCTCCTCTCTCCATACCGTCAACCAGGAGTGTAGGTCCAGACTGCACCTCCTCATTAGGAACATTTGCTGGGAGGGGAGAGACTGGATTATCACGTTGTTTGTGTCTGTGTCTGTGGTTCCAAGGGGGATACTGATTGAGGAGCGGTGGGAAGCGGGGTGGAATGGATGTAAACACATGGCTTAATGATCAAACCGGGTTCAGTTTTGACACGATGTACAATGTAACCACGGGGAGCAATGTTAACCTAACGAGTTTGCCATGTCGTTTTTGAGGGAGTACCTGTGTCGTGTGGGTGCAATTTTTTTAAATTAATCCAAAGGACATGAGGAGTTCTGCAGAACTGTGGGCTAAATTAATTCAAAAAAGGTGTGTGTATTTGTGTGTGTGTGTGTGTGTGTGTGTGTGTGTGTGTGTGTGTGTGTGTGAGTGTGTGAGAGAGCGAGAGAGAGAGTGTGTATTCATTAAGTGGTCCAAACTTCAAAGCAGAAGTATAATGGCCAAAATGTGTATAATAATGAAAACTCTCTCAATAGAAGATGATTTCTGGAATAATTATGGGCTCGGTGGGGAAAATTATATATATATTTTTTAATACAGACCCAAAATCCTCACTGTCCTCGATTTCACCTCGCCAACATGTTATTTTTTTCCCCCTGTCTCTTTTCACTTCCTCGTTATACCTGGCTAATCCTAGACACTGTCAGCATTTTCATAAACCAGACACAGAGATAGAACGAGAGAAGAGAGATGGAGAGAGGAGAGAGGGAGGAGAGCCAAGAGAGAGAGAGAGAGAGAGAGAGAGCAACCGAGCTAGGAAAAAGAGAAAGCGGGAATGACGGAAGTGGGAGACAGAGCGAGGGAGGGAAGGGAAAGAGAGAGAGATAGAAAGAGAGAGAGAGAGAGAAAGAGAGCAAGAGACAGAACGAGAAGCGAGAGAGAGAGAAAGAAAGAGAGAGAGAAGCAAGAGAGAGAGAGAAAGAGAGAGAAGCGAGAGAGAGAGAGAGAAGCGAGAGAGAGAGAGAGAGAGAGAGAGAGAGAGAGAGAGAGAGAGAGAGAGAGAGAGAGAGAGAGAGAGAGAGAGAGAGAGAGAGAGAGAGAGAGAGAGAGAGAGAAATAGGAGGAGTAGGTAAAGCTGGAGAGATAAAGAGACATGCAGAGGCAGCGGATGTGCTCTGTGGATTATGTGAGCGGCACACACGCATACGCAAACTTGCTCCTTCCCATACGGGAGCATGCCGGATGGATCTCTGATTAATTAGCCTGCTGGCTTATCAGGGTGATCAGGAGTTCAGCAGCAGCAAAGTTTTCTGGAAGATAAAACAGCCTTGTTGTTGTTGTTTTATGGCTGGCAGAGGATTTATATTGGCTTAATGAACACAGAGGCGAAAAGGGTTTTTAATTTGAGGGTGTGTGTCGTGGCTACAGGAGGCCAACAGAGAATGATGTGAGGGGTGGTGCTTAGGTGCTTAAGATTAATTGCTTTGCCCATTTCCTCTCACTTTCTAGCCATCCAATTTCTTATCTCAGGCAGCGGATGGAAATTGCTTCCCACACTCACGGTGAATCATTAAATGCTTCATATTAGAGTTTGCAATGATTGTTTCATAGTGAGTGTGTATCTGAGGTTTCTTTCTTTCTTTCTTTAGACAGGACGGATGGGATGACACCCCAGTTATGAACACTGTTGCTTCACTTATGGTGCTGATCAGTATTGCACGGAACCCAACTGGGGCACTCCTTTGTTAAATTAGTTTTTCTTGTTTGGATGTTCTCCGTGCTTTTACATAGAACATGGAAGTAAAGCATCTGATGCTCAGTGAGCCTATAAATAAATGATGGGGAGTATGGGGCATTTGAGGGGAATGGAATATGGGGTGGGCTGGGTGGGGGGTTGGCTTGGCCTCAGTCGCATGCAGGGTGAGCAAATAATTTTTTGCCTATATCACAGTTATGCCAAACCGCTGTCCTGGGACTCTTGCCTAGGTAAATACAGGGGGAATGAATGAACTGAGATCCCAGGTCATTTTGAGTTGGGAGGTGAATCGTTGACTCACCCTTGCCAGAACACAGACTTGTGCTGTAATAATGCTGTTAAAATGCAATCCCGTTGAATTACAGGAGGTATGGTAGACGATCGGACAAAACGTTGTTATCTGGACAAGAGATGGACGAGGGGGCTTTGGAATCCACTGGCTCTTTAATACCCCAATGTGCTCGCCAATAGTTTGGATTCCTTCACTTCACCATCAACATTTCCTCCGGCTGTCTGGCAAAACAACCCTGTTTGCCAGCAAAACAGAGAAAAACTTCAACCTTACTGATTCACCTCTATGAAGGAGGAATGTTGGCAGTGGAACCCAGTGGGGAGGAGAGATGAGGTGAGAGGGGGAGAGGTAGAGCGAGAAAAATAAAGAAAATGAGATAAATAGACTCAGACCATTGTTTCATAGAGAGAATGGTACATAGGTAGACATGTATCCAATAAGGCCATTCAGTCAGTATAGATTTTACTGCCACATCTGACATCTTTTGATTTTGTTTTTGCCTTGAGTGAAGTCTGTGTTTATTGTATATGTTTGCTTGGCAATTATTTTTGTTTGTTTTGCTTGCTTCTTATCGACTTTTGGCAGCCTACAATGGTTCACATGGCAACTCTGCCAGGCCACTTTGTCGACACACCATGCTCACTGTTATGGACCAGCAGGACAATCTGGAGGAGATTATTATGAGGGCCATCCGGGAGCACAACTGTCCAGAACCTCAAAAGATACACCTTGTGTATTGCGTGGGAAACATTAAGTGGTCCGAACTGAAAGGCTAAAATCTGTATAAAGAAAACCTCTCAACAGACGATTGCTGGAATAATGATGGGCTTGGTGCCCATCATTCAATTCAAGATATCATTTTAAAATCCCCTTCTCTTTTCGTTTCCTTCTACACCTGGCTACATGGCTACACAACCTCAAGAACCTGTTCAGGACCTCATGAAAAAGGGAAGATAAACCTTTTTTGTCCTGGTAAGTTCAAAAATCCTATGCAGGTCAATGGGATTCAACTATCATCGTAGTCCTGGGGGTGGTGCAACCCTCGGCTGTTATTTACTAATATAAGAAAGTAATATTTATATAAGAATATAGCCATGTGTTGTGGTTCCCCTTTAAACAGCGAACAATTATCCTTTATCTAGTCCACTGATATTCCATTACACTACAGTCTCTTGGCAGCTTCGAGGAGTTTCCAAGTTCCTTCTGGTTATAACCTGCAGGGCTGCTGGTGGTCTTTGGGGTAGAAGCATCATGGCTGGCGAGGCTAACCGCCTCCACAAGTTCGTGAGAAAGACCAGCAGTGTTTTTGGACTTTAAGTTGGACAGTCTGGAAGACTTGGCAGAGAGAAGGATGGGAGGAAAGTTCAACGGCATTTTGGAAAACCCCTTCGACGAGCTGAAGCTGATGAGCATTATCTTCAGCCTCAGGCTCATCCTGACGGATCCCGGGCACCATCAGAATGTTCAGTAGCAGGGATCCCTCCAACCGCCATCTTCCAATCCATTGTGCTCAACCCCTATCCTGCACACCTACCCTGCATGTTGCACACTACGTCTGGGTTTACCTGTTCTTCCCTGCATGGAGTACATAGGACCGGATACTGAATGCTTACTTTAAGCACTAGCATAATTTACCATATAAGAATGGTTCACCTCTACTATAATGATGTTGACATTCCAATTTGTTATTCAAATTAAATGTATACTGCTCATAGTATGTTTGTACGTTCTCTTTTCTTTCTATTATTTCACTGTCAGTAATTTGGCTGTTGTGTCACCCAAATTCCCCATCTGGAATTAATAAAGCATATCTGATTGTGAGTGGGGAAATCCTGTTCAAATACTGATAAGACAAACCACTCACCATTGCTTAGGCCTTCATTGACTCCATCCTAGTCCATTCCACCTGGGCCCGAATGCAACCATTATGAGAAGATTTCAACCCATTTCCACTCACTATCCCTTTTTCTTGGGCTGCCAATAGGTCAACCCTAACACTAATTTGTATTGGAGCTGTATGGGCCGATATGTCAGTTGTCCTGTTTTAGTTGGCATCTACAGCAGTCCAACCATAAGCTGTAAACCTGACCAACCCAAATTTGCAGATATACTGTATATGAGGTTGCCTCATATAAATATATATATGTATTCTCAACATGGGAATCATCTGTCTTTCTACTGCATGTATGCAGAGTGGTGTTTGTGTGAAATATTTTGTCCCTGGTTGACTACTTCCCCATTACACAACAGGAAAGAATTGTTAACACATTGCTCACTGTTTTGCTTCTACATGAAAGCAAATCAAGAGAGCCACTATCTTCACCAAAGATCAGCCCGCACAGTGTTTGCAAGATGGTCCAAAAGACTCTTTGTGCACCCAGGACAAAGGAGACACGGTTCACACAACTTTTTGGAAGGGGTAATGGCTGCTCTGAAGTGTCTTAGAACGTCACCTCCTGAGTCACCAGCTCCTTGATTCATAGACGTGCAGCCCACACAGTGTAGCGCTTCTTGGATACTCTTCAGGTGCATGGGCATATACTTTTATTCGCCAACTGGCTGTGCTATGGACAAGACAAGCCCTGCTGTCCAGCGGTCTTAATTCCTGGATCAATTTGTTCAAACAGCAGCATCTGGTCAATGCTGTAGAAATATTATGAATATAAGGAACACATATCAGTGTGGTTAATCTTATGGGTTAGTTGAATAATAATTGTTGGCTAGGTATAGCATCTCCTAAAGAGGAATGTTAATGAAACATGACCATAATCACAAAACTTTTAGCTTCAACTTCCACAGAAGCCTTTACAGTCCAACAAATTGCATCTCAATGTAAAAATGAGAATGAGGGAAGGAGCTGATGTACACACACCACCAAAAATTACCAGGAACACTCCTTCCTCCTACAACAAACAGGTTGAGAGAAATGCAGAAATGTAATGTGTGCACAATAATTACTTAAAATGCAATGAAAGCTGGCAAGTCACGTAATCTCAATAATTCATAGATCTTTCCAGCACCAGGCCAGCCTTCAAAACGCCCCTTGCTGTCAGAGTTGCTATTGTGAGACTTTGCTGACCTCATCTGGCAAGGGATTGGTGGAGAGGCGGAGACACCGAGAGACCACCCACCCACAACAGCATTTCCAATTGGACAATCCATCACTTTGTCCAATTGTAAATCAGCATTTTGAGTCAGAGAAATTAAATGGCCTATTTTTTGGAAGGAACATTTTTAGGCATATTTGTCTGTATGTTTGCGTGGGTTTAAGTGTGAGGCTGAAATTGGGATTGAAAATTGCTGATCGCTTTCTGTTAAATAAAAACCAGCAAGCCCACAGCAGGCTGTCAGCTTGGCAATGCCACCCACTCTGACAGCAGACTACTGTAGTTAAAGCCCAGTCTGAGGACACCATGGGAGAGAAAACAGTCTCTGTGTGTTCAAATGTGTACATGACTGTTTGTTTGTGTATGTGTGTGTGTGTGTGTGTGTGTGTGTGTGTGTGTGTGTGTGTGTGTGTGTGTGTGTGTGTGTGTGTGCATGTGTGAATGCGCGTGTGTGTGTGTGTGTGTTTGTGTGTGTGAGCAATCAGTGCGAGTTGTCGATTCAAGTTTTGGTTACGTTTTCTTGGTTTGTGTCCATGTGTGCTTAACGACATACATAAGCGGCAGGCATCACAGTGCATGCACACAATGTTTTATGAACATAAGTGTGAGGGACAGAGCGCAAAGAGTGTGCTTTTTCCCTGGATGTGCAAGAGAGCGCTGGCTCATCCGAGGTTGTCTGAAGGCAGGTGGAGGATTAGGGCCGGGGTACTTCAAAGCAAAGCTTGCGCCAAAGCAGTTGGAGGCTAAATTCGCTTTGTGTTAAAACGAAAGAGAGAAAAAAGACAACTGTAGACAAACTACAAAGTCCACATGAAACAGAGTTGATTTCACCCATCTCTTTGAGGAATATGCAAAATTCAGGACGATAGAGCTTCACTTTTAAGCATTAATTCCGTCCGAAATGTTTGTAATCGTACCAATACATGAATACAAAATACATATCATGAAGAAGTAAAACTGAATGACTCGGCATGTAGCCTGGATGAAATATCATCCCAGGCTAGAGACTAGTGAATGCTTGAGACGGCCATGCAGGGCAAGACTGCGGTAGGGACCACAGGACAGATGAGTCTTAGCCGTAAATCACCAGAGAAACCGGACCACTGTAGTAATGGTTGTGTGAGGAGTGCCCTGCATCTGGAGACTTCACATCAGTCTGCCACTCACATACATCACATACGCACACACACACATACACACACAAACAAACACACACCTATTGATTGGTTGTCCTGACTGGTGGAGACCTTGCTACACTCGTCCTGCACAAATACAGACCAAAATAGAGACCAAAATAACCACCTAAATAAATGATATTGGGGTGGGAAAAATAGATATGCTTTAGCATCTCAGCTCAATAGTTAAAATATTGTAAGACATTTTTTTTTAACACCTTCACCACATTCAAGACACAAGAAGTTAGATATTTTGAGAAAAAAGGTTTCTGCTGTTTATTTAATATATCATATTATAATATGATGTAATATAATATATAATATATTAACTATTAAATATATAATATAATATATATTTATATATTTATATATAAATATATATACATATATGAATATATACATATATAAAAATCAATTATCATATGAAAAAGGATTATACGAAAATCTATTAACATGATTTTCTTTCTGCCCTTAATAGAATTTTACAGTAAAATATATATATAAATTATATACTAAAATCAATACATTGACAACAATTACTTTACTTTGCATTGCTTAAACCTAAAAAAAAACCTTAACAAATATGCAAACTTTTTATTTATTCGTTGTTTGCAATGAATCTGCTGTAGAAAACAAAAATCCCATAGATAGCATTCAATTGACAATTAAAAAATTAGGCTTTTGTTTTTCACTCAAGTATGAAATCAGACAAATGTGTGGCTGTACCTTGGCATCCTCCGTGCCGGGTAAACACTGCATGTGCCCAAACAGATCAAATATCAGTCAGAGATTCCCCTGTCAGTTTGCCTCCTTGTATTCCATGCTTTGCTTCCCTTATGGCTTTCGGGAACAATGACTGGAAAGTTCTCTGTGCAGGAAACTATCCCTGGCCCCGGAAAAGCTCCCATAATTAGGCCGGAATTGGGATGAAAGGGAGTGGAGTGGGGGGGGGGGAAGAGAAAGAGAGAGAGAGAGAGAGAGAGAGAGAGAGAGAGAGAGAGAGAGAGAGAGAGAGAGAGAGAGAGAGAGAGAGAGAGAGAGAGAGAGAGAGAGAGAGAGAGAGAGAGAGAGAGAGAGAGAGAGAGAGAGAGAGAGAGAGACCAATAGAGAGCCGTCTGTACAAGCGTTAGCATTACACTGGCAGCAGTGTTTGAAGAGGAGCCAAGGGCCTACAGGCCGCAGAGAGGGCTGCTACAGCTTTCAAAGTAACAGCGCTAAACCTGAGTACTGGACAAACACATAACTATTACTGCATAAACTAACTATTACTGATTAAATAGTTAGTTTGTAACAAACTATTACATCCTTTATATCAGTAAGAATACACTTTAACATGTTAATATCTGCTCTCTGTAAATGTATCTACAATTATGAAATTATGAGTTTGTGTGTTTCATGTGCTCATGAATGTAAGGAGTGGTTTTAGCTTTGCATGACTTCATCTTGAACTAATTAAGTCATTTAAAATGATATATGGTAAGGCTGTAGTGGATTTGGATGAAAAAGGTACATAAAGATTTAGATTTCAATTATTTCAAAATTCTGAACACAAAATATAATGTAACAAATGCAGATTCTATGCTTTTAGCTGCATGTGTAGTAGGCTGCCGCTGCTCTGTTCCAGTCTTGACACAGCTAGCCAGTCCTAAAGCAATCTGACAGATCAGTCATCAATCATTTCCTTTCATGTTAGGCCCCAGAATGAGGGACATCAAT
This sequence comes from Lota lota, assembly GCA_026745465.1. Taxonomy (NCBI): domain Eukaryota; kingdom Metazoa; phylum Chordata; class Actinopteri; order Gadiformes; family Lotidae; genus Lota; species Lota lota. The sequence continues at coordinate 3,581,680 of JACYXH010000592.1, forward strand.
GGGATTTACTGTATTTTCTGTGTTCACACACAGGAACGTGACAAGCCACAGTACAGTAGTTAGTTTACTGTACACCCCAACACGGTGCAATACGACAAACTGTAAACCAGGCTTGCTAACTAATTATGTGTTTTTTATATTTCACATTTTGCCCCGGAAATGTCAAATCTAAGGAGAAAATATGTATTGAATACCAGTGATCTTTTGTTGAAATGTTTGATATAGTAATGAGGTTTATAGATTACAGCAGTGTGGGGGCCAACAACATCTCCATCAGAGCAGTCTGTCCCATCATTGGGTTGTAGCGTGATACGTACGTTGTTTACCTTCCTGTTAATCATACACACATGTTTGTGATGTCATTCAAACGGGTCAAAATTCCCCAATGAAATGAAATGCTGTAGGATTAGGTGAAAAACACATGCGATATATATGCCGAAGAGAATGTTCATTTAAAATACACACTTTTGTTTACGCTTTACCCACTTAGTTAACGTAAATGTACATGTGTCACACATGTGACACATGTGACACACAAATGAGCACTGAAAAGGGTTTTTAAAACCAAATAATGAAGTGGAACTTTTGATTTCTTTCCTGAGTACCTCATTTGAATTGACAGTTCAGGATGTGTCCGTAGAAGATTAGATGGAAAAACACATTCTTCAAATGCCATGTGACAGAGCGGCGATAACGTATCCAAAAGCAACTGAGCCCGATATGAAAACTAATAGCTGCAGATGTCACCACATCTCAGTCTCTATCAGCAGGTAGGCAGTGCTAATCTGTTCACCGATTCAGGCAGGGCAAAGACTGGAACGATTAGATTTGACTGCAGGTCAGGGGGCAATTTGGGGGGTCACTCTTGGGTCAACCGTGTTGTCCAATAAAACAGCGGGACCCCCCACCCTAGACCCCGGTGGTTCCCTGGCAACGGCCCCCACCCCTCACGCAGGGCCGTGGACTAAACAGAACAGCCAAGCCAACAGTGATTAAGGGCAACTGGGTTCCGTTCTCGTTCCATCAGCTTCATTCATGTGGTTCCTGTGGTTGAGTTTGGATGAATTAACGGGAACAATAAGCAGAGCAATGGAAAATCACCCACATTTTGGCAACATTGGAGCATAATGACACAGAGCATTAAGGTTGCACACTGGTTTTATGTGCACCTTTTATGGCAGAAGCATGCAATCAAAATGATTGAATATTATTTATTTATTTTATTTGGTCTTTTTCAAGCCATACTTTTAGGTACAGCGTCATTATATTTTGATTATTTAATCCAATAAAATAATATAAAAATACAAATATTTCAAACACAAATATTTATGTATTTAATTATGTAATTATTTAAACAAATAAGTGAAAAGAATATATTTGTACAAGGTCCTAAGAAACCTGAACAGCATATTTCAATAGTAACTGTGTGTGTTCACGTTTATCCACAATGCAATTTTGGCTTTATATGTCACTGCAATCATTTAATATGAGCTGTTTATATTACAGGTTGCTACATTGATTAAAGCCATGCGGCTTTATCGAGTTGTTAAAAAACAACATTATTTTATACATGAACATGACCTAATAAACTACCCTAAAGAGTACTGCATTAAGAGATTGCTTAAAAATGGATAGTCACGGACACAATGGTGTGTAGTATTCAATGCACTATTGCATTTTTACTTTTTATATCAACCTCATAGTACCAGGACAATAATCTGTTGAAGCAAGTACCTGACGGCAAATACAATTTCAACAAAATGCAACTAACCAAAGCAGACAAACGATTGCTCCATTACAGCAGATGGCCAATCCACAATACACCATCCCAGACAGCGATGCACTTCCACAGGTTAAAAAACAGCATCGCATCCCATCTATCCCAGTCAGCGTCTCCAGATCACTGGACAAAGGGTTGTGTTTCCTCATCATCTGTGGAGAATATTATTAAAATGAGTACACAATTTGCCTTGTCTGCATTTATAGGACATCATAATTTGCTCGGTTGGTTATCAAATATTTGGGTTTCTCACTGCTTGTTTTGACCTTCATACTTGCTTTTAGACTATATATACTTTGTGTGTGTGTGTTTGTGTGTGTGTTTGTGTGTGAGAGAGAGCATTTGTAATTGGGCCAACTCCCCAACCCCCTAAGGTAAAAAAATAAATAATGAACTTGCCAATACGTCCTGTTCCATGTTTCCCTGTCTTCCTCCCACCACAGAGCGCCTGCATTGTGTGTGCAGCATGCATGTATGTGTATGTATGTATATGCATGTGTGTTGGTGGGCACACACCTTATAATGAAGCCATATGGCCTGTCTGTTAGTATGCGAGGTGCCAGCCACTGGAAGATGTGATGCTGGCGAGGGGCTGTGAGCTGAGACGTGAGTGGCATGCTTATTTTCTTCCTTTACTTTGTGTACCATCTCCACTGCTGTATTCTCGTATCCTCCTTCAGTCTACTCTCAACCTTTCTTGCTCAAATTGGGCATATGAGACCCTGTTGTCTCTCCCTTACCTCTTTTTTTTTTCTTGTCTCGCAATAAGATTCAAACATTGAAAGTGTTGGGCTTTCTCCGCGTGTTCTCTGCAAAGCCTGCGAGAGCTAGCAAGCAAGCGAGCGTTTGGAAGGAGAGAAGGGAGACTAGCCTGACCTAAATTTACATGTTAGGGAGGAATCTGGATGACAGCTCATGAAGAAAGGAGACAGAGTGAGAGAAAGGGAGAGTGTGTGCGTGAGAGACAGAGTGAGAGAGAGAGAGAGGGAGAACGAGAGAGAGAGAGACGGAGAGAGACAGAGAGGGACAGCGAAAGACATGTAAGGAACTGTTTACCTTCAGAAAATAATGCAGCAGAAAGTGAGTGATGATGTTGTTGATGTATAGAGAGAGGGTGAGAGAAAGAGAGAGGTAGAGAGAAAGAGGTCTTAGTTTTGTTTAAGATTTCTGCATATAGTGTTGTTTTTGTGCACTTAATCTTAAACTTTATAACAATGAAATCATAGCCATTAGATAAGGTATAATTTAAGCTCTATCATTTAAGATATGGTGCATATATTATTCTATAGAACCAGACATTGAGAATATTGTTTTGTATTACTATTTTACAGAATGACTTAACAAACAAATTAAATTATTATATAGAACAAACTAACTTTCTGATCTCTGTTAATGTGTATGTTACGTTACTCACTGTTTACTTAAGTGTCCTGAATATGTAAAATATTAAACTAATCATATATTTGCCTTATGTTTTCATTATTAAAATGTATACAAATCTTCAAGAAAGAATAATAAAAATTGTATATATTCTTTCAAATGCAGAAACTGGCTAAATAATTAAAAAATGAATAGGCCTATCATGTGTAGCCTAAACATTGTCAGATTTATTTTGAAGATTCAAAAGTAAAAATAAATAAAAGTTGTGCTTTTAAACAAGTATAAATTGTTTTGTTTCCCTAACATGACATCATTTACATCAACATGATGATCTTTGATAAAATTGTTGTACTTTTGAGTGGTAGATAATATTTTCTTCTATTTGTTATGAAGTCAAATATAATTCTTAACAGTCAGGTCATTTACATTTCACATCCTTTAGCTTTCATGTATTTCATCAACGTCAACACAAGAGGTTGCTTCACCATTGTTGGAAAGTTGAACATTTTAATTAAAATAATTAAGTCCACAACTATCTGCCAATAAAGAAACCCAAAATGAATTAATCAAAAGAAATACATGAAATTAACAAATTTAGCTCTGTCATTCAGAACGTAAATACAATTATTTGATTTATACACACTATTTTTCCCATGTTTCGATTTTTAAGAGAAAACACATGTGCTCCAATTACAGTAATTATTCATGGCAAAGCTTTATCTCAGTATAATCGTTCTTTTTATTTCATTAGGCCTAGGTTTTCAACTCCTATGTCTATTTACTCTCATCCATTTGTGATACATACATGGCGTGCTGAGGAGATGGACCACTTCCCTATGCATGAGTGTGAGATGAGGGCTTTGCTACTGAGTCTCTGGCTCAGCTGAGCTTCTAGGCATGTTCACATATGTATGTATCTATGTGTATGTATCTATGTGTGTGTGTGTGTGTGTGTGTGTGTGTGTGTGTGTGTGTGTGTGTGTGTGTGTGTGTGTGTGTGTGTGTGTGTGTGTGTGTGTGTGTGTGTGTGTGTGTGTGTGTGTGTAAGTTTTTTGTGACCATACATCAATGCGTGCATGCAGTTCCTTCACAGATGCGACTTGGCCATATCATGTGAGACAGAAATGGTACAACCACCACACAAGAAAGTATATCATTCTCAACAACTAAGTTGGAAGTGAAAGAACCATGTCTCACATAGCCACAACTCAACCAGATGTATTTGCACAAGCGTGTGTGTGTGTGTGTGTGTGTGTTTTTATGGTTGTATGTTGGGACTTACTAGTTGGAAATAGTCTGTCATGTATTGTCTTGGACTTGCATAGGGTGGTGAGGAGTGAGGGGATGTGTCTCAGAAAGTGAGGCTTTTCCACTGCGTGGAAGCAGGGCAGGGCCTTGCGTGATCAAAAAACCACCACAGAAACTATGAAGCTAAATCCCTCACTGCTTGGCCTTTAAAAATGCAGGAGGTGAACACAGGCAGAAGAAAGGAAGGTAAATGTATAAATTATGGAGTAAAAAAAAGTATGCTTCAACAGGGTGGAGAGACTATCCCCCCCCCCCCCCCCCCCACACACACACACACACACACACACACACACACACACACACACACAGGAGCCCGTACACACATACTGTACATACACTCACACACACACACATAAGCACACACATGCAGGCATGCATGCATGCATGCATGCACACACACACACACACACACACACACACACACACACACAAACAAAGGTTGGGCAAAAAACGTTACCGTGCGAAAGAGGACCAGGCCAACATGGTGTAACGGCGGTATAGGCATGTTAAATATTTTTTACATTATCACTGTCATTATTGAGACAACATAGAAATCCCAGTAGCTGGATGCAAGCGAGAAATAAAACGTAGATACATACTGTGTGTTAAAGAACATATTTAAAATGTCTGGATAAAAAATGCTTTCAAATTGTTGTTTTTTGTTAAAAGAAATTACAATACATACATTAAAACTAATTAAATCACAATATATGAAAACGGTTATTCACAAAAATGCAATTAATGTTTTTTGTTTAGTAAATGTTCTGTTTATGTTTAGTATTGTAATTCAGAATTAAGTAAATGTATGAACCAATTATGGTTAATGATAAAGATCATTCTGTTACATTACATTATTATTTTCTCGTCATACAAATGTTTTACATTTTATACATGTATTAGTCACATGCATTTTTTTCAGTTGAATGAAAAGTTATATATTAGTTCTTTAAATTGCATAGCCTAAAAAAATTGATATATATCTTATCTTATAGCTATAAGATATTATATGTATACATGTGTATGTTGCCATGGAAAGAGTCAAGAATAAAAGTTCTGAAATCTTCACATTCTGTAGTGTACAACATGATTAAACAGGTAAAGAAAATCGGTAAATGTATATATAACTTTGTATATCTTTTTTTTTCCTAGTGAACTTGGATAAGCATTGTGGAAACGTTTTCCAGAATCTAAAACTTATATGTATAACTGTGGTAATTTCTGTAAAGTCAAAGCATTTTTTGGTTTGATCTGGGCATTCAAACACAGAAACATGCAATTTGGGCCCAGTACTGTCCCGTTGGTTTTAAGAAAGTACTAAATGACTAAAGTAAATATAAATCTATTTTAAGATGAAATGGGAATTATAATAACTATGTTGTTTTAGTTGATATTATTTAGGATTTGGATTTCACTGAACAACCACCCACTTCTACTAAAGCCTGGTTAATGGGGTGATATACAATGTTTATTATTATGCACATGTATGCAATATGTCCATTGCAATGTTTCCAGTGTCCCATACACTGGAAACATAAAACAATAAATAATTACATATAGTATATAATATTTGTTTCTTCTATTAAACCACCAAACAGAATAAATATGTATCACTCTTTCCATCAACTATTATCATGTGTACGTTTATCTGTCCATCTGGTGAAGTCCACTGCAACAGAGAGGTCTTATTCCACTCTTGCGTCTTTTTACTTGTGCATGATGACTAGACTACACTAATACTTTTTATATAGAAAAAGAAGACTGCAAAGATTGGAGCCATCGTAGGGATCTAATGATTTTCCTATTACTGAATATTTATTTGATAACTGACACTTTTTTAGTAATTCAGCCTTTATCCAAAACCCACTTACATGTTGAGAACGATCAAAGCAATCACAATTGGAGCCTCTACAAATAAAGTTCAAGTGCTGCAGAGCACAGAGAAGCCATAGCAATCTTTAATTAGTGGTAGTGCAAATAGTAACATACCATTCCACAACAATAGCACAGCTCAAGTGCATTCTAGAACACTTGAGCTGTGTGCCATATATGGAGGAGTGGGAGGAGTTTCACATCTATAAAATCTTTGGACAATACATTTCAGTGTCTTGTCTTTATTAAACGCAGCATGCCACACCCTGCTGGCTGGGTTTGGCTGGTAGAGGCGTGAGAAGCTGTGGGTGAGAAAGCTGCAGCAACAAAAAGATATTTGTTGAAAAGCCAGTGAATTAAATTACAGACATTATGTAATAATAGAGAAAAGGGGGGTGGATGGATGGATGGATGGATGGGCAGAGAACAACTGCAGCTGTTTGCCTCGCTGACTGTCAGTATTTCGTCCGCCACGAAGGCAGAAGCAGCACAATACAATCCACTTGGTTG
>JACYXH010000592.1:3593526-3661026 GCA_026745465.1 Lota lota
TTCTCGGAGGTCCCCATTGGTCGACCGCATCCTGCTTTCCTAATCACTGCAGATGTGATAAGTGGATTATCCGTCTGTTGCCCCTGATTTGCCTGTCTGATAATCATGACAGATAAATAAATAACTACACTTCCCTCTCGCTCTCTGGGGCACAGTTCAACCCCACTGAACTGCTACCCTATCTCAGGGTCCTATTTGAACTCCTGGGTCTAGCTCTGATAAGATCTCTGTGATTTTAAGTAGTAGGAAACCGAAACATAATCACTGAAGTTCTTATTTTCAATGACATTATACTTTGGAGAGTAATCGCTGCACAAACAGCAGCTAACTGTTATTTATGTCACGGTTCATAAACAGTACACGTCTGAAATGGAGCAGGGCATTAATTTAGTACAGGGGAAGATACAACTTGTGTCTGAGCATGGCGGAGGAAACGCGTAATCGTGGCTCCAAGGCCCATTTAACCACTGTTCTGCTCAGAGCTGTGCTCAATGGCAAACACAGCGTTTAATGAGCCTTCCTCACTTGTACGTTACGGCAGGAACACAACGTGATGCATCCTAGGAGGTGGTGGGGGTGGGGTGGAAGAGAGGGGTTGAGGGAAAGGTCTGGTGAATGTGAAAAGGTGTAAAGGAGGACTACCGTATTTTCCGCACTATAAGGCGCACCTTCAATGAATGGCCTATTTTAGAACTGTTTTCATATATAGGGCGCACCGGATTATAAGGCGCATAGAATAGAAGATACTGCAGTCAAACGTTTGACTGGGTTTGCGTTATGCATCCACTAGATGGAGTTCGTGTGCGGATGGAGAGATTACGTCTTTGCATAAAACGAAAGCACCAAGAAGGACCGCCTCGAAATTCATCGATGAATGAAGCGCTGTTGCCTTCATTCGAATAGTGACTGTAGAGACGCTTCTACTTGCTGCTCTCTGTTCAACAACCCACTGTTCGAGTTTGTCCTCTAACTGTGGCCATCTCGCTTTGTTCCCTCTGAAACTCTGTTTAGTCTTTTTTACTTGGCGCAGGTCATCTTCTTGCTTCCTCCACTTCCGTACCATTGATTCATTAATGTTGAATTCTCTCGCTGCTGCTCTATTCCCATATTCTACTGCGTGACCGACAGCCTTGAGCTTGAACTCTGTAAGCGTGTCTCTTGAAAGGTGCCATTTTGGGGTCTTTATACACACACAAGTGGTGTGGGACTGTGAGTAAGCACAGTACTGGTGTTTACTGACTACGGTAGCCGTAATGCTGCAAGCGGTGCAGCTTTGTAGTTTACCAGTCGTACTGAAACATTTTATTATTATTAAATTGTTTTTATTGTTTTTTCATACGGAAACATTTTGACAGAGCACCTTGATCCATATATAAGGCGCTCCGGATTATAAGGCGCACTGTCGTTTTTTGAGAAAATTAAAGGCTTTTAAGTGCGCCTTATAGTGCGGAAAATACGGTATTTATTTGGTCGCTTGGTAATGTCTGTTCTTTTACTTTGTCAAACTAATTAATTCAAAATATTTCCCAGTTCTAAGGACAATAGAAGAGCTATCTATGTAAAACCTTTGTACCTGGCATAATTTATTTATTTTTGTTCATTAGAGTGTGCATTGAAAGGGACCAGTCTACATTTACAAAGTAGACTATTCCACCACATTGTTATCATTACAGAGGTTACGCCATTCGCGTTGCCCCACACCAATTTGGGTTAAGGTTGCAGGGGTTAAGTGTGGGAAACAACTGCTCACGCACACTACTGACTCAGAGTCTCAGTTAATCGGAGAGGGTTGTATGTATTAAATGGTGTTAACCTCCTCTAATCATTAATGATCACATTTTAATGATGCTCCGGATGCCCTTATGGTCAATCACACAGTCCTAAGCATGTGTATGTTTATTACTTCATGTGATGCAAGCCCCTGATGAAGTAGCCTACATTTGTCATTAGGCAAACTAACAAACCATTTTCTCAAATTGGTACCAATTTGTGTTGTTCATGTTGACGCACCACGATATGGCAAGAGTATACTCCAAATTATACCAGAAAATGCTCTGCGTTGAAGCCAACAGATGAGATACGATATGATGTATGAAGGTAATATTATAAAGATAATATTATCTAGTAATAATATTCAAACAAAGAGGCAAATGACAAATTGCCATATAGGTGAACAAATAGAAAAGTGATTTGTATTCACCCAAGGTAATTGCATTTAATGATGTTTAGAATAATTAAGCAGAAAGGCAAATAGAATGAAAAGAAAAAAATGACAACAAATGATAGGATGTCAGTATAAGATAGCACATACATTGAGATTAAGCAGTTTTATTGAAATGACCTTGGCTAGGGAGCCTTTCCATGTTGGATGCAGGGCTGAGTATGTGAAAAATATGACATCATTATTTCTGCTGTCTCGCTTTGATGAATGTCGAGAACATCTCACCTCAATTTACTAGCGTAAACTATTGCTGTTATAGGTGAGTCTCTGTGTGTGTGTGTGTGTGTGTGCATGCCTTAGTGTGTGCACGTGTGTGTGTGTGTGTGTGTGTGTGTGTGCATGCCTCGGTGTGTGTGTGTGTGTTTAACACAGCAGATGGTAGCAATTCTGCCAAGTCTAACTAGCACAAAGCGATTATGTGTGATGATAAGTTGCATCTCAGTTGAAAGCATATTATAAGGCCTTTAATTAAAGCAGTAGTCAGGGTGGCTGACACTGCATGCCATTGGGTTCAAGGATTCCACGGGAATACGGGGGGGGGGGGGGGCTTTAGATTGCCCTCTCCTCCCCTTGGACCCACCAGGCACCACACAGTTCATATGCCTGCCACATGGCCCTGTTTTCCTTCGTTAGAGCTGTGTACACACAACATAGCCATGGTTAGCAGGGCACGTGTGCAAGCTGAGACACACGCAGGCACACACACACACACACACACACACGTGCATACGACAACCATTGTCTTGTGTGGTCGAATGTCTAGACAAAGTTCAGCCATCAGCGGTATTTACCACCATTTTGCGTTTGACAACCTTCATTAGTTAATATTGTTCAATCTGTAAAACGTGACATGATGCATAATAATTTGGACATTAAGGTTACAAGTAGTCCAATGTAGAAGGACATGATGAAGGAACAGGTTACATAATATGTACCCATGGACTATTCCTTGACACACAAGTAGGGTACTTAGAGAGATGTTCAAAGACCAGAGATTGTTTTGCAGTTGGCTGAAAAATTTATTAATGAAAATAACAATTAATGGCTCTTTGTCCAAGGCACAAAACAGCATTACAGGTACAAGAGGGCCAATTATGAATCCATGCATACACATTTTTAACGGTGTTTGTGTGCGCGTCTGTGTGATTGCAAATGCATATGTATATGCCTGCACACATGTGTGTAAGTGTATGCATGTGTGTGGCTGTAAAAGCATGTCTCTGTACCAACATGCACGCGTGTTGAGTGCACATGTGTGTCTGGCTTAGTTTGGGGGGAGATGGCAAATTAATTAACAAAACATGTTATCCAATGGATGACAGTTGACTCAGTTGGCAAACACACACAAGCTGATGATCGTTAGGAGGCTGATGCTGGGAAAGCGGTATTCCATAAAGCACCACAAATATTTAATGACATTGTAAAATGTAAGTAAAAATATATTTTGTAATGGTTACCTCACCTTCATTATCTTCGTTTAGCTTTATTTTTAGACAAGTTTAGACAAACTCACGTACGAGTGACAAGATGGAAGTTTCAGAAGACGAGTTTAACAAATGTATTTCTAAAGTGAACATTTTAGTACATGGGTTATATTTACAATCTTTCCAGGCACACTATCTAAGGACATTGGTGTCCGGACAGGACGTTTTAGCTTGTCTTCCCACCGGCTACGGGAAAAGTAGTGGTTTGTGTGTGAACTTCGGATGCCATATTTTCTATTAGACCTCTAATATGATCAGCTTCGGCAGCACTACGGTGAAGCGCTGTAGAAGAGTCTTGTTATCGTTGTACACCGTCTGTGCCTCACCGCTTATGCCAACTGGTTCCGTTAACTCTTCTACTGCAAGAGTGTACCATATGAGTTTTTAGTCCCTTCCAATCGATGGTCAACCATATCACGTTTGTTGTGGTTTCACCAGTCAGGTTGTTCCCAGGCGAGACCTATTGCGTATTACGCTCGCCTACAGATCCCCGCCCCCACTAACATGATTAGCTAAAAACTAAATTGAAGCGAAAACAAGTTAAAAGTCTCGTTCACACAGATTTGAGCTTGTCCAACTTTAGATGTTGATCTTAAGTGATGATTTGTGAGAATAGTTTCAAGACAGTTTGAGAATCAGGAAGTTCAACACTATCATTAATCATGATAACTCACAATGACAGAAACATCAAGGAAAGACAGAATGACCAACAGATAAACCAAGGGACAGACCACCAGAGGGTATAATCGAAAGACGGTAAATCGAATGCTCCCATGAGAAAGGACTTGCTGAACGATGGTGGTCATCCCAGGCAATTCTGGTGGGATTCAGCACTGAGTGAGTGGAGTGAGCTATCCAAATACCTAGAGCTGTTTGAATTACTGCTGTGCATGCATAAAAAAACAGGCCGGGGTAAATGAAGACGGATGGACCCTCACACTAGAGAAAACATTCCCCATTCAAAAGACTTCATGGCACCCTTTAACATGCCATACTTGCCTCTTGAACCTTCTTTTAACCATGTTCCCTGCCAGAGATAAATAGTCGTATCGATGTGCAGCAGATGAGCACTGTAGAAGCGAAGTTGATATTAACAGAGTGATTGATTGTTTTGGTACTAGGAAATATATTGCATCAACTGGTATATTATAAATGTTTGAGATCAAATTGCCTGTAAAGCAATAATTATCATCATCATCTCTACCATTATGGCTTTTGTTTTCAGAAATTAACTCCCCAAGTAATTTAGCTGCCTATTAGATGGAAATTATCTTGCACGTCCCAGCCAAGGACTGGTCAACATGTGTGTTGGCTCTGCTGTGTTTCTCTATCGCTATACTGGAAGACTTTATGGTCATTCATGTCCCAAGTCCTTATTTCCCATCATTTTGCTATAGAACTGCATTGTTGGAAGAGAGTAGGTGGCCCTCCTTTGCTCTTCTTCACCCTCACTCTTAAAATGGATTGTGAATGAGTACAGCAGATAAAAAGCCATGATTAGAAGTAAGGAAACCTGAATCCTAAATTCAGAGTTTAGGTTTTAGGCTTTTATGTTTAAAGAGATTATTAGGATCACTCCATCCCCAGATTTCAAATAGATTTTCAAGTATGTTTGAAGTTCATATGCCTCAATTTAATCTACCCAGTGTTTTCTGAATTAATCAGGATCAAAGAGTCCAGCGATATTTATAGAAAATTTCCAAAATCATGGATATAGTTCAGGGACATATTTGTCTTTTACATGGCATGGCACTTGACATTTTAAATATGTGTAAAGCATACTGTGTCTATGCAGGAACAAGGTATGAAAAGACTTACATATGACCTTTTTGAATGACAGCTTAAGCTGCACATTTTGTATTGAATTGTATCAAATTTAATTGATAGCATTTCCTGTTAGCCAGGAAAGGAACCATGGATGAATAACACACTTTATTAACTCCCTACTTCATAAGCAAACTTGAATCAGCCATACATATTATTTGAATGACCTTTGCTCTAAACATATGGAAGAACATTGATGACCACAAAATAAACACATTTGAAACACTGATCAACCTGCAATGGCAACGTATACGATGCCTCTCGACAATCTCTGATGACCACAATGACAGATTGACAAACACTATGTGGGGAAAACCCCCAGCTCCATCATCCTTCTTTGTGTGCGGGATAGAGGAAATATTTTTTGGGAGGGTGGGTTGTACCCAGGGAAATCTAGGCAAGGGCGAGTGTCACCCTGAGGCCTTACTGGTTTGAGAATGGATGAGGGCATTTTGGCTGTCAACAGCAGGGAGCCCTATCTAGTTTAGTCAGATGTACACTGGGGACGGTGACAACACTGGTGGTGCGGTGGTGATAGGCTTATCCAGCGCCCCCCACATATGCTCTTCCCGATGATTTGTTGTATGTGGGCTTTGTCTCATTCTACCAGGCCCCCCACCACCACCAAACGGAAATATCAATATCTTTCAGTTCCAACTCTAGTGGTGTGTATCCAACAGCGTCTGACAGCCGCAGCCTTTCACTGATTCCACTGGACATGACCGCGTTTAAGATGTTTTTATGTTTCCGCGTCAGTATTGCATATAGGGAGAGGCAGAAGGTAAGACACTTTAGGATGTCAACGAAAATAAACCTTGAGGGGGCCTCGATAAGTTGTCTACTGTCTTCCTTCACTCCATCTTCTCAAAAAAGGTGTTGTGATTGGCCCGGGGCGGGAGTCGGCTATCGCACACCGAAAACAAACGCACACCGCAGGGGTAGCTCGCAATCCACAGCCCACTCCAGAGGGTGGTTTATCAATCAATATGACCTTCCGTAGAAACAGATTCTCTCTCTCTCTCTCTCTCTCTCTCTCTCTCTCTCTCTCTCTCTCTCTCTCTCTCTCTCTCTCTCTCTCTCTCTCTCTCTCTCTCTCTCTCTCTCTCTCTCTCTCTCTCTCTCTCTCTCTCTCTCTCTCTCTCTCTCTCTCTCTCTCTCTCTCTCTCTCTCTCTCTCTCTCTCTCTCTCTCTCTCTCTCTCTCTCTCTCTCTCCTTCATGTCCTCTAGCATACATTGGACCAGCTGGGTAACCAAAGACTTCTAGCATTCACAGTGTATAGATATAGAAGCCAAGTGGTCTGTGAATATATTGATGCGCCTCAACACTCCAAACAACTGTAGATTCAGTGTAAGCAATCTGTGCTGAAAATTTTAGAATCATGGGTTTGAGTTTTGGGATCTATTTAGTCATTTTTTGGTAGCACGTTAAAGTCTGCCCACAAAAAAAAGTCTCAGGGAGGGTGAAAACAAGAAATGAATTTAAAAAGCGAATACAGGGCTCTTGGGAAATCGAGTCCGGAACGCTTTGATTTTTCCTCTCTCTGACGGCTGGCGCCCTAATTGGGTTAGGGGGGCTCGTCGAGGAAGTCGTCAGGCTTCAGGGCTTTTTATTAGCGGCTGGCCCGAGGCAAGGTCCAGTTTTTTGGCGATATGGCTACCACCTCGTCCTAAACCCCCACCCCCACCACCACCTCCTACCACTGAGAAGACGTTTAAGGGGCAGCTGTCTGATACATCAGTCCATCGCTCCTTTCTCTTTCTGATGTAATAACTTGTGTCTTTGTGGGGTCAAATAAATTTATTTTCAAGACACATTTGTTATTATCATGTTTAATTCAGAACGTCATAATCAATATGTGCCATTGGTTCTTGGGGCTATGGTGTAAAAGTGTCAAGGCACAACACTTGACAACGAATAGATAATTGCCTGAGCCACTGCTGGCCCAGATGTTGATATTTCACTAGATGTGTGCTACCCTCTGGGATGTCCACAGCAATAAGACAATGACTCGTCTGCTCTCCTCATTGTGCAAATGAAAAATCTGAAGGAGGGAAGAGATGTCACATGACACATGCTAATGGTGTCTTCAGCCATTGATGACATAGCGGTGTGTCTGTGTGTGTGTCTGTGTTGCAGTGCCCTTGTACCAGTGTGTGTGTGTGTGTGTGTGTGTGTGTGTGTGTGTGTGTGTGTGTGTGTGTGTGTGTGTGTGTGTGTGTGTGTGTGTGTGTGTGTGTGTGTGTGTGTGTGTGTGTGTGTGTGCCTGCGCATGCACATGTATGTGTGTGTCATTGTTACAATGTGTCCTTGTACCAGTGTGTTTATATACTGGTACGTGTGTGTGTGTGTGTGTGTGTGTGTGTGTGTGTGTGTGTGTGTGTGTGTGTGTGTGTGTGTGTGTGTGTGTGTGTGTGTGTGGCCATCTAAAAAGATGGCATGGTGGTGGTGGCTTCCTAGGGGAATTGAAATTAATGAGTGTAATCAGAGGCAAACATTGAGCCAGGCAAGGGCAATTAATACAAGGGGGCGAAGAGCGAGGCCCAGGGCCAGGCTAGGGCTGGGGGGCCTTCCTGGTCCCAGGCAGCGCTGAGGCTCAGGCTGTAGAGAGATGGAGGATTAAGATGCTGTGACAGACTGACTCTCAGCTACTTTGCGCGTACAGCAGATGTCCATGGACAGGGAAAAAAACACCAAGAGTCTGGCACTCGCGACGCAATCCCGACCAAACCGACCGCTTGGCCGGCGCGTGGCAACCAACACACACTGACAACGTCCCTGGCAGCGTCCTGATAACGCAATCATCTCTATTTAGTTTGAAAGCCAGAAGAGGGCCCTTTGTGAAGCCCTCCACAAATGTATGCTGTGCGGATTGTAGAAATTCAGTACAGCACCGCCAACATGAGCTGGGAAAAAAGGGACAATGAGAGAGGAGGGAAGGGGAATGGCGTGGTGGACGTGGAACAAGAGCAATGAACACAACGGCGATATACTGGAATGCATTGGCCGATGGTCTCTTGAAATGATCGTCTGAAGTCAACGTACTTGTGATAAGTGTGTGTCAAGGAAAGAGTGCTTCCGCTCAAGAAATGCCAACAGAAATAGCAGGGTTGGTTTAAATTGACGCTAATTGAGAACGCCACAAGCCAGGATATTTTCCCTCTGTCCTTGTTTGATGCTTTGGATGCTGCGTGTTCCTCAGTGGTCTTCCGTTTCCACTGTTTACATGGGATAATCATATATAACAAGAGTAAGGATACTCCTACAGAATTACAGAGGAGGGCTATTGTCCGAAAGGGAACGCTTGTCTAAAATAATACAAATGCGTACAAATTGTGTTGGAAATGAACAATGATGTCAACTTAGGCTAGCTAGTCCTGACATGGACAATGTGAGAGATGGTATAGAGGCTCTAGCCTACACTCTAAATAAAAAAAGGTGTAACCGCAACATTGAATGTGAAAGCGTATAGGCTTTGCCTGAGGAACTATGGATTGTGGTTTTTAACTTCAAACAAATGCCAAAGAGCACTGACCTCATTCCTGATCCTTCTGGGTTTTTTGTAGTTTTCTGTGTAGGATTAAAGTTTGAAGGAATTGCTTTATGAAACACTGCTGGGCTGAGAAACAATGACAGCTAAAACATTTTTTTGCATTTGACTCATGCTCATAACATTTGTCAATCAATTAGCACAAAGAAATATGCGTCCGATGCTAATTGAAACTCCTCCATGTAGGCTTATTGGTTCTTTACAGACAGCATTCAGCTATGCATTCTCCTATGCCTTCACCAAAATCAATACATTGGACTAAAGTAAAAGACAATTAAATTACTTTCTTCATCATATTTGTAATGGAGAGCAACTAATTACCTTGCTCAGATTGTGGGTCTACTCACAGATTGTGTGAGTTGGCCTACAATATGGACCAATGTAAAATGTTTGGATTTGGCCAGGGAGCAAAATGTTTTCAGTTTGGTGTAGCTAGTCCGCCCTCTTCTGGTCTCTTTAACATATAACCTAGATAACCCCTTTTTGTCACCAGTCAGATGCCTAAAGTGCTAAGATTTTAGAAAAAGGAGTTTTGTCATGGTTTTAAAATCATTTTGTGTGGGAAAGGTCTTGTTCATTGCTTTAATTAAAACAAAATGTAGCCTTTTTATCATGCATTTCTTATGTCATCTGCATGTTTTAAAATGAGGGAATTTCATGAAAGTAAAACTATATAGTCAAGGGAAAGGCTGGCAAAAAAATTATAATATCATTGTTGATGCTAACAAAAAAGAAATCTACACATTTCTGAGAGAATTTAAATTTAAACACAATATACATGGTCTTTCTCGGAAACCTTGCACCTATTCTTTACATTACTAAGAGCATTGTCACTAATGGAACTTAAATCCCCTAAATCTGTGTGTCAATGAGTAAAATGGCTTGATGTGGCAGAAATCTTACGGCCCAGTATTCTTCTAACAACTGACAAACTATTGAGCTATTATCACAAACAGGCATGCAGACTATTATAGTGGATGTTTTTTTGAGTTTGTTACTTATAAACCTTTTCAAAGGATAGGCGTGCCACCTCATGAGAAAAATACTCATAACTTGATTTTAGAGTAAAAATCCAGCAGTGTCAAACTGTTTGCAGGCATGGTTGCTGCAGTATTTTTGAACCCTTGCGACAGAGTGGCGTGCCCACAGCCAAACTACTTATTAAAATACAGAGCCACTCACAGCCATAAGGACAGAAGGCGATCAACTTATTATAATTATTTCATATTTCACATTTTGAGATCAATAGCTGAAGTGGTTTCCCCTTCCCACAACTTTGGCCTCCGTTAAGTAAAAAGTGGTCCACCCATAGTCCGAGATATTAACAATTCCAGAGGCTTTTAAATGGGTGCCAAGAATAATTCCAATGTAACACTTCGCCACAAAAACCCAAATTATTCCAGCACATTTGTTGCCCCGTTGTGCTCTTTGGCCTGGTTAATGTGATGAGTGAAACAGCCAATGCATTAAACCAATTGAAAAAGAGACCAGTATTGTCAACATCAAGCAATTTGAAGTAGTCGTATTCAAGATCATTTTAAAGTATAGCTAGGTTTTGTATATAAATATAATAAAGTATATATATATATATATAAAATATAGCATGATTTGGTGCATTTTTAATGAGCATCTGAGGAGAATAATCCTGCCAGGGCCAACCACAATTTGGACAGAACTGGTGTGGTCCTCAGTCGCCCTCTATTGGAACCTACTGAGTCCAACACAGACTCTAACTTGCATCATTGTATCTCTCTGGTGCTGAGAATTGGTTTTGCAATGTGTGTATAGCAGGCAATATATGTTTTTAAGCACATTTTGGCTGGCGCTGTTTATATGCCTGGTTTGTTCCTATATAGCCTAATGTCATTGTTGTTGTTTTTTAAGCTTGGCTGGTTGTATGCTCATCATATTCTAATACAGTCATCCATATAATATATTAAAGCTCCCGACCTAACGATTACAGTGGTTTGATTGATTAGATCAATCAATTATTATTGTTATCATCCATCATTGTTATTTGGCAAACCAATACTCAAGTTCAAGTTGACAACAACAAAACATATACACTCACAGTACATATCCAAAATATTCACAGTATATAGATGGAAGGCAGGTAAATTACACATATACCCTCTTTGTTTATCCCTTTTCTAATTCAGAATAGGTTATTTTAGGGTTTGGGTTACAAGTTTGTTTTGTCAACTAGATATTGTTAGTTTATGATAAGACTAGTCGTGTATTTCCCTCACATGAGCCGGAGCTAGGCTACTGTAACTCTACAAGTCAAAGGAGGCAGCTAAAGGAAAGCAAATGCTAACCCAGCAAACTCCCTTTCTGGATGCACAATGATGAATATGGAATTAAACAACACGTTTGAATCTGGGTAAGACAGGCAATCACCAATTTACAATATTCTTGGTGCATCCCTTTAATTTAACAGGTTACACTTATTTGAGCAATTTTCCCTTTCGAGTTAACTCTTTTCTTGTTTTCAAGTGAACAAATAAGTACCCTTGAACATTTTTATTTTTAGGTTAATTTACCCTTTAAGTTTAACCTTTACAGGAGAAACATAATAAAGATTTGCCATTCAACTCAAACATCAATACACTCGAACATTGGAAAATTGGTGTCCGGTGCATGCATGTTGTCTCCCACGGTTACACACCGATGAAGAATCAGACTCCAAGTGAGGTTTGGGTATCAAGCCCTGCTTTTCCCAAGGCATGTTCTTCATTATTGTGATCTGTTATATGAATGCATGAGCTCATTAAGCCTGGTGGTCCATTAAAAAGAGAGCTGCACCCTTCCTGGCTTTTTAATGTCCCCAAATTGTATCAAATGCTAGGCTTATTGCAAAATAACAAAAACTGAGCTGAAGTCTTGTTTTCCATACTAATCCAGGATTTGTAATTCAAAGGGTTGCTTTTTTCATTATTCTAAGTTGGTGATTATTACTTTGTGTGTTGATTATAACTTATAACAATGTGAGGCCTGACTTTTTCTTTACAATTGCCAGAAAGTACATATCGAGTACTAGGGCTGTCAACAGGACCAAATTGCTTCAACCGGCCAACATTGGTCGAGGGAACAAGTCTCAGGACTAGGGGAGGAAGAGTTTAGGGAACCATCTACTAGACAGTGGGGTCCTGCTACTGTGCAAAAGCTGAAAGAGGGGGATGACATAGAGCAATATCTTATGACCTTCGAGCAACTAACTACAGCCTATCGATGGCCGGAGGTCGACTGGGCAGAGAGGTTAGTTCCATATCTCACTGGTAAGGCCTGCGGCACATTTGTGGCAATGGCCACAGGTAACGCTTAGGACTACAGAAAGTGAAGACGGCTATCCTCAAAAAGTAGGAAATCAGCGAGGATGACTACTGCCAAAGGTTCAGAGCTCAAGACATCAGGCCAGGTGAAACGCCATGTGAACTCTATGACAGACTCGATGATCTGTTTGACAAGTGGATTCAAGAAGAAGACCAAGGGGCAGTGCTCAGAAGTTCCATCTGCTCTCCTGAGATCAAGATCTGGGTCAGGGAACTGTGGTCAAGAGAGGCATATTAAACTTGAGTGTCCATCACACAAAGCCAAGGGGGCACTTTGATGCATGTTGCTGAGGCAAGGTCTAGATGCAGAGTATGTTGGGCAGGCAGCAGATAGCAACTGTAAAAGTAAATGGGAGGCCAGCTACATCACTATTAGGCACAGGCAGTACTTTAACCGTGGTTCATCGGGATTTGGTGTGGAGGGGTATCAGTCAGGAGGGCCTAGTCTTAGAGTTTGGTATCTTTTTCCTTTTTCATCAGGACATTGTAGGTAAGGAGGTTCATATTCTCCCAGATTTGGTCCAGTCTAATCAGCCTGTTTATGTTGTAACAAGGCTACATAAGATTTAGGCTGTGCAGGACATCCAGGTAGAGGTTGCTCAGGAGACTCTAGAGGGGATGCCTTTCTTTAATGCAGAGCTCACTCCTAGTAGTACTGCTAAAGCCAAAAAGAGTAGAAGGCAGGGACTGCATGAAAAGATGTCAGGCACAATGAGGGTCTCACTAGGGGTGTCAGATTAAGGGATTTCAATCTTCCAGGTGAACTAGGTAGCTACAGAGGCAGGATAAGACATTGAGCATTGGGTTTAAGAAAGTAGACTCAGTTCAGGAAGATCATATTGCAGAAGAGGTTTCCCAAAGGGAGGTCTATGTTCTTAGAGAGGGGTGGCTATACTATCCATCTTAGGTAGATGAGACCGATCAGCTGGTGGTTCCCCAAGCTTAGTGAGCAAGCCGTGGTGTTAGGGCACAGCATACCGTGGGCGGGACACCTAGGAGCCAAGAAAACCTACGACAGGATTGTAAGGAGGTTCTATCGACCAGGTCATTATAATGAGGTTCAAGAATATTGCAGAGCAATTGTTATCCAGTGGAAAGAATGTTACAACGTTTCAGCCATTCCCCATCATGGAGGTTCCTTTCAGATGGCGAGCCATGGATTTAGTGGGGCCTTTAGAGAGGACACGGGCATGGAATAGGTTCATTCTAGTAATATCTGACTGTAACAATGTCGGTTGCTATTAGCCAACTAGGTGGCTGCCACACTCCACGTAGGTGGCTTTTATTGGGCTCCTCCAAACAAAGGACACAGGGTGGTGATGTTGAAACCCGGTTTATTGTAGAAGTTTGTAGACAATGATACATGACCTGGTGCTCCATGTTGCCATGCAGGAGATCTCCCTGAGTGTGTGTGGTGATGGCTGGTTTAACTTGTGAAGATTGATTGCTCAATACTTACTCAACAGGTGTGCAGCCTCACCCAGCCCCAGAGTACAATCAGTCTGACTCGGGCCAGGTGAGGCTGCTTAAACCAGCCATCATCCTGGAAGGCAAAGTTGGGAGGAGCCGAGGATGGCGACGCGAAGCGAGCCGGAGGGCACATGGAATTTTTTTAACTTTTTGGGTTGAATCGCGAAGCGTCAGCCAATAACAAGGGGTTTGCTCTGTCCATGTGAAACTCAATTTAAAGGTTGCCTACAACATGCAGGGCCGGTTAAAGGCGTAGGCCATATAGGCGGTCGCCTAGGGCACACAACCTTGTGGTGGGCGCTGGTCGCCCTCAAAGATTATTCTTTTTTAAATATATATTAAAATTAAAATTGCCGGGCGCCCTTCCGCATTGAGGTAACAAATTAATAAAGAAAGAAATACACTTTGTACCCCTGTTCTCACAATTCTTACTCTGCCCTGCCTG
The DNA here is from genome assembly GCA_026745465.1 of Lota lota. Lineage (NCBI taxonomy): Eukaryota > Metazoa > Chordata > Actinopteri > Gadiformes > Lotidae > Lota > Lota lota. The sequence continues at coordinate 3,607,851 of JACYXH010000592.1, forward strand.
GCCAGGTGCACTTGTACTATGCACACTTAAAGTGGGGAAGATAGGGAGGTTACCGTTTGATGCGCATCACAACAAGTCAGAGAAGATTGACATACTGATCAGTCGCAGCTCACAAAGTTCTAATTTATTTTGCACAACATGAAAATGTCCAAGCCTTCAGGTTTGCAATTCAGAAAAATAACGAAACAAGTGGAGGAAAGGAAAGCCCAATGTAGAGGTATGTCATCTTATGTTCATATTAAAATGCTGTTTAGGTGTATACGTTTAATTTGGATTAGCTAGCTAGCTGCAGTAGCAGCTACATGTTTTTGCTTGTAATAGGCTAACTTTATCTACTCTGTCTACTACTGTCCAGATGCGCTAAAGAAATATCTACAGAAGCCCCTTGTTGCTGGAGAAGGGACATCAGATCTCCCATCTTCACCACTCTGTGAAGCATGTAAGTTCAGCAAATTATTTGTGGTCTCTGTGTAATTGATAATACACACTGCTATGTTGTCATTATTATTATTATTATCATTATTATTATTATTATTATTATTGTATGTTACAGTTACACCTTGTTACTTATTAAATGTTGGTCTTCGTCAAATGATATGCAGTAGATGACAAATGGCTTAATGCTGTGGTGTAACAGTATAGATGTACTGTATGTTTAAATACAGCTGCAGGTCAAGCAATATCCAGCACTCCAGCTACCCTCAGTGAACCACAGCCTGCTGCAGGTGAGTTCTGTTAGTTGTATGTCACAGCTGCAGTTATGTAACTAATGTCAATATGCCACATTTTTGCCATAATTCTATCAAATATCCACGATCAGTTATGAACATAAGTAACTCACCCTGTACATCTGGAATGTTTTGTCCATTTGTCCACAAATGGATGCTAGGGAATCTATGTATTAGACTGAAACCATCTATGTTTATTCAAGTTGTCTACAGGACACATTAAAGCTAGAATAACTTTTTCCCATGAAACAATAATTTAAACCTAGATTCTTTACCTCTTTTTCCCTCATGTAATTGAACAGTACTGGTTAACCGTTATCTATCATTTATGCTTCAGATGTGTTTATTGCCTGGTGTTTTTTTAAATCATTGTGAATCATTACTAAAGGATTCTTAACTATATTTGCATTTATGTTTGGATTTGCTTGCAGGTGAAGGAACAACAAGCACAACATACACTGCTACTACTCTACAGCCTGCAGACACCCCATCAACTGGAACATATCCTGAAGTACCTATCAAGTCTATCAAGGCAGCGCCTATAGATCCTGCTGACTGGCCAGTCCTCTTTGATAGTGAGGACGGAGTTAGTCAGCAGAGGGCCATATCAAGTAAAATCTGACTTTACATTTCCAAAAAGAGAGGATGGGAGAAGTTGCCACCACCACTTGTACAGAAAATTTGTGAATGGAGAGAAAATCAAGAGAACCTGGGTGATGTATTCCAAGATAAACAGTCTTTACTGCTTCTGCTGCAAGCTGTTCTCACGAAACAAATACAAACGAATCAGTAATGAACTGAACATGACCACCCTGGAACGTATGGCTTTCTTACAGGGGAAGAAACTGAAATAAGTGTATCCAAATATGTGGTTGGGCCTCAGAATCACTGTCACTATTCCAGTGATAGTTGCTGCTGCAGAGAGGAGCTTCTCCAAATTGAAGCTGATTAAAACCTAACTGAGGTCTACAATGGGTCAAGAGCATCTCAATGGACTTGGACATTAATGAGCATTAATTGTGAGGTTTCTAGGCAGATATAATTTGATGACCCCATTGATGACTTTGCAGCAAGGAAGTCCAGACGTGTCAGATTTTAAGGCTATGTACCAGAGACTTGAAAGATTTTAGTTCTACATGCTAGTCTTTGGTTTTCTTTTTGGTTCAATTTGCTTCTATAGTTTATAACTTTTACATATATATGTCTTGAAACTATTTTGCACATTTTGCATCTATAATTTATAAAATATTTAAAATATGTTTGTCTTGAAACCATTTTGCTTCTATAATTTATACTTTTTTTTAAATCGATTTTTAAATAACCTCAGTCTGGTCAATTGTGTTTATATGGCTAAAACGTTTAGTTACAATTAGTTTCTTATATGGTAGATTTTCAAATAATACAGGGACTATAAGCCAATTTTGCCCTAACGATTGCTAGTGTGAACGCACCTTTTACCTTCTTTCTGAGGTATCTGACCGCAATAAAGGAAATAGACGTCTGAAAGTGTCAAAAATGTCTTAGAAATGGAAAGGATGTAACATTTACATCCTTTGATTTCCATTTCTGAGAAATCTTTCTTCAAAACTATTAAACAGTTGCATCATACGCGGATAATCATACGATAGGGAAAATAGAAAAACGAATTGGCCTATCGACCGTATATAAAATATCCGACATGAAACCTTGAGAATCGTACACAAAAAAAGCCTTACCTTTCCGGACGACCAAAACTCTAAGGTGCTTTCCACCAGCAGTGTTTTGTCACCGTTGGTTGGCATGACAATTCCCTCGTTGGCGAGGTACTTGAAAATGATATCTCGCTGCACTTTCCTCCTTTTCAGGAACTCCGCCGCATCGTTGGAGTAAGAAACAATTGCTTCCATTGCTCCTGTCATACAATGTTTCAATTACCCGAGGAGTGCGCCACAAGCTGTACACATACTTCCAAAAGTACATTGATCTCACCAGTTTCTGCTACGACCAACTTATTTGTGACTGTATCCAAAAGCGATCGTAAATCACTTTATACTGAAAAGTAAGAAATGTCTTACTTTGATAATAGACATTGTTGTGTTAGGATGTTGAATGCTAGTCACTTTAAATTACGTTTGCCATACCCTGCTTTACCATGAAATGACCCCACAAAAACAGTGGGGTTTAGGATTCCCAAGTGACTGAGTGTAGGCTTTAATTGGTTGTAATCTGCAACCTCACCGCTAGTTGCTACTAAATTCTACACACTGAATCCTTAATTATTATTTTGGGGGGAGTTGAGCCGCTGTTAAAACAATCTTTATTTCTTATTCATTTGTTGTACACCTCATTATCTTTTAATTGGATGCTGGTAGTTCATGAAGAAGCTAATCTAATTGATCTATTTGTAGCTCAAATTAAAATAGCTTTTCTCCGATTTTCTAGTCACATAATTGAATAGTTGCGGTATAAGAGGAAATGCTTTTCTTAACAGGTATAAAATGATCAGCAGAGTAGCTTAACAAATTTACAACTCTTACTTAAAGTTGTGTGCACATTGGCAAATCAGTTTGAGCTCTAACCAGTTACATGGACTTACCCTGTAGATAGTATTTTCCAAGTTTCAGCAGACTCTTCATAACATTCAAAACGTATGTTTTTGGTTTCAGATTGTTACCAGTTAGCTTTTTGCCCAGGTGCCCAGATTGGAGGGACAGCCTGATTTAACAATATCCGTAATGTATGATTCTTCTTTCATTGCTTGATATGGTGGATTGAGTGTCTCAATGTAAGAGACTGAAACAATGTTTCATACATTTATCCTCATATCTGCTTTGCAATAACTTAATCGTTTATTTCTGTACTGGTCAATATGATTGAGTCTTTGCCTCAGGATTCATTAACTTACTGAGTATTTTCTCTTAAAGAGGTGTATCCGTGATTGTTAATTCTGAAACATCGTCATGGAATGTATTTTTTATTCCTATTCAAACGGTTTCCGTTTTTGCCATCCACTTTTTCTTAAAAGATAAGGCATACATGTGACAATATTAACAAAAATAACCCCCTCGGAAATGGCATAATATCATAAACTAATGTATTCTTTGTACATTTTTCCATACACAGAACGTTTTTAAACAGGTATTGTCTTTCATTGTGCAACCCTAACCATGCGTCTCCATCATGAGACCAAGCATCCACGGGCCCGGCCTCAAAACCTCTAGATCCATATTACCATTATTATTATGATCTATATTGCTGCTGTAGCTCGTCAAAGTCACAGGTAACTGTTGGTGACATTCCTTCTGCCCCATCATGAATCCCGGGCCCTCGGACACTCAAATCGGTGAACTTTATCTTCCAGGTGTTTTCCATCGGCGAGCAGATGAGACCAAACACCTGCTCGAAGATCCCCAGGCAGCAGTCATCCCGGTGGATGGTTCCGGCCACGGCAACCAACACCAGCCCATGCGGGGAGGACATCAACCGGTGCCCGTGGGGCTCAAGGTTTGGGTTGAGGAACAGCCGCTCGTCCTTGACAAGGGCCAGGAGACGCAAGTTGACCAGGTCGGCGCCCTGGATCTGCTCCACATGTTGGTTGACCATGCTGTAGACGGGAGTGGGGATGTTTAGAATGTCAGCGCTTCTATAAACAGTTGTACAGGCAGTATCAAACAGAAGAAATGTATACATAGAGGTTGATGTTACTTTAAACCTTTGTTATTTACTGCTAGTTTACAAGTAACATTGCACTCATTTAAATAAATGTGCTGAACCCTTCTCAGAATGGTTTAGTTGATGATTATGTATAAAAATGATGGAGTATTAGGAACCATAATGAGGCAGTTTGATAGTTGGTTGTCAACATTACAACACAAAAGACAATATCTCACCAATGTAAAGATCTACTCTATCTTTCCATTGATAAGTGATATTTGATAAAAGTAATTGTTAAATAGGTGCTACAGGTTGAGAGTCTTTCAGGTTTTACATAATTTGACCTCTATGCATCTTTACACCTTTGGGACGATTTCCAAAAGACTTTTTTGGAAAGTGTAATCACGTGTACCATTGTGGTGGTTGAAATGTCAGTTTTAAAGAACTAATACACTTGTATAATATTATACCTAGATATAAGATTGAGTTTTGCATCTATCCAGAAATGTTGAGGTCCCCAGTCTTGAGGCTCCTGGCCTAAGGAGGGGTTCTGGCTGTTTAGGAGCTGAAAAAACCACCGGCAAAACTGTTCACTTGATTGCTCAACAGTTGTCTCAGCCTTTATTTCTGTGGACTGAATGTCTGGGCCTAGATGAAACAACTCCTGAAAGGCAGAAAACAGTGATGGGTCCATGAAGTGTGTCACATTGAGGATTTGAAATCATGTCATGAGTGACGTTTGTCAGCAACATGCATTGCCTTTTTGTGAACTTCTTGCTGAAGTATCTGACCGCAGTAAAGCTATTGACATTTCATTGCATTAAGTATCTAGATCTAAATTATTCATCCTCCCCCGATTGCAAAACTATGAAACAACTTTATCATACGTGAATAATTGTAAGCTATGGAGAAAAAAAAAACTAACATCCACACAATATCAAATATCCAAGACTAAATCAACTTTATAATCGTACACAAAAAGCCTCACCTTTCCAGATGACCAAAACTCTAAGGTCCTTTTCACCAGCAATGTTTTGTCAATGTTGGTTGGCATGACAATTCCCTCTTTGGCGAGGTACTTGAAAATTATATCTCGCTGCACTTTCCTCCTTTTCAATAGTTCCGCCGCATCGTTGGAGTAAGAAATAATTGCTTCCATTGCGCCTGTAATACAATGCAAAATTCATTTGAGCAGTTTGTCACACATACGTTCCAAGTAACGTCACTTGTAAAGTGATCTTACCTCGGGCAGTTTCTACTTCTATCTTCCTATTTGTGACTGTCTCAAAAAGCGATCGTAAATCACTTTCTGGCATTAAGCTCAGCAACTTTGCGCAGCCAGTGCGCTCCTTATCCGATAGTCCTGCCATCCTTACCACCACAAAATGCGTACCTCTACATGATAGTAATAGTTCGCTTTCACTTCCTGAGAACTGAAGTGTTGCGCATAGGTGTCCCACAAGCAGCGCCCTCCGTACAGGACCAAATATAGATGTCGAAAGGTTCCGTACAATGTCGCCATAGAAAACACTACACTCGATTACTCGCAATATGAATGAGGGAAGCTCGGTAGCCCATGTAGCTGTAGCAATGTTCTGTATTGAACAAAACTGCGATGATTAGGGGGTTATCAATATGTTGGTGATATCGAAATAAAGCATTGCGATTTACCATCGCTTTTTTTGCAGTCCAGCTACGCAAAGAAAGGCTGAATTAAAGGTATAAGATGTCCATTTTATTAGCATTAACGTTAGCTTGTTACAAATCAGATGAAAAGTACCCTTAGAAACACAAGTCTAAGTGTTATAGCCGAAGTGTTATAACGTTATAGCCAACTAGTGCTGATATTTAACAAACACTGTTTGTACTGCAAAGGTTTGATTGCGTTGTAATGGTTTAGTATCCAGAATTTTTTTAACGTTAATTTAGTTTTCCTTAAAGCTATGTAGGAACACTTATTAATGACCATTTACTGTTGTTGCCAATTTGGTAATGGGATGGACACACTGGAATAACATTACACTTTGAACCTCGTACAAAGTTTGAAAGTGGGTGTGGTTTATAAATGGACTAAAAGTGCTCTACCTCTCACATTGGGGCACTTCACATTGGCAAACACGTTTTGGCATGATCATTGAGGAACTACATTGCAATCGGCAAAGATTTGGGGAAACTAACTAAGACACATTGTGTCTTCAACACTAGGTCAATTTGTCAGCACTGACTGGACGCACCTTTACTCCTTGTTTTAACTTTATTATTTTCGTTTCTCCATAGGTGGGTAAATGGGAGAGTCTGAGAACAGTGCACGCGGCCGGGTAACCATATACTCTATCCAGGGTTGTCCCCACTGTGTGCAGGCCAAAGCCACTCTTGGACGTCTTGGCGTGCCGGTATGCGATGTCAATCTGGGTAAACATCCAGAGCTGCGGGCTGTGGTGAAGGAACTGACAGGGCGATGCACAGTTCCCCAAATATTCTTCAACCAAGTCCATGTAGGGGGTAATGACGACCTGCAGAAACTGGTGTGTAGGTGTAACAATAATTATTTAAAACATTATTCTATATGTTCTTAGGGACAGAGCGGTACTTCAATCTATCTAGGATACTTGAGTCATCCCCATCAACTACCTGGCTTAAGAGTAGAAATACATATTTTCAGGTTTTATAGCTCTAGCTCTGTATTTCCCTTGCAGGTAGCCTTAGCTTACCCAAGGTAACCTCATCACTATTGAGTTTATCAGCACCGTTGAAGAGCTATGTATTTACCATTGCTTTTAACTAGGCTCTGTTAAAAAGCAATGGCGAACAATGGTGCTATTTTTTTTAAAGTATTCTTGTAATTCAATATCATTCTTGGATGGTTCTGTTTAAATCCATGTGTACATTCGCAGGATCCAGAGGAGTTGCAGAAACTTGTGCACCTCGTAACAGACGAGCCAACCGGCATGCCACCGCTCCCCGACGATGACCAATCAGAAGAAGGAACATGGGAGGCTGACGGAGGTGAGATGGTTTGTAGCCAACTGTTAAACAGCATACCATCGTTAAAATGTTGCCTTAAACTATCTGCATTTGTAGAGTTGCACTGTATTGAGCCAGTAGGGTCAACATTGGAGACCTAAGGACACCCTGTTCATTCAACTCTTTGCTGAGTGAAATGTGATGATAACGGCCTGGTATGGTTGGAATGTTGGTCAAACAGACCTGTTTTTGTGTTTGGCTGTGTAGTCATCACATGTTGAGCTTCTTCATGTCTTCTCTCTGTTCCTATTTGTTCACAAAGTGCAAACGTGCTTGTGTCTACATGTTCTACGTTTTTTTTATTATTGTGTCCATGTTGGCGTCTTCCTACCATCTTAGAGTTTATGTGTGAGAAGGATGAACTGGCGAGCCTGGTAGAGGACTTCAAACGGTCAAATGTGATTGGTTCCCATAGAATGGGGCTGAGTTTGATCAAAAAGAGCTTCTTGGAGAGACAGCTGATTGACTGGCTGCAGAAAGAGAAGGGCATGGGTGAGTAAGGCTGATGTTATTAGCAACACCTGAAAATGGTGGGAACCACAATGGTTAAGGCTGTATATCCAAGTCCAATATGGACCTACATGTTGAGCAAATAAAAGTTGATCACAGTATTTTCAGTCAAATATTGCTCATTACTATGACCCAGACTAAATGGTGAGATCAGGTAATTGGCTGCACACGTAAAAGAAGCAGTGTTAGGGTGTGGATGTTATTGTGAAAGCAAAAACATGACACTCTTTTTCTTTATTTAAAGTTGTGAACTTGTTTTGAAGTAAACAAAGAAAACAAAATTTTCAACCAGTGCAATCGTTAACTACTGCAGGTGTGTGTGTGTGTGTGTGTGTGTGTGTGTGTGTGTGTGTGTGTGTGTGTGCGCGTGCATGCGCTTGTGCACACCTGCGTGTTTGTAAAAACAATAAAAGCTAGAGCCCTGGCCTGTGAGACTGGTCTAGCGTTGCTTGAGAGGAAGTACATGGTGAGCGTGGAGGGCTCTGGGAAGCGTGCGGAGGGCCGCTTCCGAGAGGGCAGCAGCAGCGGGGACGCTCTGTACAGGCTGCTGGAGCATGAGTCCCCACTTGCCCTCAATGCGGGACAGACGGCCGCCTGCAGACCCCTCCAGGGTAGGTGTGAATTAAGGGCTCAGTGATGAGAAAGGAGGCCCGATATCTCTCTCTCTGTCGCCGCCCGATATCTCTCCCTGTCGCCGCGTCTACTTTGACAACACATTGCTTCCCTATGCTAGGGCCATGTTTGCCTGGTGGCTGTGAGTGTGCTGGTGACCTTTTCTTGAAATTAAAGCTTTTTGGGTGTTGTTGGTCGCTGTCTTTCCCGGGCTAGGATTGGCATCAAACCAAGCACATCGCTAATTAAATTGCACTGCAAAGGGGCTTTTGTAATTTCGGCTTTTCCGTGTGTGTGTGTGTGTATATATGTGCGCACGTAGTTGTTTTCTCTGTGTTTCCATGCTATATTTTCTGGTATTTCAGCTATAATGAAATCTAATGATGAATGAATTGAAAGGTTGTCATTACCATTTGTTTCCAGACTACCATATGTTTGCCTTCTTGTGCCTGTGTCTGTTCATGTCACTCTCAGCTGCGGAGCTGTCTACTATTATGAGAGAGATAGTCCTCAAGCTGTTTTCTGATCATCTCTCGGCCGATGGCAAGGTAATGTGTGTGTTTGTGTATAAGACATGAGTGTACACGTTTTAGCCATGTTTATATAATTAGAATGTTATGTAGACTCTACAATTAAAGGTGCTGTAGGAACGATTTGAGACTTGAAATTAAACAACCATGTAGTCATGAGACAATCAAAATTGTCTTATATGGAGGCAGGCAAACAGTCATATGTAGTGTATATTTGACAGCCTGTCACTCACTAAAAGCTGAGGGAAGGCTATGGCATTTCTAACAAATTTCACTCAAAATATAGCTCTTTAATCATACCTACAGCACATTTTAAGATACAATTATGCTATACAATTCTAAGTTTCAATTTAGACAATGGATATGATGCATTGTCAATGCAAAATGTAAAATTTGTAAACTAAAGACGGTTAAAAAAGGAAATACATTATCCAATATGATATAACTGATGCATGCATAGTCCCAAATCGGTATTACCTTGATATGAGTTTAAATTGTGTGTGTGTGTGTGTGTGTGCAGCGTGTGGACTACAAGGCGATGAAGGTGAGCCCTCTGTTTGAGCGCTACTGCGAAATGGCGGTGCAGCTGCAGCGTGTGGAGCTGATGTCGCTGACCAGGGAGGAGAAGCTAGCCTTCTTCATCAACACCTACAACGCCCTGGTCATCCACGGCTACCTGCGCCTGGGGCCCCCCACCAGCATGTGGCAGAGATACCGGGTACAGCAGCGGCCACACTCACCTTCACTCTAGCCTCGTTTTGCTTTTGTACTTTAGTTACCCAATCATCGTAGTCTCTAGCGAGATGTGTTTAAAAAAATGTAAAGCTACTGTTGGGGGAAAAAAGTGACCTCATCCTAACACAAAACCTTATTGTTTTCTGCCGCTTGTTCTACTTCTTTTTGAGTGAGTACAGAAAGTGTGAGGGAGTAAAGAATAATTTAAGCTTTTGAAATCGAAATAGTCTTTTACTTCACTGACTGGAAGTAGCAAACTACCATTATCCCCAAGGGGGAATTACGTATCCACCTCTGTATTACGTATCCACCTATTTTTTTTACTGGTTTTCTGTTTCCATCAGTTCTTCAACTATGTGAGCTACCTGATTGGCGGAGAGGTTTTCACCCTGCAGGACATTGAGAACGGCGTCCTGAGGGGGAACAGGAAGGGCGTGGCTCAGCTCCTCAGGCCCTTCTCCAAGACAGATCCACGCCTGCAGGTATCGGCCTCTTACAACCCGTCCACACTTGCTTTATGTCATGATTTTAAGTAAAAAAAGAAAGACTTGCCAGACATAGTAGCTATATGTCTGGTGGACTGACTAGCAAGTGTATAGTAATCAGATTTATGGAGTATTTTGTTGTAGCTCTAATGATTGGTCGATTGATCGCAGAAATCCTAAAACACTTCATGACTTTACACACATCTATGTACAGTACATACTCATCACACTGCTTATTATATCAGAATGATACCACTTGCATAATTATTAGCATACTAATCCATTACTTCATACAGTAAAATACAGTGTCTTGGCTTTCCCACAAGATTGCGCTGCCAGACGCTGAGCCTCTCATTCATTTTGCCCTCAACTGTGGCGCAACGGGCTGCCCACCCATCAAGACTTACACCCCACAGGTGATCGTTCGACCACATGGGATCTGTTTAGCTGTTTTTGCTGTACATTAATTGTTTTGTTTGATATTCCTATCAAGGATGATTTAATATGGCATGAAGAAGAAGAGTACATGCTTAATCTGTCCAGTCAAACTTTTTGTTAGTTTTGTAGTCAATTAGCTACTAATACATACACCTCAAGATTGACTTATCACCTCAATAAGCTGCAGTTTGCAACCAATGTCGGTATTATATTAAAACATGCAGAAAGAATCATTGAAGGTTCACTTTTTTTAGCATCATATTGTCATTGTTTACCATTATGTTTTCACATAGGCAAACATTGATTAATGTTTACTACCCCTTTAATGCGCTTAGAAGTAAGTTAGCTCCTCATGTGACGAAGCATAAGCTGATTGAATTCATCACCAGTACTCCACAACTCTGTAGGGCATCGACAGCCAGCTACACACTGCAGCCGAAGCTTTCCTAGAGAATGACGATGGCTGTGTGGTGGATTCTGAGAAACGAGAAGTGCGACTCAGCCAGATTTTCAAGTGGTACAAGGCAGACTTTGGAGGCACAGATGAGAAGGTAACTTTCAAGTAGCACTAAACAAATGTATTTAAAGGTTTGAATATACACTTGAAGAGTCAAGTCAAAAGGGTATCGTTTAAACATTATCGTAAGGAAAGGGGAGTTAAATAAAGATCTTTAATCTCACCTGCCATGTTGTACATGTATTTGAAATAACTCTGTTTCTATTGTCTAACGGAATATACATTTTGAACACTTACTATATAAAGCATCGAGTTGTGCACTAATCCATATAAATGTTCCTACCCATGCTACAAACAACTTCCCAGCTGTTAAACTGGGTGCTGGATCATATGGGTGACTCACCCAAGAAGAGCAACTTGCAGGGCATCCTTTCTGCTGGGAAGACCAAAGTCAGCTATCTTCCTTACGATTGGAGCACCAACAGCACCCATTGAGGTGCATGCATGCAAAGTCATGCACACTTCTCAACCTCTGAATGGTGCAAAATCTGTGCATCCCAGCACCCTTTTCTGCTACACTGTAGTTCCTATGCCAGAAGATTGAGGCCTGTGTGTACATTTCTTATCCAGTGTTAAGCACGCTGTTATGCAAATACATCAAACAACTTTCCCCGGGAGAGTGCGTGTTGCCATTAATATCACCTTTTGATTATGGAGATAAGTAAACGCTTACACAATCGACGTATAGGGATACATCAACCCTTTTTCAGGATGAACAGGTAATGCTACATGTCTTCACTGTAATCCTAACCATTCAGTGATAAGTGTTACCTTCCTCTTTTTCTGTGTAATCTTATCATTTGAAACCGGGTCTTCCACTTTAAGCCAAGGGAAATCACAAATGCTGTTTTCTTTTGCAGAGATTTGGCATAGATGTTAATATATTTCTGATTTGCATGGTCAATTTTGAAAGGAAACTTTAATATCATTTATTTTTTTGTTTGTTGTGGAATATTGTAGTCTCTTGGATAAACCTTTAATGAAGTGGCTTCCTCCCTCTGATTTAACTGCAATCTCAGGTGCGAGGAGAATGTCTGAGCAGAACTTTACTATGAAATGCAACTTCAAGTACAGCGTTTTCTGTACTTGACAGAATACCACTCAAGTTCCCCACTTGCACTGTTTATTGCATGTAGCTTTGGTATGCTCTTCCTTAAATTTCCCTTTGGTGATAAATAAAGTACTCTATCAATCTATCTTGCCACAAGGCTGCACTGTTAAAGTCATGGGAAAGCATGTATTGAGAATAAGTATTGCTTTAAAATTGCACCAGGCCTGTTCAATGGTGGCCTGTAGTGGTGCTGCCTCTGCATTGCTTTGCCAGAGCCATATCTTGACCCTACTTAAGCAACACATGGCAGACCCTACTGTTGTACTAATGACTAATGATTAATATAACCCTTTGATTACATTACACCCTACATCTCAGTTCATGCATCATCTGTGCTACACATAATTAGGGAGTTAAATTGATAGTCTTGATTGATAAAACACTTGATTTTTGCTTTTCATAATCAAATGGCAACCATTTATTTCATTTTGTCTGCCAAATATAAAAAATTCACACCATGTATAATGTAAAGATCTTGTCATTTCAAATAATTGTTTTTGTAATCGCTTGGGTTTTCCAGCCTCAGTCTCAAAAAAAAGTAAAAAAAAGCAATACTTTACTGAATGAATAAAACATGCAATGAGTTGCACAACTATTGTGGTCAGTTTCCATGTGGTGTCAAACATGTTGCTGAAATTCTGCATACAGGAGTAGGTCTAATGTTTTACAGTTACTCATGCAAGTGAATTTCGTTTATTTAGACTAAAAGGGTATTTATTTAAAAAAAGTATTAAAATAAATTGATACCAAATAGTTATAATTACTAAACACCATTTGTTGTTGGGACTGCACAATGGTATCACAATAATATTTAGATATTGAACATAAAAGAGGGGAAATAAAGGTTGCTAAATCAGTAGAAACTAAATGCAAATAAATCCTGGTACAAAATATATTTTAATCTGAAATACTGCTAGCATTTACAGTTTCTATTTTAGTAAATTATTCCCATTGTTTTTATTACAGCATTCTTTCATAGACAGTTCTTGAAAGGCAATTCAAAACCAACAAAATTTAAAACCATATATATATTGCTAAAAGCCTATTGTGTTTTAGGAGATGCACTGGACATGGAGAACGTGAAAGACAATCACAACATATGTAATCTTCTATTACACATATACTTTGTGAAAATGTTTGGGAGAAACCCATACTATCACCTTTGAAGCTAATGATGGGCAAAAGGAAACTCCCACAAATACATGTACATAAAAACTATTTGGATCACTTAATAAAACAAAGCAAAGGCTGAATGGCAGGTAATGTAGTGGGCTAATACAATTAGCATTAATCTAGTATACAAATGATCACTTCTTAAATAAAACTCACATTGTTGAGTCAAATTTACAATGATTGTATATATATATATATATATATATATATATATATATATATATATATATATATATATATATATATATATATATATGATAAAGGTTAGAACAAAGACAACAAAGCATGCCGAAAAACTATCCAAATCAAATTACAATCAAATAACTTCCCCTAAAACAGAAAAGTTGTTCTGTGATTGATTAAGAAGAAATAAAAAAGATGGTAATTTAAAGAGAAAGCGGGCGGGGGGGGGGTTATTTCGAAAATAAACACCACGTCCCACATTCCGTTTTTCCCGACATTGAGAAGTGTCGCATTCACACACCTGTGGTGAAGCCATGATAATGCAGTGTGTGCACATGATTGACAGATGGATTCCCCGAACCAATTGGGTAAAAGATGCCCAGACGGTAAATATTTAGGAATAAGGAACAAATTGTGCCTACAATACCAAATCAGAGGCTAGTCTAAAAGCACCTTCAAATCTTTTTACGCCACTTTAAATGCTGTTTTAACCTAGAAGAACAAAATATTTAAAAAAGTGTCATTTGGTATAGATACGCCCGTCTCGGTTTTTGTTTTACTCACTTTCATCATCTGTATCAAAACCAAAGAGGGCAGAGCACTTATTGAGTGCTTGGTGTTCCTCTAGTTCCTTTGGGGTATTGAAGGAGGAGAGGCATTTGTTGCAGCGCCGCCTTGTGTTGCATGGTGCAAGGGCCTGAGCCGCCGCTTGTTCTTCTTGTCGTTGCACACTTTTCAGCTTGACTTTCCATGAGAGATATTTCTCACTTGTAGCGGTCGCTGGAGCTTCTCTCCTTTTGGGCATGTTGAGCTCGGTCTCCGTGAGGTAGGCAGAGGGCGGTAGCCTGATCAAGGGTGCGCTGTGGAAGTGCGCCCGCGGAGAACCGTCACATTTGGAGGCTTTGTCCTCCGTGATCTGTGGCGCGTCCAGTACCTGGGCCTGTCTGGTCATGCAAGCTTTGACATTCAGCGACACCTCCTCAAAGGAGGGTAGGTTTTCTAGACCAGGTGGGGTAGCGATAGTGGAAGTGGTTGGCTCCGCTTGTGTTTTGTCTACTCTCGCCTCAGATGCGTGCCCATTAAAAAGAGTTATGTTGTAGTCTAGGCCCTCGGAACGCTCATTTATCTTTGGCAATGTCTCGGATGGGCACAGCATTGCTTGCCTGCTGTCCGAAGTGTTTTTCATTACTGCTTCAGTGGTTTCCTCATTCTCTCTGAGCGGGTGACTGTCGAACGACTCCAGGTGTTGTGGTTTTGAATTTTCTTTATGCTCCATGCCACTCTGCAGCCAGATCTCCTCAATCTTCACTCGCTGTTTCCAGGGCGCTTCAGAGTTCTGTGGCATTTGCTTAACAGTACTAGCCAGGGCCTCCACCTCCTGCCTTAGCGGTGCTGGGATATAGTGTCTCCACTCATGGTCGTAGAGACCCTGGAGGCTTGGGAAGACTTGTTTACAGTCTGGGTTGTAGCACTGGGCTCTGAGCGGTTGGTGGGTCTTTACGTGTTCTTTAAGTTTCAGGGCAGTGACAAAGCGAGTGTTGCAGTCCTGGTGGTAGCAGAAGTGGCAATTGGGGGCATCATGGAGCTGCATGTGGTCCTTGTACTGCTGGAGGAAGTCCATCGGCCTGTTGAAGAAAGCGCACAATTAGCATAGGCTGTTACTTCATATTCAAACATTTTAAAACAATCAAACAATGACGTAAAGACTTTCATGCTCCACATTAGAAGCTGATTTGTGAGTTGTAACTTCCTTCCTTTTTCCCGGCAAAACTGTCCCAGTTCAAATATAATATAAATCAGCAGCACACAGGTTAAATTAATCTTTCCATATTTTGCCAATATAAAGTGATGTATGCATGTACAAATCCAACACGTAGTTCCTTAAGTAAATATATGAAAGTAGTAAGGGTTAATAGTAATTAAAGGTTATAATATTAAATTGAAGTTGTACATTTTTAATCAACGCTCTAGAAGGAAAATCTGTATCTATATATCTTTACCTTACGCAGAGTGTGCATTTGCTCTTAGACCATAGAAATGTCTTCTCCAACACATTTTCCTCTTTCATATGGTATTTGATGGCATGCTTTAGTAGGATGGCGTTCATCTTTAGGAATACTTTATTACAGCGCCCTGATGGGCACAGATAATAAATAAAGTCCCCAGCACCACAATTTTCATCCACCGGATTCCCCTTCTCCATGCCTTCTCCCTTCTCTTCCAAGAAAGATGGATCTTTCACAATGACCAAGTCCTCCTCGATGACGACCTGTTCATCCTTAAACGGTGCTCCCTGCCATAGACGACCAGTGGTGCTCTTATGGTATTTTTGTCCAGGAAGACTCCTTTTAAGAAGACTGCGGAGATTCCTGATTATACTTCCTTCTCTGCCGAGGATCACATTAACGTCCGTCGTTTCTATGACGGTCGGCGTGTTCCTACACATTTCATCTATATGCTCCAGAATGTGTCTTTTGGCTAATCTAAACTGTTTGAACCGTCTCCTACAGAATATGCACACAAGTTGCTTGCCCCGCAGGTGGGAGATTGCATGTCTCATCACATTCAGGCCTTTGAAATGCTTCACGCAGAGCGTGCAGCAGTGCCTCAGGTGGCTGTAAAATTCAGTGCGATGAACTCGGTCTCTCCAAGATAAATTGCCAGTAGCCTACAACAGGAGACAAACAAATACAAAGGGCAGAATGGTTTCAATTATTAAGCCATTAGCAAATATAATGGGGAAAGAAAGACACAATTCCAACTATTCCCAAGACAAGAATATGTACATATAGGCCTACATATGTGCATTGTTTCATCGAATACATAAAAAAAGAAAGAAGTACTTCCTTGTTGTGAGATGGATAACCAAGTGTGACATTGTATAGCTGACCACCATATATGAATCATGTTACACTTGGAGGAATTTATAGACGTCATTCGTTTTTTGCTGTCGAATTTTCAAAGTCCTGGTGGGTTGCAGCAGTTTTCCAAATATTTTAAATTGCCCGTCAAGACAACTTGAATAGTAGAACGTACGTTCCTCGGGTCTTTTCCTTAAAATGAAAACAATCAACTTACCAGAGTATTTAAGTCCTCCTCTTCTGTTTGAATAGGGCTGCCCTCCAGTTTTGTGTCACCATTTTGGGATCGAACCATTGTGGATTCCAGTGGCTGTAGATCCCCATCACCAGACACTTCTTCTCGGAGACAGTAGTTGTGGAACACTTGTACGAGAACGCTAGTGGACTCCACCACTGCGCTACCAAGTGCAATATCAGCCTCGGTAGCTGGCACTCTACAGGCTTCCTCATTAGGCTTTGAGTCTGCCTCCGTCTTGGGCCCACCATGCTCAATGAGACAAATACAGTCATCGTTAGTCCCACGTTCATTTTCCTCAAGTGTGCAACTTGGGTCAAATGTAACCTTTTCCGGTCCAATATTTTCTCCGATGTCAGAATGTGGTTTAATTAAGAAAGGCTCGTCTCTGTCCAACATGGTCGTTTTCAACTCATTCCCCCTCTCGTCCTGGAGACACACCTCATTATCAGGGAAAGAAAGCTCAAGCTTCGGTAAAGGTTTCCGTCCACGTTTTCTACCATTTATTTTGACAATTGTAAATTCTTTAAGCACTTGTCCCTGATCTAGCCTGGGAAGACCCTGCAACCATCTTCTCTTTCTACCTTTCCTTTTAAAGATCTGATTTTTCACACATCTTGAAAGGTATTCTCTCTGGCGCTCTGGCTTGACAGACTTATGGTTTTCAAGCACGGTACGTTTGCGCCTGAGTGAGTATTTGGGATGACCATCGGCCCGGTTCAATGTGATGTTGGATTTGAACTCTGGGTCATCATCAATGTCTGCCTCATCCTCTGACCAGGATTGTTGTCTGCAACATATCCGCCTCCTCCTGCGTTTTTTCCTGTTTACTAGTAGAGTATCTTTAGACAGCTCAGGCTGACTGTCCATCAGTCCTCCAGACTCTAGTGTTGGTGGGCCATGGGAAATTGAAGCAAGATCAAGGCTCGGGGTTGAGCCGAGAACCCAAAAGTCTGTTGTGTTTCCATCTGGTGTGGGCTCCTCTTGGTACTGTTCCTCGTCCTCTTCCATCTCGCTAAGAACGGCCGCTTTCATGGCCTGGTCACTGATCAGCTCCAGACAATAAGTCCTGAGTGTCAACAGGTTCCAGAACTCGGGATCAAAACAAAGGCGCTCCTTTAGCACCTGGGGGGGGAATAAACATCACTATCAATGTTAAGTAATACTACATTTAAAAGCCCACCACCCACTTTTGCTATTCTTGGAGCTCTTCGACAAACCAAAAATCTGCCCCAAATGCAAATTATTTAAACAAAAACAAAAAAGTACATTTAAAGTATGCCATTTCTGTATCCTGTAATAATTCAGATTATTTCCCAACCCAAATCCCTCACCAACCTGGAGGATGTAAAAGCGAATGTTGGTGGGGACGGGGTTGGTGTGTGGGTGCTGCTCCTGCTCAGGTTGCGTGTAGAGCAGGCACACAATCTTGTAGGCCTCCAGGCTGCGCTCCTGGCAGAAGACCAGCAGCGCGCAGGCTTGACACACTTCCAGGTCATAGGGCAGAAGGAAGGCTATGGTCTTGCACAGCAAGGAGTGGATCTCTGGGTGGGCTTGCAAATCACACATGTGCAAGCCCCTGGCACAAAGCTCCACGCAGAACCGTTCCCCTTCACTGCCCAGCTACACACACACACACACACACACACACACACACACACACACACACACACACACACACACACACACACACACACACACACACACACACACACACACACACACACACACACACACACCAGTAAAAACGAGTAAACTAACAACTTGTCAATGAATGGGTCATTGGGGAGAAATGGTATGTAAATGCACCTCAGCATGGACTACTTTGATGAAGGGGAATATGGCTCTTATGTTGGTAGCAGTTGACGCCAAGTGCTGGCACTCTGCCAGGAACCCCTGTCCGGACGGGTGGGCTCGGAGAAATAGCCTGCTCCACAAAAAGACAAGGTCCCTGGAGGAGGGCATGGGAATATATATATTAAGACTCTTTACATACAATGTGAACTCAAGTCTAGATTTGAAATCCAATTCAGCTTACAAAAGTATGTGAAGAGGTTCCACAGCTAAAGCCTACTCACCAGATGTAGTACATGTCCCCATTTTGTAGCTGCTGGTCTAGAAAGGCCTTGCACAGGGACAACAAAAGCTCATCCTTCTCGACACTCTCCGTGTTGCAGATGATCTCCACCGCATCATGGCCATCTATCTCTGCCATCTATGTTTGGGAAATGCATAGAACCACCATTAGACCAGGTTAGCCATTTTCTATTCAGAGCTAGTGCTGGAAAGACAGCTGTAAAATACCTGTGTTATGCTACTATTAGTGTTCAGGTTTTGCAAAAGACTCAAAACGTATGTTTAATATCCAGCTCAACCTATGATACAAGTCACTAAACTTTCCACAATTCTTAGGTTGCATGACGTTGTCTTTGTAACAAGAAAAGTGACCTAGAAAAGTCACATAGTACCTTCACACAAAAAGAAATTAATTCATTACAAAAACTTAAAACCATATTATTTCAGTAAAACGCAAGTTCTATTTTTGTATGTAAAACAAATGTAGGTTTCATGTTCAATTAATTGGTCACCTCATCTTTCCACCTTACCTCCTTGTGCAGGTGTTCATGTAGCGAGGCCTTATAGAGGCAGGTGAGGTAGGCCTGGTGGAAATACAGGTGTTTGGTATCCTTGCTGTTCTCCAGGCAGCTTTTGGCCAGGGCAATCGCCTCCTGCAAACGCTCACACGCCTGCAAGTAGCGCACACGTAATTCCAGGAACAGAGGGACCTCCGAGCTGAAGTACTCCTCAACTGGTAACAGAGAGAGTTGAGAGATTCAGTAAACACTTAATTCATGATTTTAAATAAATACATACAACAAACATTCACGTTTTGGACCGACACACAAAGAAGCACTGCAAACAACAATGGCAGAAAACACGGACAAAGTGTTTTTTGGATGTGTACTTTAGCATACCATCGGCCTGTGCAACAGAAGCCTCTTGCAGAATGTCCTGAAGCACTGGACTTTCCCAGGGTCCCCCAACTTTGATGACCTGTTTCACTTGTTGCATGTAGATGTTGCTATGCCGCAACAACCGTGAGTGGCATGCCTGCCAAGTGGGGTAAGACTCGTTGATAAGGTTTATATTACCAACATGAATCATCCAATGTAAAACTACTTACAACTAGTTGAATTCAACTACTTATTAGTCTTTTCCATTTCTTTTTCACCTGAAATGAATCGATGATGTCTTTTAAAGGGTATTCCACAAACTCTTCTTTGCTGAAGAAGAGCATAAGCTCAAAAAAGCTCCTGCGAGACAAGATAATACCCAGTTAAAAATGCAATAAGTGTCAGAAAAACAACCCAAGGATGAAAAGAAACCACAGGGAAATAAATTAATGTCAACATCAAAATCACTCAAAATGTGCAGAGCAAGGACCAGCAGTTTTGGATACCTGGATTTCTACCCTTTTGGAATTTGCAGTGACTTAATTAAATCAACGCAAATAAAGCATCTGATCACATCTAACTACTTACACGGCCAGGCTGCTCAGGGTGTAATGGATGTGCTGACATTCGGCTGGAAAAGCAGCGGCTGCCGTAGTGAAACTGCAAAGTGCAGCCCGTAGTACTTTCAATTGAGGAAGAGGTACCTGCCATCTTCCTGTGTGCTCCTCCACCAACTATGTGGAAAAGAATACAACAGAGCCAGTAAATAAAAGAGCCTCTGCGCAGTTTTCGTTGTCTGTATTGCAAAACATTCTAGAAAGGTGTTTAATGACTTTGTTGACGTATTGTATTTTGCATTATCCGGGGAATATAGTACTAAATATAGTATACTGTATAACTAATCGATCGCACTCACGTAAAATACTCCTATGACGTATATATGCCCGGTACATAGGCATAATAACACTAGCACCCCAAATTCCTGCGTGTCAATGATTACACACTGAAGCTAGCAAAAACATGCTAAGCATAGCCACCTACCATACCAAACTATAAAACAAGGATAGCACATTTAAAGAAGAAAATAAGTGGTATATTATGACGATTTCATATTTACATATCCCCCAACGAGTGGAATTATATTCGGTGCCTTCAACAAATTGCTTTGTGTTGCATCTAGCCGTCACTAGACATCTACATATATTGAGGCTAGTTTGATAGCAAGCCGTTAAAGCCAAATTGAGATTGCAAGAAACAAACACCGAATATGTTTTCCGAATAACATAACGTATCATAACATACCTTGCAAAATTCAACGCAATATTCTTTGCTTTTCAGAGCAGATTTTACACTGCAGTGCCTTCTAAACAAAGTCTCCAGAGCCAATTCTAGCCTGTCGCTTTCTATGTCCGCCATGCTTGTTACACTAACTAGCGCATAGTCAAAGTTGCCAGGTCTGACAGTGGCTATCCTTTCCTAAGGCTCAGTGTTCCAACCTGGCAACCTGTGCAATGAATGCTTTCCTACAAAGGCCATAATTACAAATTGGCTTTTCTATTTTTTTAGAGATAATTCTGCCTGTCATTTACTATGTCAGCATTTTGGTTTAGCAGTCATTCTTAATTATTCATATAATTCACAGGTCTTATATCCCTTTGCCTAGTGTAGGCGTACTACTTAAAAAAATAGAACCATATATAATACTATGTAGGCCTTGGAAATGTATGTCTTTCTACAAAATCATATTAGTAGTAGGCTACATGAACATGGAATGTGTATCAATAATACCTACTAATTTACGTCTAGGTGGACCAATTCGTTTGATGGGGGTGATGCAGTAAGCAATACTATTGCAAGGGATCCTTGTTGAAGCAAGTTATTTGCTTGCCACTACGTGTGGTTGGAGCTAGACCAGGGGTGGGCAATAATTTTTCATTGGGGGCCACATAAGAAAGTCAGAATGCCTTTGAGGGCCATGGAAATTCTGTCATGTCATAACCATTAGATTGGATTATAGAAAATGTATTGCTGTAACTCTTATTAAGCATTTGTAATTAAAAGTCAATACAAATTTATGTGAATAAAATCATATTGAATTCACCATGTACACAACAGAAATACAGATTGTACAGTTGGTTTACAAATAAGTATAGATATTTTCTAACCTATCTGTATCTGTACCAAGTGCACTGAACATGAACAGGTGTATTGAACTGCATCCAAACATCCACATCTGATAATGTAACCATTACAACCCACCCATAAAAAAAACATACTCAGTGGGGGGAGCTAAGTCTCTGATGGGCTTGAACAAGCACACTGAAGTCAGGTGTAATTCCTGATGTGCCTATGCGCAGCACAGCTGAGAGGTGTTCATCACAGAGAGGATCTGTATCTGGACTTATATATTATAGTTATATTTCGTCAATGAGAAAGTCTGTTCACAAATGTATGTTGATCCAAAGAGAACCAGCATTCTCTGAGCTTGATTCCTTATCTGTGGAAAGTTCTCCTCTTTGAGAAACTAGTAGAATGCTGGTAAAGGCACTGATTTGAAGTGGTTTGCAAGCAGGACATCCGACTGCAGGTCAATGAGTTCCAGTTGGACATGACTGGGAGCGTTGTCCACACCACAAGTGAAAGGAGAGGAGATCAGGAGCATGTCACTTTCCACTGCTTTGAAATCTTCAAAACGCCTTGCAAACTCACCATGCAAGGCCTGCAACATGGATTTATATATCTTGCAGTGATCAGCTGATAAGAGTCCTCTCTTTCAGTGTGGGAAGGTGGGTGAGTGTGTTGCTCTCCATTTGGTGAGATAGAAGCTGCAGCTTCTGCATGCCTTAACTAGGCTGTACATCTCATGTACAATGAGGCCCTTGCCTTGTAATGTTGTATTCAGTTCACTCATGAGAGCAGTCACATCAACAGCAAAGGCCAAATCACCAAGCCAGTCCGCATTAGTTAGTTCAGGGACTTCCTTTCCTTTCTTCTGACAAAAGTCCTTAATTTCCGTTTTAAGGTCCCACACTCTTTTCAGCACCTTGCCCAAGCTGAGCCACCTGATAGCTGTGTGGTACCCCAAGTCATTATGTTCACTCTCATGCTCCTCTAACAGTGCAACAAACTGCCAGTGATTTAAAGCTTTTACTCTAATAAAGTTAACTATTTTAGTGACAATATCAACCACATGGTTCATTTTCAGGACTGACTTACATAGCACCTGATGAATAATGCAATGTAAAAATACCAGTTTCTGCTCTGGGTTGATCCTGCATCCTCTTCAACAGACCTACAGCCACCCCACCCCACCCCACCCCACCCCCCCTCGTCAAATTAGGACAACCATCGGTTTTAACACCCACCACGTTTTCCCACTTCAGCCCCAACCTTTCCATGCAATCAGTTACCTCTCCAAATAAATCGCCGCCTGTCGTAGTCCCTTTCATTGACTGCATTGAGGCCAGTTCTTAAGTAATAACAAAGTCTTTCGTTATCCCTCTCATGAAGATCAGTAGCTGGGCTGTGTCGCGGACGTCACAGCTCCCGCCAAGGGCCAAGGGCCAAAGAGAAGTGGGTCAATTTATCCACGCAGCTTTACAGCTGCAGCACCACATTTCCAGCGATGGCCTCCACACGCCTGGTGACCGTTCGTCTTGAGAGGGTACGCTGCTCAAGTGTCTCCTTTTTTTTCTGGGCACAGTATTTCCACCGAGTCCACCAAACACTCGCCGATAAATTCCCCGTCCGAGAATGGCTTGCTGTTTTTGGCTAGCACATAACTTTTTTTTTTTTTTTGTGAGCTAGCACATAACCTTTTATTTTTTTTGCAGTTTAGCTAGCAATGCTTCGGATGTCCTTACCTTTTCCTCTTCGGCCAGGTTTTTGTATTTTTCCGCGTGTTTCGTCTGAAATTGACGGTTGAGGTTGAAATCCTTACATACTGCTAAACGTTCATTGCAAACTAAACACACAGCTTTACCAGCGATTTCTGTGAAAAACTACTTTGAAGTCCATATTGTATTGAACACCCGACACTCGGTGTTCATCTTTATCTTTTTACAGCTCATTTAGCTTGCTACCTGCTCCAATTTATTATGCTTTGATGATGCGTTCATTCAAGTTGAACGACACTTGCTAACTAACCACATGCTCCTAATCGCGATCACGCACGCACAAGCGGTTTTCACAATAAAAGCTCTTCTCACGTGTTTTCGGATATTTAACTGCTTTTTTTTTTTACTAACTACTAATATTTTGAACTCGCGGGCCACACGATGCCCAGGTCTGAGCTAGACTGATTCAGCCTTGCTGGGTGAACTGATGCCTCGTGTGGCCTACAGCACCCTGAGGTGTGGTGCAGAAGGACTTACCTTGAACTCTTGGTGTCACAGCACCTCCATGTAACACCTCTTTAATGTGCTAGCGTTGCTTTGCTTGATTCAATGGGTCAATTGGCACCAAACGTCCAACTTTTAAGAGCCCCTAAGACCATAGGCCTAACAACTAGGCATACTTGTTCGCTTTGCTGGAGGAACACTATCCGAGCATTCCCAGGTGTTCTGTTGGTCTTTGGAATGGACATAAATGCTCCAGGTAAGAAACATAATGCTTCAATTTGGCCAGTGTTGGATTGGGGCTAAGTTGAGCAATTTTGTATAGAACCTGTTGAATGACCAGATACGGAGGGAATACTGTGAATGCTCTACAGAACCCTTGCAACATAAAATTCAATTTCCTTCAGATATGATTAACCAGGTGATTCTAATTTAGAATGTAGAGTTGTATTACATCACTGCCCTAGCTTTGGGTTTGAATGGAGATACAACTGAAACACTTGGAGTTGTGCTTTCTAGGACGTCTATTAGAACACTTCTTTGGGACAGCCAGCCACTATTGTACGCAGGCCACACGTTGGCTACGTTTCATAAGTAGTTTCACTTCCCCTCATTCACCTCCCCTGAGCCCACAGCATACGTCGCACGGAGGCCAATTGGAGAGCAGAGAAATAGGACGGGGGATTTAAATAGAATGCACCTGCCCGTGTACACTTTCAGCCCAAACTATCATGGATCAACCGCCAGTTGTAGGCTTGGCGCTATACTGCTTTTTACAAAGCATAAAAAATACATACAGACCCATACATAGAGCTATAACGTTACAAGTTTTACTTTATGACAAATTAATTGAATATATGAAAATATGATCGTATACCTACACTTGTATATAGACAGACAGACGACATGTTGAATGAAATAAGGTTACCTTGCTCACTGTATTCATCTTCGATGGTAAGCAACCAGAGATTTACGTACTGCTACCTTCCATGGATTTATTTTCTTGCACCAAATGCATTACCATTGCGACCATTTGTTCAGACAAATACAACAATACTTAACAGTTATGATGGCAGGGGTGATTCCCCAGAAGTTAAGTAAACGAGGGCACGTTGAACAACAAATGAAACGCAGCCTTTACCTCTTGTTCCCTTAAGGGTGCAGTGAGTGGGATTTAGTGGCATCTAGCGGTGAGGGTGTAGTTGCAATCTACTGAATACTGCCCCATAACCAACGACGTAGGATAAGCTACGGTGGCCTGGAAGGTGCTTGTAGTTTTATTCTAAAATGATAATTGTCTACGACACTATTGAGTAGCCAAGTCAAGTGATGAGGTTCTTTGACAGATTTATAAATTTTAGTTTAGTAATTCAAATTATATTAAAGTAACACACAGTGAGGTTTTAATAGCAAAAACACACCGTCTTTAGAGCAGTTTGTCCATGCAAAGATACTGCAGAAACATGGCAGGACAACGTGGCAGTACAACATGGCGCACTCCGGGAAAGGGGACCCGCTAACGAAAACCCAACAATTCTCAATTTCATGGGATTATACACTTATTAAAACACTTTCTGACTTCTGGTCAGTCTGTTCCACTAGACACCACTTTATTGTACAATCCCACCCCACCTCTAAATAAATATTCTGAAGGACCATGTCACTTTAGGAGACAATCAATTGTCCGTTTTGTAGACCAGGGGTTCCCAAACCTTTTCTTGCCGTGACCCACCTGTGGAACTACTTTTGGCCCAGTGCTCCACAATAAATTGTCTTTACCATGCATGCAGGTAAATTGTTCAATACAGTACTCGCCCTTTCAGTCTTCAAACATGCAACCTAAATAGACATACACATATCATTTAGAAAAAAAGCTTATTGTGGCCATCACTTACTGTAACCTACTTGCCCCCCCCCCCCCCCCCGTGTGTGTGTGTGTGTGTGTGTGTGTGTGTGTGTGTGTGTGTGTGTGTGTGTGTGTGTGTGTGTGTGTGTGTGTGTGTGTGTGTGTGTGTGTGTGTGTGTGTGTGTGTGTGTGTGTGTGTGTGTGTGTGTGTGTGTTCAGAAAAATCGGAGCAATAAAGAACAAATCAGAATCAAGCTTGATAGGACATAAATACCATGGCACTTTAATACAAATAATCTTCAAACTACAGTAAGGGAGGCACTCAAACACTTACATGAAAGTACTTCTATTCATGATTTGCCATTTGCCAAGATTTGAAAAACAATATATCTTGTAGCCAATGTGTGGCGCCACAATACAATGTTTTAAATGAACATTATTTAATGTAATGCAGAATGAATACATCATCTTATGATGACATGTAAAGATTTGGTAGCAATGATTATAGTCACAACCATTCATTTCAAGCCATTTGTGGACCCAATAAAGTTATACCTACTTAAAGTACATATTGGATGCTGCTTTATGGCCTGGTATGTTTTAAAATATTTTGATGAGGCTAACCTTGTCAAATATATCTTGAATAAATAAAAAAAATACATAAAAATACTTTTCAACCAGGGACATACAATGCAGAGTGATATATTGCGGTCTGGAATTTACCCTGTATCGCTGGCCCTCAAGCTCACGTGTCTATTTCACATGTTTGGATGCTGTATGGGATATATAGTTCTATTTCAAGACCTTTGAGTGGGAGTTGTGTAGTGAATATATCTCTTTTTTTCACATTCATTAATCTGATGTCAGCCATCGTGGTGAAGAACCAAAGTGTCTTTTTGGGACATAGCAGTCCTATGAAGTATGCAGGTAATGCAATCTACGCACTTGCTGTTATCACTCTCTGAACTCCCCTTCATCCAAAACCACAAAAGTATTTCATCCATATATTATTTAATCTTCAAACCTGTACAAAAACCTTTTCAGAACTTAGTTGATCACAGGTCACTCACACTCAAAGTATAAATTGTTAATTAATATACTTTTTCCTTGATAAACACTGTTAAACAGAGACTCTGAAAAATGATCTGCAAAGTATGATTTTAAGTATTGCAGAATTACAAAATCGATTCTATACAATGTCCCAACAAGAAGATATATCAATTATTTTAAATTGCTATATACTATTATTTAAATATCTGATAAATAATGTATTTCAACATTGCTCACTCACCAACAAAGCTGAATAAAATATGTTAAAAAAATATATTAGTAGAATTATGTACCATA
This sequence comes from Lota lota, assembly GCA_026745465.1. NCBI lineage: Eukaryota > Metazoa > Chordata > Actinopteri > Gadiformes > Lotidae > Lota > Lota lota. The sequence continues at coordinate 3,635,110 of JACYXH010000592.1, forward strand.
ACCCCTCCTTACCAATACAAACATGAGAAAGTTCAAACAGACAATGATTGGCCATTTGAAAACCTTGAGATGAAGTTCATTGATGTTACCTAGATCCCCTAAAATTGGTTGGTAATGGTTGGTAATTAATTTATGAGACATTGTCAGGCCAATTCTGGCCTGACAATGTCTCATCATACTTGAATTAACTTAAATTCCCTCAGGATTGATGTCTGAACAAACTTCAATTAACTGAGGAGATCTTTAAGTGCCTATTAATAGGAAGTCTGGATTTCAATCTATAACTGTCTCTGCAGAGCTCAACCACTGAGCCAAAGCTATTTGGAATGACAAGGACCAAATGTGTGTTGGGAAGAAGTGGGCGCCAATCATTTAATCTTTGAAAAGTGACACATCTCACCTATCACTCGATTATTTTCACCAGAACACACTATGAGTTAGGTGTGCATTTATGTATTTTTGCGCTTAAGAGTTCAGTGAAGTTCAATGATTACTGAAGAGATCAGTAATGATTGCATCTAACCAGTCTTTGAAAAGCTTTTTTAAAGTCCTCATTAAAGATAGTGTAGATAAGCGGGTTAATAAGTGAGTTCACATAGCCCAACCATGTCAGAAAGTCAGCCATTTCTGTTGAGATACTGCAAGACGCGCAGGTGTTGACAATCACCTCTTTGACAAAGAAGGGAAGCCAGCATATGACAAATGCACCCAATATCATGCCAAGCGTGGACGCTGCCTTGCGCTCTCGCGTGCCCGAGATCCGAGGACCCTGACTAAACGTACCCCGGCGGGACTCGCCATGATAGGACTCGCCGCGGTTGGACTCGCTTCGACACGACTTCCTCCGGGAGGCCTTTGCGGCGATGCGCGCACGGTCACGGTCTCGGTCCTCGGTTGACGGATCGGAAAAAGATTTGTCCTGTGGAACCACAGGGCTCTGGGGCAACGGGCTGCCATCGCCGGCGTTATAGGAGGAGGGGATCGTGCCCCCATTGGTCATGCAGGAGTGCCGACTGGCGCGGCTGGCCTCCCTGCGCATATACAGAGTCTGGGCCGCACGGTAGATCTTGTAATACAGGATGAGTATGAGCAGCAGGGGTATGTAGAACGCCCCCAACGTGGAGTACAGGGTGAAGGCGATGTGGTCATATGTGATGATGCACTGGTCCTCCTGTTCTGTGTCTCCACTGTAGTGCCGCCAGAGCAAGGGGGGCAATGAGATGAGGATGGACAGTACCCACACCACTGCCACCATCACCGCCGCCCTGGCCCCGGTGCGCTTGCGAGCGTACTCCACGGCGTCAGTGATTGCCCTGTATCGGTCGATGGCTATGGCTGCCAAATGGAGGATGGAGCAGGTGCAGCAGGTGATATCCACACTCAGGTAGATGGTGCACACAACCTGGCCCATGACCCAGATCTCCTTTTGGATGTAGATGATGCTGAAGGGCATTACCAGCACGGCCACCAGGAGATCCGTCGAGGCCAGGGAGCAGATGAGGTAGTTGGCCGGGTGGTGAAGCTTGCGTGTCACTATGACGGTGGTGATAACCAGGCAGTTGATGACAGTGGTTACAACGGCAACCACAGCCAGCATCAGGGTAAGCAAGATCTTTTTAGGAGGTGTTCCAGTGGTGTCCAGGGAGTCATAGCTGCCACAGCTATTTGAGGCAATCGGCCCTAGTGTGCAGTTGGGGTTGTCCATCCTGCTGGGAAAAGGGTGTAAAGGACAGCTGGGATTAGATGGTTAAGAGAGTATAAATGTTTAACAAGTGTATTTTCTTTTTGCATTCATCAAAACCTGCATTGCACATTCTGTACCACCTCCTTGAATCTGTTATTTGTGATCCATTTCTAAACATTTCAGTTACAGCACAACATTTTTTTACTTTCATTTGGTCAGAAGTCAAAAATAAATAAATATAACCACTACACCTCCTGCACTTCTGCTCACACATCCGAGACCAAAGTCTCTTAGAGACAGCTTTCAGGGATAAAAACATGAAAAGAGACTGGGTCTGAGGTGTGCACTCAAAAAACAATGTGGAATGAAAGGACTGTGTTTAAGGTTTAAAACACAGAATGGCTAATCCAACAAGCTTTTTTATTTATTTAAATAAATGTATGTGCGTACTTTAATGGAATTTTATATGGAAGATAACTTAGCACTCCTGGGCAGTACCTGTTAAGGCTTTGCAGTTTCCCCTGCCAGTGGTGGATTCAGCACATCACAGACCCTCAGCTCTGCTGGCTCTAGTATGCTCTCTCTACAAGCTCCGCCATCACATTAACCCACTGTCACTCTTCCAGGCCCAAGAGCTGCAAAACAGACAGAGTGTCAGAGAAAAAGAAAGACAGAGGTTGAGGGATAACATCTGAAGGAAGTTCCAAGACACAAAGGAAGGGAAGTTTAGTTTTTTCTGCGTGCAGACCTATGCAAGATGTCAGATCGTTTTATAATTGTTTTGGGACCTTTAGAAATACAACAAAGACGGTGACATGGGCAAGGACACAACTTGAATCCAACATATGTGTGTTCATGTATTTGCCACATTGCGTATAGAGATAAGAATCCATTAGATTGCTCAAAATGTGTATAGTTAAGTATAGTGACAGATTTTAGGAGATGCTTCATTGACATTTATTTGGTTCTTTAACATCTCATTCAAATTGTTTCCCAATGCCTCTATTGTTAATTGTTGTTAGGTTTGCATGAAGGTAACAAAAGGTAATCATTTGTTTTCTATGCGGGAATCTATAAAGATGCTCCCACAGGAGTTGGCCTGAGAGCTGCAGTCAATTATGAGTGGGCATTCCTGCCCACTCATTTCGGTACATTTCAGTCCTAGGCGTGACTGCCGTTGTTGATCTCCTCTTTCTTTAACTTCTAGCATTGCTCAGCATTCTTAAGACATGAGTGGGAACAGTTGCTATAGAAACACTAAAAGTTATCTAATGCACTGATGGAAGAGAGAAGCAAACTGAACTCTGTTGCTGCCATGTTTTAAGTGAGCTCGTTATGCTGGTCAGGTTAGGTAAGGGGTAGGATGGGGGTGGCAGATGTTAGGTGGGTGGCAATGTGAAATGGCCATTGAATAGAACAAGAAGCATGGTCTTTTTTTATTTTTTAACTAATGTTATCCACAGAAGTTGCCAACATCAAATCAATAGCGTAGCGTTAAAGTTGAGACAGAAGAGGATCTTAAACCTAGTATTTATTACAAAGAGTGAGTACTAAAACTATACAGCAGATCTCAAGTGCTGTGCAAAGAAGGCACGTTTTAATTACAAATAAAAACGCACACAGTTCCTCAGCTATTAATTGTATGCAAACAGAAATGTTAATCAAGTTCAGTTTACCCTACCACTCCCACTATTTTAATTAGGCCTGTATTTATTCACTTTCCCGTCCCTCATAAATGTTGGCTGAAGGTCACCCTGGGGATTTGCAGCAATGTGGCTTTCTGTGGACAGACACCCACTTATACAAAACAATCCATAAATTATCAAATATTGTTTTTCTTTCATAGATTTGTCCTAACAATGCAATATTTTGCCAAAAAAATAACATACTATGTTATTAACTATGTCACCATGGTGATATGCAAAATGTTATTTGAACAGGATTTAAAACAGGATCTCACATGAATATCCTAGCTAGAACAAAACAAAAGTAGTGTGTCTAAACATAATCCCAGGGAATATAATCATGTAACTTGACGTCATTTTTTTTTTTTTTTACAAACAAAATATAAACACTGAACAAAAAGTTTATTCCCTATAATCCCTTAAATAGGCTCATTCAACAAGTAAGATTAGAGCTTCTCAAGACTCTGGTTTTGGTTTGAACATGTTATGGAAAATGCACTGTGACCTTACATATGATGAACTAACGCACAATTCAGGTTGAAATTGGACTGTTTGTTTACTTGTGTGCACAAATAAATACAGGTATTACTAAACGTATTAAACATATTGTATTTGTGTAGACTTTAAATGAGGCAAATGCATTTGAAACCAAAGGGTTAGATCCTCTTTTGTTATTGGCACTGCCGGGTGAATGCATGCTTCCTCATTTCTAAATATGTTTTAATGCTGCCTAATCTATTCAAAGCCAGTCAATGTTCCCAACCGTGAGCTTGAGTCCCATAGAGTCCCCAGGAGGCCAATGTAATAGAGCTGCCACTCTTCAAATGGCAGTATAACACAGACCAAGTCAACACAGAACTGAGGGTGAACCTGGCTGCAACAATATACTCCATGCTAACACTAATGCACTACTTTGTTTGACTTCCCCTGTGCACATGCAGAATAATTATGAAAAACATAAACAAACTCTTGATTGTGGGAGTTACATAACATTGATTGTATTCCTAGGCAGTACATCTTTTTTATTTTGTTGCTTTACATGGCATTACCAGCAGCTGATATGGACCGTGGACTGCCTATATCCATATGGGCCTCCGTAAAATACATTACCAATGTGTTGTTGGAACAACTCATCAACTACTTTATTTGCCAATGAGGTATATGACCACATAACAGAATGGGACATAACACTTATGTCGAATATCTTACCAACTTTGCTGTAGGATTACCAACATGCATGATGCACCATTATCTTTCAAACCTTATTTTGAATTGTACTTAAAATGTTTGCTTGTAATGCTACTATTAATATGTATGTCAATTATGCCACCCATTGTACTCAGGTTTTTTTTCCTTGATGAGTAAGGGAGATTTGCTTGCTCTTTGGGGAGAAAGCGTTATGGGGTCATAAAATATGGCCTGTAAAGCACTTTAAGACTGTCACTGTGATTACGAGCTATACAAATACTATTGACTTCACTTGACTTACCAGTGTCAGCTCCTCCGTTTTGGGACTCAGTGACTCTGTGGCCTCTTGCTGGTTATTTTGTGTCTTTGTCTACCATGTGCCTACTTCTGTTGTCTCCGCCCCTCACCTGTACACCCTGCCATTGTCTGTTTCTCACCCTTTTTTCCTGCTCACCTGTTCATCATTGTGCTAATTACTCAGCCTATTTATGTCCTGTGCTTTCAGTGCCTCGTTGTCTGATTGTTCGCCTGCCTGCCTGCCTGCCTGCCTGCCTGCCTGCCTGCCTGCCTGCCTGCCTGCCTGCCTGCCTGTCTGCCTGTCTGCCTGTCTGCCTGTCTGCTTTTTGGTTTTGACCTTTGCCTGCCCCTGCAGTGCTCTTCTGACGGTGACCTGGCTCTTTTCTTTGTTTGGCTTTTTTCCCTGTTCTTGTCAACAACCTTGTTCCCCTTTGTGTTTTTACATTCCTCCTGAGAAACAGGAGTTCATTTTTGTTGATTGAGCTGAAGCCTTGCCCTGCCTCAAATAAATATTTTGGACTTTTTCTGCTTTTGGGTTCATATTTCACACACCTTCCTGACAACCAGGGTTGGAAGTGGAAAGGGAACAAATGTTCGACTTGGTTACATAAAAATAAATTGAATTTCAATTTGTACATAAGTGTTTCATAGTGTATGGCAGAAGTTTTGCACTGGAACCCTTTGTATGTATGATAACGGGGGAGTTACAGTGGCATGACAACGATTGAATGGACTGGCATTCACATTAGAAAAGACTTGATACATTTCTGCATCCTTTTTATACAAAACAAACAAAAGGGTAGACAAACTGCATATTGCTGTTGCAATGTTCATGCAGACTTCCTCAGACCATGGGAGTAGGCCTACTATATTATATGCCACATGCTATCTATTTGTAATGGGGATACTGTGTAGTGCTAGACATACTGTCCATGCACATCACTTTATATTTGCCTTGGCTGGACAGGACAAGAACTTAATCATCACCATAAAGAAACGACCACATATCCCTTATTGTTTCCCAAACAACTTCTCAAATTGACAGACAATTCTGATTGTGCAATCAGCTATGAATCCTGACATATTCATATCATATGACATGTTAAGAAAACTAATACTGAACTTTTGTTATTTTTTCTTGAACCATAAAAATGTACTGAAGCACCAACCAACCTGAAAGCACTAACCATAGAAACTACCTGAAGATGCTACAACTTGTGTTGGATTGTACCACATTTCCATTTGACTAACTAGTAGGGCTTTAAAAACACCCAGTTTCGCATATTATATAGTGAACTACCTTTCAAGCTCACAGATAACCAACAAAATATTTAATTTGATATATTGTAGATTACTCTTTTTTTCTATTATTTACTATTTACTATTAGTTTTGTGTTTCACAATGAATATCAATCTGACCTTGGCTGGGCAGCTTTTGATGTCAACAAATTGGCGCAGCCTTTTGTTGGTCAAAATACTCCTGCCAATCAGATTGTTTATAATATACAATATTGTGATAATACATTGTTCCATATTGCCGGACCTACTGACTAACATATTTTGTATCCATGCCATTAAAAGGTGCTGTAGGTAAGATTTAAGAGCTATTATTTGAGTGTAATTTGTTAACAATGGTACACCCATCCATCAGATTTAAGTGAGGGAAATGTGCTGATTATGTGAATATTTGGTCGAGTTGACTGCACCTGCATCTGCATGAGACAATTTAGATTTCAGACCCCTCCCGGCAGATTTCTTACCAATTAGGGCATCACTTCCCTGATTGGTTTGGGGAATCCATCTTTTTTAGGTTGTTTAGTTTCAGAATCTTGCTCTCTTCTCAAATCTTACTGCCAGCACCTTTCAGATGATTGTTACATTTAGATTTTATGGCCAATTAGTAGCTGCATCCTACATCAGTCTCTCTCCTGAAGCTAAAGAAAGAAAAAAACTGAACAAAGACCAAGAAAGATCTAAGATGGGGTATGTTGGCGGTGGAGGATGGGTGGGTGAGCAGGAAAAGTATAAGCATTATTCATATTCTGTTTGGGTGCAATCCATAAACCTAGAAAAATAGCTGCAGAAAATGCCCACAATGCCATCACTGGTGCATCTGCAACCCTCCCACACACAGAAGAGTGAAAGACCAGTTAAGTAGAAAATGATTCTCAAACACGAAATGCAATGTAGCATGATTTATCAGCGGGCGTAATAAATACCGTAGGATGAGTAACAAAGTGAGAAAGAAATCTATTTTGAACAAGCTTGAAAATGTGATTCACTTGAGTAGGTCTTGAACATATTAACAATATATGTTGACAGCACCAACATTTTGAAATGTTTCAAACCCATGACATTGATAGGAACACTCTGGAAATAGACATGGGTTTCATTGTTGAGGTAGCGGTACACACAGGAAATTAAAAATGGCAACTCAGTCTTTCTTTCTTTCTGCTGTTGGTAGTGAAAGTTAATGAAATCTCCATTCAAAGCTGCCAGGGCTTTTCCATAATAAAGAAATAGATGAAACACATGTTTGAGGGGAGGAGCTGGATTACATAGTCAGACTAACACATTGATTACACACTAAAGCCACACTAGTACACTAAGTATTTTTTATGTTATCAATAATGGAGGCTTCATGTCCTACCAAGTTTAATTCGTCAAACAAATCACAATCTAGTTATATTTTGGTTCCAGCTCAGAAATTGGGACTATCAGACATTCATTACACATTCACATGGTTAAAATGCACCCTTTGGCTGCGCAAACAACAATCTAACTTGGGATCAAAATATAGTCGATAGAGCTCCATGTGTGCCGCACGGTCAACCTTAGCCAGACTACAAAACCAAATGCCAAAGACGAACTCAGCTGCCATCCTCTCTCCCGAATCTCTTGAAAGAAAGATTGTTCTTCCCTTGATGCAGAGCATAGTTAACCAAGCCAGTGGCTAGCGCCACCTGACAAATTGTTTCCTCTTTGCAATCTCCTATTGGGAGGAATCTAGCCCTTTATTAGGTATGGATGGAAAATACATCAATCCCCTGAAGGCTTTAGACTGCTGGAACTAACCCGACACAGCCCCTGAAATGAATAATCAGAATAACAAATAAACTGTTGTTTCAATCTCTTCCTCTGGTGCCTCCTCTTGTTATTATTATGTGATTGTCATAGATATTATGGCACACACATAGACGCACACTTTAACAAACTCAATAAAGAACATATGAATAACTTTCCTACATTTGCATCATTTCCGTTGGGCTGTTGACCTCACCTTTAGTATGAATACAAATATGGATCAAAAAATGTGACCTTGTTTTTTTCTTTTTGTATCAGGCATTTTATACAGCAATCTTCACAGAAGGCAGTGTTGAGCAGAGACATAGGAAAATGAAATAGCCTAAAGTGTGCTATCATCACTGTGTGTGAATAGACTACATTAGGCTAGCTATAAGACTAGCTACTGCACGTCTTTTGAGAGGGGTAAAAGCTAATTTGACATTGGTCGATATCAGAGGTAATCCATTAAAAACATCACACGTCTTCCACTAAAAATAACCCTCTTTGGTGAGAATAATTGCTGCCACGAATGCTTTGCCTGCAATCAAAGAGGAAAAGTAGTGTCCAAAATACTAAATTGATTGCAAGATGGGCTGACGTTTGGTTTTTTAAGCACTTGTTCAGACCAATGATCAGCCGGTGTGTTTTCTGAAAGTCACAAAACACCCAGCAGTATGGTGGGATGTGTCTCTCATCATGTGGAAAAGGCAATATTAAAAAGTCAAATTGAAGCACTGTCCTCGTCCTTTTGTATTATTACTACATTAAGCATCCAGCACCCATTCTTCTGTAATCGTGAAACGCGACACTCCCGCCCTTGCTACGTTTCTCCCCCATTGAGAAGTGTTATATTTCACACCTGTGATTGACAAGCAAGATTAATACCCTGAACCAATCATGGAAAAAATGCTCTGATTGGATATCAAAGCTAACATTATTACCTCATTGGACCACACATTCGTAGTGTTAACACCAGTTCTGATTAGATTCTGCTTCTATAGTGGTCAAGATAACAACATATAAAGTTGTATGGTTCTGGGTAAATCCGACCCTTTTGGCATGGCTTCTTTACTATTATAGACCAATATAGACTGAAGATTTACCTGGGCCCGGGAAATGCTTCACGAACTACCTCCAGAGTGCATGTCCGTTTACCTTTTATCTCTGAATAAACCAATTTGTGTTGATCCTTTACCACTCTTCAAGTCATACCTAGCACTGAAACTACGATACCAGAGGCATCAAAATGACGCTTCATCAGTAGTCCACATTCATTCATCTTATGCTGGAGTAAAGTCCTTCCAATGCTTTTGAATGACATTGATGGAACACGTTAACGCAGGTGCATGCGCGTGGACCCATCACTCAAAACCATTAACAGTCACTGCTTCCATAGCTAACTCCCATTACATTCACAATACAATGATCCTATTGTGATTCTTGCACAAAAGTATACTCTCATTCTGTGTTTCTTTACACATACACACACGCACGCATCCTTGTTATCGCCCTCACACACACATGGAAGCACGCTCTAATGGGCATAGCACGGCATGATACAGCAGTGGTGGGCTGCAGTCGATTTTCTTATGGACAAAGTGATAGAAAAAGCACCAGTGACCAAAGTGTTGTAAAGCAGCGGCAGTGGCATGTCAACAAACGGCTCCCACCCCAACAGGCTGAGCTTCAGCAAATTGTGCACTAAATCTTAAGTTAATTGCCTCCAGCCAGGCGAGCACACAGCCACGCGCACACGTGTAAACAAAATACACGCGCATGCGTGCACCACCAATCACTCAGACACATGTTCCGACGCGCGCACACACACACACACACACACACACACACACACACACACACACACACACACACACACACACACACACACACACACACACACACACACACACACACACACACACACACACACACACACACACACACACACACACACACACACACACACACACTTGTGGAGAAAATTACTGCATTACCCTTGCTCAACATTACAGAGCAATTAAAAGCATCTTCTCACGAGATCGTATAAGCCTCCAGGTACTGCCTTACTATTAAGAAGCCTGCATATAGGCGACTCGTTATTTCTCTCTCCGTCAACTGCAGTTAATTCATCTCTAAAGGTGGGGCTGATTGACAACAAAGAACAGATTACAAATCGAAGTGTCAACTCCTCATAGGATACATTTGAAAGTATAAACCGTCACTTTATACGATGTTCTGTCGATTACTTTCCTTATATGTACATGTCATTAATAGGTAAATGGCTACATATTACAAATAATTATAAATGGAAAGGCATTTCGGTTAATGGAATTCGCCCAATAAAACCATAGCAAATTATATCAAATTGTTTGAGATATTCCAGAATTTCCAGGTCCAGATGTGCAGGTTATTAGAGCATTGTTAAGAACTTACCAAGTTCGTGCTGCAGTATTGACATAAAAATAAATTGCCTTTAAATATTTTAAATTCCGAAATATGGTTCGAAATAGGAGTGAAATCCATTTACACGGTATTCAATCTCAAGCAGACACCGTGGCTAGGCGTGGCCGCGCTGTCGAGAACGCGCGTTTCGCCTTGGAAGCTTCTTCGCTGAAAAGGGGCGTCAGAGTGGGAAGATGAGTTGTGGAGGAATGATGCTCTCTGTAATAGACCCCGATAGTCCTACCCATGCTGTGTTTGGAAGTACACGAACTCAACCAATATGTTCGTGCTAGGTCATAGCGAAATATGTACCCACAGAGACAGAGGAGACTTTGGCAAAATGTACAGACTCTTAAATAAAGAATGGAGCAATACATATCATATAAAACATAATATAATGTATTCTATATGTATTTATACAGAGATATATATTACTTGATGTGTAGGCTATATATAATATTGTCTTTTAAGTCCATGCCTTTATAGATGTCTAAGTGTTAGTCATAAATCAATACCTTTACAGATGTCTAAGTGTAAATATATCAATACGCCAATCCCAGGAGCTCTTGTCTGTTGTGAATGGACATAAGTAGGGTCTTGTCTAGAAGAGTGAGCAGCCACATTATTGGCAAGCAGCAGTTCATTTGTTGCTCCCGCTGGGCCACCACGTCCAAGACAGGTAATCGATCGGGCACCAAATCAATTTCTTGCAATGCTCTCGCCTTGACAAATGACTAGAGTTTAGGACATCTTCGTGGTTGGTGTCTGCTGTTTTAGACTTGGCATGGGACTTGAAATGTGAAATTGAATTCCAATATCAAATATGGCCGCTAAGTCGGGACTCATCCTATTTATTCACCATGAATGACTCACTTCTCAGTTTTTTCTTTTTGTTTTATACCAGGCCTGATACATCTCACTCACTGACAGACACACATATAATATAGTCAGCTGCTCCCAACCCTTTTGGTGGATGATTATTCAACAAATGACACCAAAATGATTCATTTTGTCAAATTGAATTTAATCGCACCTCACCGTGCTCAAGTCCATTCAATTGAATGCCATGCTGTACAGGCATTATGAAAAAAAATAAAGAGGGATCATTTCATTATGAGGTATTTTTATATGTGCAGCTTATGAAGCTAATAACTGTTAAAGATGTGTGAATCGTATCAGGTAAATACCATATCCATCTCACAGCCATAATCATGATTAATTATTTTTCTCCATCTTCTTTCATTAGAACTGACTTTGCTTTTGTTATGATCAGAAGCTTGCCTTGTTTTATCCTCTCGTCGTATTGGCTTGGTATCTTGGGACACATTGGCAATACGACCAATCATTGATGCAATTTAAGGTGTGTGTGTGTGTGTGTGTGTGTGTGGGGGGGGGGGGGGGGGGAGGGGGGGGGGGGGCGGGGGGCATGTCCCCTCCACATTTTGAAATGATCCATTTGGTCCACGTCTTCTAATCAGGAGATAGAGAGAGAGAGAGAGACAGAGACCAGATGAGAGACAGAGACAGACACTACAGGAGACACGGTGTCCCGAGATCCTTACAGTCTGACAGTCAGTTGTATTAATAAATGGCTTATTTGTCAGCCTTGTCCTACTCATTAAGTCACAAGGGGACAACTTCTGCCGTTGCTCCCCCACACCTGTCGAACCAAATTTGCACCCCTGCTACCAATAATAGTATAGAACAGTGGCCCATTTCTGATATTTGTATTGATTATTAGCTATACCTAGCCAGCCTTGCCACTAAATGACATTTAATTACTTTTTCTTTGTAGCTTTGCACCTTATCTTTATTCTGCAGACAGTCCAGCTTTCCACATGTTATTTTAAAAATTTGTAAGTGCAAACACTCTGCAATTGGCTGTGTGTGTGTGTTTGTGTGTGTGTGCATGTGCATGTGTTTGTGTGTGTGTGTGTGTGTGTGTGTGTGTGTGTGTGTGTGTGTGTGTGTGTGTGCGTGTGTATGTATGTGAGTGTATGCATGCCTGCCTGTGTATGAATGTATGAATATAGTTACTGGTCAGTTATCCACCCACACTTATATGTGGTCCTTTTGGATGTGAAGGAGGAATAAAAGCACACACAGACAGACAGACAGACACACACAATCACACACACACACACACACACACACACACACACACACACACATACACACACACACACACACACACACACACACACACACTGTACTTCAATAGCGTTAGCCCAATACATTTAGTGAAGGATGGTGATTTTCTCAGCTTGGAGAAATACAGATAATCATGAAAAATAGGAGACATTTTGTGGTGACAATGCACTGATTATGCACCGTCATCCTCTCTGCTAGGTGCTGAATGAAGAGACTCAAGCCTCACATGTGTCATCCATGTGTGCCAAATACAGTGGTGATTCTGATGTGGCTCAGTAACGTGTTCCCCTTGCCATAGCTTGAATCCATGAGATAATATGGTCGGTGACTGATAACACCAAAGCAAGTATGTCACATTATCTGTTTGTCAATCTCACCCTGAGCCTGTTCTGGTTTCTTCCACGCTGCTCTGTAAAAATAAGACTTTTACCTACCCAGATTTCTTGTCTTTTAAGTCTTAGGGGAACTTCAATAGGTGTATATGTTTTCATTCTCTCTCTCTGTAGCAAACATATAACACTGTTCACTGGAGCCTGTCATTGAATTACAACTAGCTAATCTTTTCTCCTTCTCTCTGCTCAAAAACAGTCAATGCCAAGCCAACAACAGAATGGAATATTCTTCATTTACGTGTGTTCCTCGATTCTTTCATAGTCCACTCCTCCTTTTGAGCCTGATACCAACAGATGAAATTTGCCTTCTCAATGCCTTGAAGGACACATTATCTGGGGAAACACATTTGATTAAAATAGTCCTGATATTTTTTTTGTATGCTCTGCTAATATCTGGGCCTCCTCACTGAACTGATGGTAATGGGATTTAATTTATTCCATGTTGAAATGTCATTGGTCCAGATTTGGTCCAGATTTGTATGGGGATGTTCTTAAGTGTCCATGTCTCATGTTGTCTGTTTTCTACTCTCTGCCCTTTTTGGGGGGTTCATTTACTGCACAAGACATGCCATCCATCATTTCATCGTCCCCTTTCATCTATTATATCACATGCTATTTTGAGAGAACGGGGCACCTTACTATTCCTTTGTTTATCTGGGGTTCACCCAAGGCAAAGTACATCAGCCTTTCAAGTTGGACTATTGGTCCTGGGTTCTGTGTGTGTGTGTGTGTGTTTGGGAGTGTGTGTGTGTGTGTGTGTGTGTGTGTGTGTGTGTGTGTGTGTGTGTGTGTGTGTGGAGAGGGGTGGGTTACCAAGACGATTGCCTGCCAGTGGCATTGTGACAAAAGCCGAAAAACAAACAAACAGCTGCAACAGTACATTTCATAACTCATTATAAGCAGGCTATTTCTGCTACTTTTGGAAGATGCTTAGACAACAGAGGTGTTACCGGGTGCATGAGGAAAGGAGATTTGCTTTGTATTGGAATGGTAAAATCCTACCATGACCTTTAAGCTGTCTTATTAAATTGATTTCAATTAATCGTATGTTCATCGGTGCAATTAGCTTCCCATTCTCCGGTGTTTGTCAATATTTTGGGTCGTAATGTGACAGTTTTCTCAGATCACTGATGCAGGTTTTAAAGATAATAATATCAAACGTCAGTCATACCGCTGTTCTATGTCTCTTCTCTGTTTGATAGGGAGCGATACTTTCAAATGGAAAACAGCAGATTGGAAGAGTATTCAAAGAATTCTCTCTTGTATTTTGTGTGTTTTTCATCTAGTGTGTAACATGTACCACTTGTTACACTTGCAGCACAATGCTGCTAGAAGGCATTTAATTTGTCGCATCTGTGTAGTGTGCTTGTATTTATGCACAACCATGCCTTACTCTTATAATTGTTACATATTTAATATGTGCAGTGTGCTTTACCTCCTATATAATGTATTATAGTTATATATGGCTATACATTGCCATGTGTAACCCTTACAAATGTATGAATGCATGTGAATAGCCAGATGTGAACGGTTAGCTGAAGCCTCTTCCCTTTCCAAGTACAATTGGCTTAACCAGCTGTGATTCATATAATTCCATTTAATTACTGTTCCAAATCTTTACTCTTTACGCTGAATAGGCTGTTCAGATTGCCTTAGCTAAATTGCTCGAGTAGTCCTACGAGCGTTATTACATGTTAACTTACAGAGTCAGCAGTCTTATTTTTTTCTATGAAACTTGATTGGTTTTTGCTTCTTCCCAGAATCAACATTCAAGACAGATGACTTGAGACGTGTCTGTGCCAAGGGACAACATGTTTTGATTTGGATTATATGGGTTCTTAAACTTTTAAGGCAAATCATTACTTGCTAAAAAGCTAGTGCAAAAGTATTTCTATATCCTCCTCAGGTTACTATTACCAACACAATTGTAAAATCAACTATTTCACAGCCTGAAGCAAGTGAATACAGTTTGTCAGCTAATCCCAAGGGCCTTCCATTTTGCAATAGACTCAAAGCTGCGTTTCCTTTGCAGCCACTGTTTCAGCAAATCCCTTCCACTGAGCACTCTTCTACTTTACATTCACACAGGGAGTCTAACACAATCACAGGTGATAATACAGCGCGCTGTGTCAGCCTTTCCCCCTCCATTTTCACACACTTTTTCATGTGGGACGTTGCTGTGAGTAAAGTGTTACCATGTCTTAATTGTACTATATAGATTATGTGTAAAAATATGTTTGATTTATTAGAAAAAGAGGTGTTGTCACCTATATGTATATCTTCCTCTAATATATGCAGATATATCCTTACAGACATCATTATACTAAATGTATATACTAAATTAAATGACAAATAAGCTTCCATGCCCTGGATGCTTGTCTTACATACCCCTGAGCAGACTGGTGATAAATAGGGCGCCAGTTTGTCATGGTCTTCACAGCTTCAGCACAATAGTCATAATATCCTGGCAGCCAATGAAAGTCGAATTATGAAACACTTGCTAGCACCTTGCTCTCTCTGTGACACATTTGCTTTGAATCAAAACTGTGATTGTGGTGCTAATGGAGCTAGTGATTTAGCTGATTGGTTTGTGCCAAAACGATGCAGAGGATGGCAGAATTAGGAAGCAGCCCAGGCTCAAGGGCTTGAGCGGCCTAGCACAAGTGTCCAGCAGATGGTAGCACAACATGCTTAGCTTTTTTTACTCCCTAAATTATGTATGGAAGTCACTCCGTTGTTTAATTGGGCTGGCTTTGTTACCCTGCAATGGAGCCATTTGAGTACAACATGTGACTTAGTTATTTAGAGAAATGGCACGCTAAACAACAAAACCTGCTTTGGGGAAGGGTTGTTGTTTTGAAAGCTTTGCTGATATGGCATTATGGGATTATGTCAGTCAAGAATATGTTAATGCTCTTGAAGATGTAAGATAAGTAATAGTTCAAATGGGTTACTATGTGTACACGCTTTGTGTGCACACGCTGTGTACACACACACACACACGCACACATGCACACACACACACACACGCACGCACGCAGACACACACTGGACTCATATCTGACTCGAGTGGACTAAGGGATTGTAATGAATTGGTTTGGTTGATGAGGCTGTAATCCTTGCCTATCTCTCACACACACACACACACACACACACACACACACACGCACGCAGACACACATGCACACACTGGACCCATATCTAACTCGAGTGGACTAAGGGATTGTAATGAATTGGTTTGGTTGATGAGGCTGTAATCCTTGCCTATCTCACACACACACATTCACACACACACACACACACACAAACACACACACACACACAAACATTATTTTAGTTTTTGTAACGTAATTTGACCGTCAAAGTCTTTATATCCATTACCAGTCAAACCCTTCTAATAACCTCTTTGCATTCGGATGCCATTCTGATGAAATGCCATTCTGATTTAATGGAGCATTGATGTATTCTTTCATGTGTACCTTTGACACAAGGCCAGATACAGAGAGAGAGAGATAGGGAGCAGATTTCCCACTTCAATCTAGGTTCCAGCATTCAGAATTACAGATGGATTGACACAGATGGTAGAGGGGCCTATTTCAGGACGCGGTGAAGAAAGTATTGCTGGGGACACACACGACGTGTGCATCCTCTCCAAAGCCCAGGCAGCTCACAGGCAGAGGTTGCAGAACTATTCTTTCATCTGCCCTTGTCCCTTTGTCTCATGTTTGTCTCAGCAGCACCCAGGGTTTCACAAGGAATAAGATGGATGTATGTGTATGGTGTGTGTAAATATATAGTGTGCATGTTTATGTGTACGTGCATGTGTGCGTCTGTGTGTGTGACGTCTGTCCATGTGTGTTTGTGTGTGTGTGTGTGTGTGTGTGTGTGTGTGTGTGTGTGTGTGTGTGTGTGTATTTTACATATGACACTTTTAAAGACATACTATTGCTTTAGCCAACATTTTTAACTTCTTGTTTGGTGTTTAGACAACTGTGCAAGGTCAAACCAGTGCATCCCAATTCAGTGGTTCAGACACAGTGTTACAGAAAAACGTGCAAGCAGCATTGTTCTTGGATGTGTGATTGTTTAGCCACAGCAAACGTCCTGATTATTATGTTTACTCACATCTTTCATTCTCTTTCCATTGAATCAAGGAGGAAAAAGCTGTCGGAATTACCTCATCCCTTTGCATAAAAGAGAAGCAGAGAGAGAGCAAGAGAGACTGACGGCCCAATACAAACCTGGTCTGTCCACCCACCTCATAAAACTATTGGTTAAGTAAGTTCCTGTCTATGTAGTTATTTATCGCCCTCTCAGAAATACCGTATTGTACAAACCTTTCTTTAACCTCTGCCCAGAGATGACGTCCTTTCGCCTGATGTTGAATCACCACCATCTTCCCACGGCTCCTCTTTTCTCTCGCTCTCTCTCCCTGGTCTCTATCTTGTCCCTCCATTTCTCCACTCATAACCCACGCTAGTACTCTCTCCTCCTCCTACTTCTTCCTCCTTTCTCAATTTTTTTCTCTACCTCTGTTTCATGCTTGAGCGTCCTCCACCTCCTCCTCTCTTTCAAAATGTTACTGCTTTTGTGTTGGTTGTACTTGAGTGCTCAGACCGTTCTTCCGGTGTAGGGAGAGAGTAACCCAGAATATTGTTTTGTGTCAGCTTTGGGTACAAGCATGCCTGCTGAAAGGTGAAGTGTGTGTAATTGATTGGCATCTAGCAGAACTTACTTTGCAGAAATGGAATATAACATTCATAAGTATGTTTCAGTTAGTGTATAATCCCAAGAAAGTAAGTATTGTTGTGTTCTAGTTACCTTAGAATAAGCCCTTTTTATCTACATAGGGAGCGGGTCCTCTTCCACGGATGCCGCCATGTTGCACTGACATTTTTCTACAGTAGCCCAGAATATACAAACTCGAGAGAACATGTTGCAGGAAGGAGAGTGTTATCCCTATGGCTACAACCCATTTGTGATAAATTGAGCGATGTTGTAAATTAAATGTTCCACATACGTGGCGATATATTATAAGTCTCAGAGAGTGTCTGAGAAGCTTAACCCTCCCTTGGATGCGGACATCGACCACCGGCCATACAGAGCTCCACCCATACAGACACAATGTGGCGTTATACTATAAGTGTCCAGGAAGATTTACCCTCTCTTGGATGTGCCTCATATAGCCAGTGGAGACGAGCATGCTCCGTCCTTTCACCAAAATATAATATGTATTCAGAGAAGTCAGCTATACTGGTGTTTCACTTTTTAATTAAAGTGTAAAATAGTGTAGCGAGGGGTTGTTCGAGGATGAGGGGGATTATAATAAGTGGATGTGAGTTCCTTAAGACATCCATATTTAGGAGACATTCATTTTTGAGGATGTTTCCATGTTCGATAACTCAAAGTAGGCTATCATCCTTTCTGAGAAAGTTGGTATCCAAATGAAACTGTACAACTGCACACCGTCATGTTATCAAAGGCAATCTATAGTCAGGGGGCGGTATTCAGTTCATGGCAATCTGCAACCCCACCGCTAGTTGGTACTAAATTCTGCTCCAAAAACACCTTCCTGTAGGATTTTGTAGCTGACTATAGTACTGTTTACTGACACCCCCCCCCCCCCCCCATGCAAATATATAACAAGAGAAATACTTAAAACCAGCGACTTTCCACCATGCACGTCATAGGAAAATATGTCCTTCTTCTTATTCAACAGAACTCTAGGACAATAGAGACTGTTTTGCTGAATATTGCTGCACTCAGAGGTGACTGGTTGAAAAATTATAAGAGCAATAAATTCTCAAGTGAATTTAACAACGTCAACAGTTCCATATTCACTCTGTATTATTATTATGTTTTTTATGAAAATCATCTAAGCAGATTATTTTTAAGTGACAAGGGATGTGCTGCTATGTAGAAAAGAGGGACCCTTGTTGCTATAGAAACATGGGAAATTTGGAAATTCAACAAAACATATTATTTTGGTTTTGTTTTCTTTCATTCTTTTTTTTTGAGGCAAATGTGTTCAGCCCTGGTTGAGATCATTTCTGACACAGCTACCGATGGGTACAGTAGGATTAATGCAAGTGTGATTGCATTGCTAGACGTTGTATTCAAATCATCCAAATAAGTCAAATCCTCCACCAAGGATCTGTGACAGCTGAATGCGATGGTGCTTGCAATTTGTTGGCTGTTAAAAACTATTATCAGCTACAAACATCTTTGACAATGCATGTAGCTCCTCCGGTGACACGCATGAGGCATGAGATCTTGGTTTATATACAGGGTTTTATTGCTGTTCAACCCTGTATATAAACCAAGATCTCATGCCTCATGCGTGTCACCGGAGGTGCTACAGTGAGAACTCATTGCGGCTTGTCCCAGAGGTGCTAAACATCCTTTTAATGTCCTTTATCTTCTTCGATAAGTATGTACTTGAACACGCTAACAGTGGAAAATAATTCGCCCATGCGGTCAAGTTTCCCTTGGGGTCGCTAAAAGGCGCCCGCGTGACAACACTCGGGCGGAACCAAGAATTAGTTCCGTCTTGTTGTAACGTACAATTTAAAATAAATTAAATAATAAAAAGTGCAAATACCTAAAACAAACCAACGTGACAGAGGCAGTTACAATGCATATAGGGTACAATTGACCCAATAGGGCAGAACGTATTGTGTAATCTCAACACATAGCGGGGCAGATCTGATGTAGACTCAAACACACTTCTCTTTTCTGAATAAGAGTAAACACTATGAGACAAATGCTGAGTGTATAATGTGAACTTTATGTTCATTGTGCTTAAGGGTTCATTAAGGTGGTTTTAGAAGTTGTTGCCAGTGTCCAAAATCTCTTTGAAAGGTGTGTGTGTGTGTGTGTGTGTGTGTGTGTGTGTGTGTGTGTGTGTGTGTGTGTGCATGCTTGTGGGCATGCGCGAATGCGTACGTGCTTGTGTGCACGGTACGTGTGTGCGTGTGTATGTGTGAGTGTGTGCAGATGTATGTGTGTGTGTGTGGGTGGGTGTCTGGGGTGGGGGGGGGAAAGGGTGAAAAGGAATAATGAAGTTACTGTGCTGTCTTTGAAGCGTCATGGCTACAGAGGCCGCCTCATCAGGGCTGAGTTATTCTCCATGTTGGTCCCCTCTCTCTCTCTCTGATCCCCTTGCTCCCTGTGTCCTGCCAGAGACACACGTTTCATCACTAAGACTGTTTGATCTGCTGCCGCACGCCATATGACCATAGGAGTGCGAGGCACTATTTTCTCTGTATTTTCTGGCCAAGTGATTGGCAAATTGGCCAATTGCTTGCGGACAGCTGTTTGCAGATATATATATATATATATCCCTGTGGGCAACCCTGTGCAAGGCAAGGCAAGGTGCAAGGCAAGGCAAGCCATCATCACCCAAATCCAAAATGCAAACAGTTAATCACACCCAGTCCGCTATTGCAAGCCTGTCCACGGCTAAGATGGATATTGTTAAGTAGTGCCAAAACATATAGTAATGCTTTATAATTATTAAGAGAGTGTATATAATTAAAGGAATCAAAGAGAGAACAAGGTAGAGACAGAAAGAGAATAATTATCTAATTATCTCTGTCTCAACCTTATTCTCTCTTTGATTCCCTTAATTATATACACTCTGTTAATAATATATAATAATTTATTTTTATTATTTATTTATTTATAGCTGTACATACTACATTTACTTAAACTGTATTTCATTTTTAAGACAATGCAGATCTAATGAGGCCTAATGTGTTGTTTTGCTCCTTTCATTTCTGCATGTCATCTGGCCATGGCTCTCATTGAGGAAAAGGCTTATAGTCATAGCGGCCACGTGGATATACCGTGCTGCCTGTTGCTTAGCTACCGACTGCACTGTGTATATTTGTAAGTGTGTCTATTGTGTGTGTCTATTGTGTGTGTGTGTGTGTGTGTGTGAATGTCTGTGTGTGTGTGTGTGTGTGTGTGTGTGTGTGTGTGTGTGTGTGTGTGTGTAATAATAGGTCAGAATGAAAGTGGATGTTCAATGCATGGTGTATTGTTTTTCATTGTTACTATCATCATGCCTCAATTAAAACCTAAAATTATGAATCATACTTTTTGTTCACCTGTTTTGCTTCTAATCCAGCCAATGCTTCTTAAAAAGTGTATTTGAATAGAAATGAATCTTGTTTTATATTTATTATATTATATTATGTTATATTGAATTGTATTATATTATATTATTGTATTTTATATTATATTATATAATAATTGATTATTTATATTATTGTATGACTATAGTTTCTCATTTTATATTATCATTTTATATTATATTATATTATATTATATTATATTATATTATTTATATTATATTATATTATATTATATTCCATTCCATTGTAGTCTATAGGCAGAGGGACTGGGGAAGGCACATCAGCTTCAATGCCCACAGCTATGACTAATGTAGTCCTAGAAAGTCAACTCCCCCCTTGCTAGAGATGTATATGGATAGTAAACAAAATAAATAGAAGTCTCTTTAAACATTCAGCATGCTGTGCAATAAATATATTTAGCAAGTAAAATATTCTATGTGTGTGTATTTTCTCAGCGCAGATAAAAGCTGGCGGCGGCTAGCACATGCCTTCTGATTCCCATCAGGGACACACTTTGTTCCCAGCCGGTCGCACACCGTAGGTTTATGTTTATCTTGCTTTTTTACTGCTGCTGATGCTGCTGGGCTGCGTTGATATAATTAGGGACTGGTTGTCTACATTGGCATCATTGAGGGTTGAACACACTTTATTTGTGTGTGTATGTGTTTGTGAGGGGGTGGGAAAGGGTGGTGGTGGTTGTGGGGTGATGGTGGTCGTGGTGGTGTTGTGAGAGCACAGGAACCATTTTAGCTTGGATATTGTCTATATTTGGGTTAGATACTTATTGTTATTGATTTGAAACAAACATAACTTGTAAAGGTTATGTAAAGGTTTTGGGTGTGAGATGCAACAGCTGAGCAGTAGAAGGGGAATTGCTCCATTTCAACTTTAAGCTTTTGGCTGTTTCCACATGCTAATATATTGAAGTATATACCAAGTATATGTTGTAAACTTAATTTCCACACAAACAAACCACACCCAACACTGTGTAACATCTGTTTGATATGCTGATCATTTGCTAATATGAGAAATAATCTTTTTGAAGCCATGGATTGATATGCTACACAACACTGTACATGATGTGATTACATGGTAGTTTGACAGCCATCCCATTACAAATGTTGGTTGTGTCAGACGTTCTATGCGTGAAACATTTTAAGCAAAACTATTAGAGAAAGGGAAAGACAAACAAATGCATGGATAATTTCATTTAAGCAGCAATTTATTGCTGTGACATTTAATTAATGAGAGGAGATATAAATCTGTTAGAGACAATGTGAGGAGTGGCTGAGAGAGCTGGTAGAGAGAGAGAGGGTAGAGAGAGAGAGAGATAGTTCCGGAAAGAGGCTTACGTTTGCTCCGATGGAAAGGCTAACCTTTACTCATGGACCAGGGTTTGTTGAATATGGTGATGAAATTAACCTGGTGGACAGGATTGGCTGCTGTTTATGCAATGTTTTTGCAGCCACGCCGAGCCCGAGGGCAGATGGTGAAGGGAGCGGTGGAAAAGGTATATACTTTTCATTCATCAGGAGATGTTGGCGCACAGACGTTGATGTATTTATGCATCCAACAGGCTCTTCGCAGACTCCCTGAATGAATAATGAAGTAGAAAAATGCCTTTTGCACTCTCATATTGTTTTGGGCATATCAATCAAACTGTCTCTTCTTCACTTGCTTTGTTTATCTGTTTCTTATCTTTTTTCCATTCCCCCACTCCATGTTCCAATTTGTTAAGGTGACTTTGCTGATTAACATTTTGACAAAATTTATTGCTGAGTAAAAATGCTGTTTGCTCTAATATACCCTTGTGTGTGCAGTATGGTGCAGTTTCTTACATCATAGACCTTGTTATTATGTAATCTGTTAGGATGGTGTCTAATTTCGTCATCTGGTTGTTGACGCAATGTTGCGGTTGCAGTTAGTGTTAATAAATTACGTCTCACAACCTCAAAACCTAATAAAGAATGGATTTAGTACACTTTGTGGAGGTAAACCAAGTACTGGTCTATCTCTACTACACATTATTTCATTTAGCCAGTTCTACAGTGCCAAAATGTCAGTAGTTGATACATTCCAGCAAGACGATCACGATGATTCCCCACGGATGTATTGCACAGAACGTCAAACAACCCTCCTTCTCTAGTTAGTGTGTTTACTTAGCTGTTGCCATGGTGTTCCTGCATCGCCGTAAAACCATGGCATCTCTAACTTGCCAACATTAGCAGCTGTGCTATCCTCCAATTGCAAACACTGCTAATGATACATTGCTGTCCATGAAAACATAGCGTTATGTTATATAAATAATTGCCTGGTCCTGCTTGGCTGGGGTTATTTCTTGAATCATCGGGATTCAACAAAAGTCTTAGGCACCCCATCATTTAAGTGCGGGCTGTATCTTTCATGTGCTGTCACACAGCCACAGCCACAGCCACAAACACACATACACACACACACACACACACACACACACACACAAACAAGGACTACCCTGACTACACTACACCACTAACCTACACGGCACACACAGACAAACACACATTTGCGCACACACACACACACACTGACAAACACACTGACAAACACACAGAATAAGACACTAAGACACTGACACAGACAGAGACCTAGACAGAGCCCACACACACACACCCCACACAAACACATTTACATTCACATTCACACTCACACTCACAAACTCCCACAGACACAGGCACAAGCACACAAATGCATTTTCTCTACACTGGCATCTGCAACAGAGTGTAATCCAACCTGTATTACAACAAAGACCGATGAGAACCAACAATTCAGGGGGATTTAATTCTAATTGCCCATCTGAAGGATGAGCTTGATTAGTTCTTCTGCTACTTGAGAGGGGAGGATTATGATGATGATGATGAGGAGGAGGAGGAGGAGGGGGAGGAGGAAGAAGAGGAGGAAGAGGAGGAGGAGGAGGGAAATAGATTGCTGCAGCAGAAACTTTTCATGTCGCCATACTTTATATTCTATGCTACACATGTATAGGGAACACTGCACCTTTTGTGTGTTTGTGAATGTGTATGTGTGTGTGTTATTGTGTGTATGTGTGTGTGTGTGTGTGTGTGTGGCTGTGTGGGTGTGGGTGTGTGCATGTGCATGTGTGTGCATACAGAAGCCTATGTGAATGCACGCACACACACAGACACACAGACACACAAACACATACACACACGCCTCACCTGGTGTGTGTACTGTATGTAAGGATGTGATACCTGTGAGAATCTGTCACTCTATTCCCACTCTGCTTGGTTCCCATGCATCTGTGAGTGTGTGTGTGTGTGTATGTGTGTGTGTGTGTTTGTGTGGGGTCGTGTGTGCATCCACATAAGGATGTGTGTGTGGCTTAGCTAATTAGTTTATACACCTATTTGATTGCTTGATAGTGGCTTGTTACAGTATGGCTGTGTGTGATTAGAAACAAGGGTTTGTGCTTGTGTGTTCATGTGTGTATGTGTGTGTGTGTGTGCGTGTGTGTGTGTGTTCATGTGCCTGTGTGTGTGTGTGTGTGTGCGCGCGTGCGTGTTTATGTGTGTGCATGTTTGTGTCTGTGTGTGTGTGTGTTTGTGTAAGGGGTGTTGGTTTCAGGTCTTCAGGCAGGTGCTCAGTCAGCTCATGGTTCCTTACTTAATTAAGTTGAATTTCTTTGTGTTTGTCTGTGTGTCTGTGTTTTTGTGCATGCATGCATGTGTGTGTGTGAGTGTGTGTGTCTGTATGCCTGTGTGGATTTTCCTTGTATGTACAAAGTGTGTATGCCGATAAATCTGTATCAAACCTGTGTGTTTCCGTGTCTCTTCTGTGTTTAAGGACATATCAATATTTTCTATATGTTTGGTTATATGGGGCCTGGGCCTCAAGCATGGCGGCTTGGAGGTTAGAGTAGGGGTGGTTGGGGGTGTAGAGGTCTAACTGGACTGCAGCTTGGCCTTTGTCTCTGCACCATGGGAAAGGATTGTCTTCACAGCTCCCTTACACAGCCCCCCCCCCCCCCCCCCCCCCCCCCCCCCACCACCACCACCACCACCACTATAGCTCCTGTCAAGTATACTCGATTTGATACAGAATTGTAATTTGTTAAAAACCTCTGCCTAGGGATAGTGAGGCTCAAAATGGGGAAAAACTTAAGGGAAAATATCAAATTAAATGTAACAACAATGTAAATAGCTAATATTAATATGACCATAGTAATATTACAATGTTGACTTGTTTCTCATAGTGCTGTTGAAAAGCAGATTCAAGCAGCACTAGCTATTTGGCAGTGCATCCAGGGGCCCTTTTCTGTTTATGTGCAGTGCATTGATTTTTAAAGCATGAGCTTGGAATGAGTGATTGAACTGTTACAGAAATAAGAAGGTGAAAATTCCTTCCCATGCATACACACACACACACACACACACACACACACACACACACACACACACGCACAGACACACACACACAGGCACACACACACACACACAAACATGCACACAACCACACACACACACAGACACACACACAGACACACACACACACACACCACACACACACATACAAAGACGCACACACACACACACACAAAGACACAAACTGGCAATGACTCCTCCAAAACCCGAACAAGGCTTTACTGTCAAATGAGTGTGTTAATTTAATTCTTAGCTGGGATGTTATGTGTCTCATAACACAGTAGATTAGAATCGTAGTGGATGTCTTCCATGTCC
Organism: Lota lota; assembly: GCA_026745465.1. Classification (NCBI taxonomy): domain Eukaryota; kingdom Metazoa; phylum Chordata; class Actinopteri; order Gadiformes; family Lotidae; genus Lota; species Lota lota. The sequence continues at coordinate 3,660,886 of JACYXH010000592.1, forward strand.
CAGAGTAGTGATGTGCTTAGTGCATAAATGCAAAGTGCATATTATGATTTTCTTATTGATTCATATTTCAAATGCCAACAAAGTCGACATATTGCCAGGCCAACCCTTTAGTCAAGAACATAGGTTATATCAGTTGTTGGA